>JAJIBD010002400.1:0-42613 GCA_021461705.1 Cryptotis parvus
CTAGATATATACAAAGATGTCATTTATGAGGACTTAAGCAGGAAAACAAATTATAAAGCCCTAAAAATTCCTGGGTAAAGGATTATCCCCTAGATATCAACAGTAGCATCATTTATTAGGATTTTAGCATAAAAAAATAAATTATAAAACCTAAAAATTCCTAGAGGAAGATTGTCCAGGCAAAAGGACAGAAAAGGAGGTCTCTAGGGAAAAATGTTTAGGACAGTCACTGGGTCTCTGAGTATTTCCACATAAGATTAGAAGTTTAAATTACCTTAAAAAGTGAGCCCTTTTGCATAATATGTTGTTCTATATAGACTTCATACTGTGCTTGTACATTGTGCCTGTCAGTCAACAGTTATGATAGTACTATTTGAGTATTTAAAATATCTTTCCATTCTTCCTTCACTTCAGTGTGCCTAGCAAAAAAAAAATCTGCTTTTTTTCCTTAGCAACTATTTTGCAAAGGGTCATATGGCAAAGTTCTTGTCAATAAGATCAAAGTGGAAGTTCATAAATAAGACTGATGAAAAGAACTTTAAGTTATTTAAGGAGATGAACCGGTTGTAAATCTTTTGCTGGTTTCTATAGTCTTGGCTAAAATTCAGTTGTGAAGCTGGAGCACTGACAATGGATACTTAGGAAGGGTCACACTCTTCCTGATAATGACAGAACGGAAAATCAAAGATCCTGTATCTTTGGTAACATTAATTCTTTTACATGACAGAAACAAACTACTATATTGTACATATCCCTACAAAGGATATACACAATTTCTAACTGAACTTCTAGGTAACTACAATAAAACTTGCGTTGTATATAACTTCATAAAAGCTATTCATAATTAAAACACATATTCAAATAGCAGTACAAACTTGAGAGTAGATATCATATAATTTTTGTAAATGAAGCACAATTTCTTTTTGTAACTGTTTACAATAGTCAGATAAGTTTTTGTTCTTAAAATTTTCATTGACTGTTTTTATAATTCAGGCAGCAAAGATGTTGTCATTGAACTTTGCTGAATGGGAAGAAAAAATTGAATGATTAATAAAAATAAATGTAAAAAGCTCCTTTCAACCTCAGACAAAAGCATTCATTCTCTAAAGAAACATGACCTGCATTTTATAAATTGTTCTTACTGTTTATAATTAAACCAGTTATGATTCAAACATTTGATTCAAAAAGGTTTTACCCAACTGCTTTGCTTTCTTCAATGTGTATAAGGCTGCCTTCTAAAAAATTCAGAAATTTATGTTTACTCCTAACTTGATAAGGAATTTTATGTATTTTTAATGATGAGTTAGTGCCTTATTTATACTGATAATTGTTTATCTGATCAGATTTTTTAGATCCAGAAATTTTCATTTAAATCTTTTACTTAATTCAGACACTTAAAAAGTATCTATAACAATTTTTATATGAAACCAATATTCCCTTTCTTAAGATAAAAACATGTATACATTTACAAGCCTCTTCTGATTTCCCCCTAAAATTTCATTTCTCTTTACTTTTACTAAATGTTAGATTTCTAGAATTTAATTTTTTCATGTAATTTTAAAAATGCATAGCATAGAATTAGTCACAATAATGTTTAATTTAATATTTCTAAAAATAAACTATCATGAAATAAATTTACTTTATCATATTTGATTTATGATCGTGTGGAATATTAGTAGATTAATTCTATTCAACCCTATGTGTATACACATCTACCTCCACAATTAAAAAAATAGATATTTCTCCTATATAAAAATTACCATATTGAGATAAAAATTACCATACTGAGATAATAATAAATGTCAAAGTCATCATACTAAAGATTTTGTCTATAGAACTGACTTACATAGGGGGTGAGGGGTTTAGAAGGGCCTAAGAACATGGGTGGAGGGAAGCAGGCTTTCTGGTGATAGGTGTGGTAATGGAACTATGTGTACATGAAAAATATGATTAACAGTATTGTGAATCCCAGTACCTCAATCAGTTTTATCACTTGTCTTCCTGTGTTCATCAATTTGCTCGAGCAGGCACCACAGCGTCTCCATTTGATGGGAATGAGGTCCATTATCGTTATTGTTTTGGGCCTAGCGAATTCATCACGAGGTAACTTGCCATGCTCTGTCATGGCTCTGGGTTCATCCAGGGGGCCCAGTCTTTTTCTATGTCAGACCATCAACCATCCAGGGCCCATGAGGCAGAGCCCTGGGTGTAGACAAGCCTGTCTCCTGTCTGCCACCTGCTGACTCAGCCAGGCACCGCAGCCACACCTGCACTATTTCAAGGGGCAGGTGGCAGGAAGTTCTCAATAAAAATACAAAATTAAAAATTTTTAAGATAGTCTTTATTCATTTGCAGACCTAATGTAAAATACTCGGCAATTTTGAGAACAAGAAAAGAACAACCCCCATAAATATGTAAATATTTCTGACAACTGTCATGAAGGTAAACACCAAGTCTCACCCCACAAAAAATAGGAATAACAGTAACCAAAAAGCATTTTCTTTTAATCTACCATTAATTTATTAGTAAGGCAGTAGTAAAGAAAATCATTCTGATACCTAGAATATTATCAACCAAACACCTGTACGGTAGAAAATATCTCCTTGCACTAAATTTCAAAAGTAACTAAATAGCATTTCCTGTAAGAACTCAGGAGCTGGCCAATGATATGTCTTTGGCTCCATCACTGAGGTGCCTCTTTCTCTGCTGAATGCCTTCTGCAGAAGCAGTTCCCAGGCTGCTGTGCCTTTCACATATGGTGTTCTGAAACAGTTAAGGAAAATGAGAAGCTCTGTGAAAGTACATTTTTGGCTCAGCATAAACCATTCATTGATTTGTGGGCCGCAAGTCCTCCAGGGTGTATTCGAATCCATATGATAGCTAGATTTTTACATTTGGATCTCTTCTTTAGCTGATGGATGTGTAAAATTTCATGTTAGCCTGGCTACCCCCTATTGGCTACACATCTGAGGAGGTTCAAGTGTATGAGTTATTTCTTCCAAAGTCAATTGTAATTTACACTCACTAAATTGCCTCCAGATCCACCTTTTTAAAGATAGTAGACTCAAAATTGCATTCATTTTGGCCCACACTGCCCATTTGTGTTCAAACCACAGCCCTACTTTGGAGAGCCGCCATCACTAATGGAAAGACATTATGTGACTGAAGATCCACATTTTCCACAGGAGAGCAGAATGCTGGCAAGTCAAATGGCCAATGTACAAGCAGTTTTCAGCCCAGTGAAAACTCAACTTTAATAGTGAGCAGGCAGGCTTGGGGCGTGGGGGTGGGGGGTGGGGTGGAGAATATCAGTTCTTAGGTCCAGAAAATCAAAAGCACCACAATTGTACACTAGGAAAAATTTCCCTTTGGCCTAGAAGTAGTGCTGAAATGAAGGAGCATTTTACCTCTTTTTTTTTTTTGCTTTTATGGGTCACACCCAGCGATGCTCAGGGGTTACTCCTGGCTCTGCACTCAGGAATTACTCCTGGCGGTGCTCAGGGGACCATATGGGAAGCCGGGATCGAACCCTGGGCAGCGTGGGCCGGCTACGTGCAAGCCAAGCGCCCTACCCGCTGGACTATAGCTTCGGCCCCCATTTTACCTCTTTTTTTTGCCCTTCCTCATTGTTTAGTGCCAGTTTCTCTCTGAGAACATTCTCGGTTGAATTGTATTTTACTGCTCAGTTTAATTCATCTTAGTGACTGACTTTTAAACTTAAATGGCATCATTAATGGTTCTGCATATATTTACAGTTGCAACCAAACAATAATTCTCATTTCTCTCTAAAACCCAAATACCAAACTACCACAATGAGAATTACCTATAATTTTCAGTTTCTCTCACTAACTGCTTCAGTGTGGTTTTAGCGGAATCTTAAGTACAAGTTTAAAGGGCATATTAGAAAGATCCATTTGTTTCAAACCCAAAATCTAAAATTATAAAACAAGCATGAATTAATAAGCCATCAGACTAAAAAACCACATTAAGCTCACATGTAAATCAATGTGTGCTTGAAATGAATTCATTCTATGGCATTGACCCTAAGGCCCACGTACCACTAAAATGTGAGGAGTCTGTGAAAGGCTTATTTTTCAAAAGTTCTGATTCTGTCAATGGGTTTTTAAGTAGGCATTCTCATTTAAAAACCAGCTCTTGCTGACTGAGCTCCAAATGCACATTTGGGATGATGAGCAGAGTAAATGAGATAAACAATGAGTTTCATCAAACCAAACACCTGATGACTCTCTCCACCAGCCTTCGCTTTTCTCTCCTGGCAGAGTCTCCATTATGAAGCCTCTTTAACCCAATTAGGTGCCATCAATTTTCTACTCCAGTCTCTCCACAACCTCCTTTTCGTCCCCAACCAATTTGAAAAATCACAACTAGAGCACTCCCTGTGTGTCCGTTAGTCAAAGCTAAAAATTCATGTGGTACATTGACAGCATCAAATCAGAACAGTCTTTGAAGTCAGGATATATTTTCTAAATGCATTTCTATTTCTGAATGATGTTACTGACAATGCAAATTGATGCTCTGGGTGTGTGAGAACTTTTTACTCCAAAAAAGCCAAACTTAAACGTTTGGCAGAGCCAAGTGGTTAAAACTTTATTTTCAATAAGGAGGGAACTAGTCCTACCACTCAACCACACTGACATTTGCTCTTGGGAGGTCTTACAGCTTTAAACAAAAGATGTAGAAACATCTGGAATCTCATGGTCTGGTTGTTTGTTATGTTCAACAGCAGGAGAGCCTAGAGTTCACATCCAGCCCTACTGTTAAAGGAACCAGCCATCAACAATCACTTTTCAATATAGAAGTGGAGGAGAGGAGACTTCCCATGTCCTGTCTATGGCATTGTAAGAACACAATAAATATATACTTAAAAGTATTATTTTATTTCAGTGAAAATCAGAAATAAAAAACTCATCCTCATTTTTGGAATATAATAAAAGCAATTCCTTCTAACATTTTCTCATTGAATTAATTTTATTTATCATTTAAATGTCATAAGTTATGATTCACTGACTATGCTTATCCAAAGAGACATACTCATCCTATAGCACATGAAGACCCAATTTGAAGCCTATCAAAATAATATGGTATGTATAGTAGTGTTGTGGAAATTTTAAAATATCTTACAAATATTTCATTTTAATTATCTTTATTATGTGAATACTATTATTGTTATTATTATTTTGTTAAGAAATCGGACTGGTTTATAATATACTGGCTTTTATTCATATTCTCCACTAATGTATTAAGTATATTAGTGGTTACACATAACCAAATGATTGTACTTTACTAAAATAGCCAAAATGAAGGGAGAAACTTTTGTATAGTGTATTGTTTTTCTTTATTCTTTCAGCATAAATGGAGAATATCCCAGTAAATAAACATAAGTAGGATACTTTGGAAACTGAGGTGGAAGGAAATTATGAGAGCTTTTTACCTTTTGGCCAAATTTGCTGGAAGTGATCAAATTACCCGAATTTGTTAATTATTCTAATTATACCTCACTTGGCAGGTAAAAAAGCAAAGTAAAGTTTCCTGAATCTTAATATCAACACTGCTCTTACCAAGAGGGGTTTAGCCTCAAATGATGAAGAAAATGTCAATAGTGCTTAAGAATGTAAAGTATGAGATCCTGAAGAGCCAAGATAAACATAGAAATCAGTGTAGCCATAGCAAAGGGGAAGACCGCATCTAAGCTGGGAAAGAGCAATTCAAAAAGAAAGAAAAATGAAAATAATTAGGAAATTTTTTCTTCAGCACTCAATTCACCTGACTAAAAGAATATTAGAATAATGTGATACAAGCATAGAAAAGACAACTATATCAATGTATTATTAATTCAGAAAAATACTCTTGAATATGTCTAAACCTTTAATAAGAAATGACATTTTAATTTTGGGAACTATTTTGATTTACTTGAGTTTAAATAATGGCCATTTACCAAGAATTAATAAACAAATAAATTTAGACTCTTATCTCAGGAGATATATGAAATAAATTCCAATTAAATTAAATTGCCAAAAGTAAATTTAATAGTATTCTAAAACAATGAATATATGTAAGTATAATTACGTATGGAAGCACTCATCTACCAATAAGCACATGTTAAGCAAAGAATACATGTGATGCTTGGAAGGCCTGGAGGAACAGGCTAGGTGACACAAAGTTAGAAGTGGTAAAATGGTTACAGCTCTTTTAGAAAACATTTACAGATTTTTTTTTAAATGTTAAATGTTTGGAGGGACTAAAGCAATAGTACTAAAAGTAAGGCACTTGCCTTGAATGCTTTGACCTGGTTCTAACCCTAGCATCCTATCTGGTCACCCAAACCCACTAGGAGCGATTCCTGAACACAGAACCATGAGTTTGCTCTGAGTACTCTTGGGTTTTGTCCAAAAAAAAAAAATAATAATCATTTTTAAAAATATTGAAGGAACGGTTTGAGGCTCTTCATATTCCTGAATCAACCAGATGCCATTGGGCTACATTGGCACGTGATAGGGTCCAATGGAAATGTTACTGGCTTCCGCTCTAGCAAATCTATGAATAACAGGATTTAAGTGACCAAGTGATTGGGGCCATATACTACAGTGGTTAGGGCATGCGTTCCTTGTAGGTGACAGAGCCTGTATGGGTCTCCTGAGCCCAACAAGAGTGATCCTTGTGGGAAAAATCAGGAGTAAGCCCCGAGCACCACTGGGTTTGGCTACATAAAACAAAACAAAATGAAAATGTTTAAATGTCACAGATCCTAACAATACTAATTTACCTATAGAAAATACATGAATGCGAATTTTTCTACATACAAGATATTCAATTTAACATTTAAAAGAAACATTGTGGGGCGGCAATAGTCCAGAGGGTAGGGCGTTTGCCTTTCACGCACCGGCCCATGCCAGCCCGGATTCGATTCCTGGCATCCCATATGGTTCCCCGAGCACCGCCAGGAGTAATTCCTGAGTGCAGAGCCAGGAGAAATCCCTGAGCATTGCCGGGTGTGACCCAAAAAAAAAAAAAAAAAACAAAAAACAAATTGAGGAGCACAAATACCCATCAAGAAATTGCACATTTATAAAAATAAAACAAACAGACATGCTTACTTGGAAATATAAGCAAGCTACATTAATTGGTATCTAACACCCACACATAATTCAAATCATACTTTGAGTAATCAAAGAGGAACATCTAAAAGAATGTATATGAAATTTGCAGTGCCTACTGGCATATACATGAGGGTGATAGATGCTTCCTATTTTATATACGTCTATCTTATTTCATTTTGTTATAAGCCTAAGTTACTTTAAATTAGGATATACTATAGCATTCACTGTTAACATTGCTGTGACACAACTTTACTCAGACATCACAAATAGTCATTCAATCAAGTTATTATAAAATTATTGGAGTATATCAGAAATCCAATATAGAAAGTTCCTTGCTCTCAAGTTTACATATTAGTGTAAAATAAAAATCTTTAAAAAATAAGAAAAATAGGGTCACAAGCCCCTCAAGGTGTGCAGGTGTGGCTGTGGTACCTGGCTACGTTGTCAAGTGGCAGACAGGAGATAGGCTTGTCTACACCCCCAGGGCTCTGCCCTGTGGGCCCTGCATGGTGGATGGTCTGACATAGGAAAAGATTGGGCTCCCTGGGATGAATCCAGAGCCACGGCAGAGCCTGGCAAGCTACCTGTGGTGTATTCATTATGCCAAATACAGTACACTAGGAGATGAACTGGACAAGGGACAGACCAGATGCACAGCTGCGCTGCCTTGCCCACATGGAGCAGCCCATGGAGTCTCTGAGGAATCGGCTCATCCCTGGCCGAGACCAACGTAGCTCCTAGGGTAAAGCAGTCATGTGGGGGGAAGACACGCTGGCTGGAATTGGAGCAGGGATTTGGGCTCCTCCCTCTCCATACCAGTGGGCATGGCTATGGGCTTGTAGCCTCCACAACCAGATGAATCAGACAAGGGGCAGACCAGACGCACAGCTATGAATGTGCACAGCCGCACAAGAGGCTTAGGATAACAAAGTAGGCTAGGACCATATCCTTCCCAGGATCTTTCACATCTGTACACCATAATGATCTCTGTAGTTGTAACAAATTGCAGAGGTTGATGGGGAATGAGGAACTATAATGTCAGGTTAGAACTCACTACTGAATATACACATACATAATTGCATCATAAACCAAACCATAAGACAAGTCACAGGTGTAGGAGAAGAGAGAGAGAAATACAGAGACAGAAATAGAGATAGAGAGAAAATGAGAGACTCAGACACATGGGGGAGAGCTGCCATCTGGCCTCTCCCTAGCTCAGCTGACCATGAAGCTCCCAGGAGGCAAGATGGGTTTTGGGAGTGGGGCCATCACTTCTGTAGGGCCTTGGAAACAGACGGATGAGATTTGCTCACCATAATAGCCGCCATTATCACGGTCCATACCCCCATAGCTCATCAGAACCCATGCAAGAGAGACACTGATCTCAAGACCAGCTCAGAGCAGTTGAGTTCGAGCCCAGGTAGGCAGCTCTCAAAGGCAGAAGTCACCGGGCGTTCCTGGAGATGGAGCTGGGGTACCCCTTCCCCTCTCTGACTGGCCCCGAGGCCTGGTGGCCTCACCCACGAATTGCCTTGGGGCTCTCGGCCATGATGCAGAGATTCAGAAGCACGAGGTAAGAACTGCCATCTGGCTCTCCTCTAGCTCAGCTGACCATGAGACCCCTAGGAGGCAAGATGGGTTTTGGTTGTTGGCCCTTCAGCTCTGTAGGACCTCAGAAGTAGTAGGATGAGACTCACTCACCATAATAGCTGCCATTTTTGCAAGAGAGATGCTGATCTCAAGACCAGCTCAGAGCAGCCGACCCAGGTAGGCGGCTCTCAGAGGCGGAAGTCACCAGGCATTCCTGGAGATGGAGCTGGGCTCCCCATTCCCCTCTCTGACCTGCCTCAGAGGCTTCATGATCCTGCCCACTACTGCCTCAGGGCTCTCGGCCATGATGCAGAGACTCAGACTCATGGGGAGAGCTGCTGTCCAGCTCTCCCCTAGCTCAGCTGACCATGAGGCTCCCAGGAGGCAAGATGGGTTTTGGGAGTGGGCCCATCACCTCAGTAGGGTTTGGAAGCAGCCGGATGAGACTTGTTCACCATAATAGCCGGCATTTTCGTGTTCCAGACAAGTATGTTCTAGAATTATATTACAATCTACAATGTGTAAGAAAGGGAAGCAAGAATGAAAGAGAGAAAAAGAGAGAGAAAGGAGATAAAGAACCTGCCATGGAGACAGGCTGGAGGAAGGAGAAAAGAGGTGGGAACATTGGTTATGGGAAATGGGCAGGGTGGAGGGATGGGTGTTGGAACACTGTAGAACCAAAATTCAAACATGAACATCTTGTAATTGTATATCTAGCAGTGGTATAATAAAATATTTAAAAAAAGAAAAAATAAGAGAAATAAATTATAAATATGTAAGGAATTAAGAGTAATTGTAAAAAATAAATCAGAATTTAGGATCTGGTGGATGGGAGTTGGTTGACACAGTTAAAATTTACTTATTTATTTGCTTATTTTAGGTTTGGGGAACACACCTACTGGTGTTCTTAGCTTACTCCTGTCTCTGATTTCAGGGATCACTGTAGTGGGGCTCAGAGGAGCATATGTGGTACTGAAGATGGAGTCTAGTTGACTGCGTGCACCTTACCTATAGTACTATCATCCCCACTCAACACAGCTGAAATTTTAAATAGCATTGTTCATTGACCAGAAAGTTCAGCAAGGATTTGAAGATCTTATAGATAACTTGGGGAAATATTAAAGAAGCAGAGAAGGCAAAGGCTCCTCATAAGATAAATCATCAATTACTTTAGAAGAAATGCAAGGAAGTATCAATAAGAGAGCGATGGGACAATAAGGAATAGGAAGGGTTGATAAATATGGGACCAGAATGGGCAAGGTCAGAGACAGATATTATAGAAAAAAGTTTGTAAAGGGCTGGAGCCATTGTTAGACAGTTGCCTTATGTATGGCCCACCCTTGACAAAACCTGGCACTACTTTAGCAATACATATGGGCCTCTCAGCACCGCAATGAGTGACCTCTGAGAATATAGCCAGGAGTAAACCCAGAAAATAGAAGGTTCAGTCCACATAACAAAAAATGAATTAATACTGCATAAGGATGATTTATTTACCTAGAATATTCATATATAGGCTTCTTATCTTACCTTTGAGTTTGAAAATATGACAATCATTCACCATCACCAATAACTTCTCATTTCCCCCAAAGGTGGAGTATTGGATGGGGATATATAATTATAAGCTTCCTTTTCTGCTGAAAAGGTCTTTATAGTGACTAGAGAGAGTATAACAGAATCAGGCATTTTCCTTGCACATGACAACCTGGATCTATCCCCAGCATCTCATATGGTGATATGATATGGAGACCATATCCCCAGGAGAGATCCCTGAAAGCAGAGCAAGGTTTAAAGCGCTGAGCACTGCTAGGTGTAGCAAAAAAAAAATTATATGTATTTTTCTTGGAAGTTTTATGAGTATTCATCTCTATTTTTAATAGCTTTCTCTAAGAACTTAAAGTCCCATAGCTTGGATTATTTACAAGAAAGCTCTTAGCTGGTTAATCATGGTCTATTGTAGAAACAAAACCTGTCACCAGCTGCATTGTCTTCTAAAAAGACTGAAAGGAGGTGATTACACAGGGGCCAAATAGTCATCCTGAAACAATATGGACATTCCTCCAAAGACTAGAAATTGAACTCCCATTTGACCCAGCCATACCACTCCTGGGAATATACTCTGGGAAACCAAAAATACGCAGCGGAAACACCATCCCTACTTTTACATTCATAGCAGCATTATTCACAATAGCCAGAATTTGGAAACAACCAGAGTGCCCGAGAATCGATGACTGGATAAAGAAGCTTTGCTATATCTACACAATGGAATACTATGCAGCTGTTCAGAAAAATGAAGTTATAAAATTTGCCTATAAATGGATGGACATGGAGAAGATTATGTTGAGTGAAATTAGCCAGAAGGAGAGAGACAGATACAGAATAACTGCATTTATTTGCATAACATAAATATATATGTACATATTATGATACCAATATCCAAGGTCAAGTGAAACATGGATCAGGAGGTCTTGTCAAAGGTTGAAATTATCACAAATGTGTGGCAATCAGAGGCTAGGTAAAACAGAAAATGGAACAGTGTGCTAACAATTTTTGAGGGTACTAATACCAACCTAGAACTGAGTATTAAATACCGGCAAAAAGATACACATGACAACGCTTTAATGTATGTTCTGTAATTCACAATCTGGAAGGGAAGCAAAAGAGAAAGAGATAGAGAAAAAGGGAAAGAAATAAAGAACCTGCCATGGCGGTTGGCTGGGGGAGGAGGGAGGGAACCGGGGATGTTGGTGGTGGGAAATGGGCACTGGTGGAGGGATGGGTGGTTGAACACTGTATGACCAAAATCAAAATATGAACATCTGTGTAATTGTTATCTCACGGTGGTATAATAAAATACTTAAAAAATAGTCATCCTGATATGGAGCCCATGATTCCAATATAATGAATTTGAAATGAGCTTTTTTTTTCAAGGTTGTTATTTATTTGGTTTTTATTTTTTTTATTTTTTTTATTATACCACCGTGAAACATACAATTACAAAGGTGTTCATAATTGGTTCTTGGTAATACAGTATTCCAGCACCCATCCCTCCACCAGTGCCCCATTTCCACCACCAATGTACCCCTCACCCTCCCGTCCCCCAGGCCGCCTTAATAGCAGGTACCCCAGTTTCCTCTCTTTCTCTCTCTCTCTCTCTGTCTCTGCATCTCTCTCCCTCTTATGAAATGAGCTTTTAAGATGACTTCCATCTATAGTCCTTGCCTGGTGAAGGGACTAAGTAGAGAGGAACAGATAAATCCACTTCCTTTGCAGTTATCAGACTGTGAGAGTTAGTTTCTAAATAAAACAGATTAGGATGCAAAAAGAAATCATTTATTCTTGTCAATTTAGACAATGCAGTTCTCTGTAAAAATATCTTTCAGTTTTATCAAAATAAAATGGACATGACACATTGTATGAATTTTAGGTGTGCAGCATTATGATTTGATTTATATATATATATGTAATGTATGTTCCGTAAAATTATCGCCATGACAAATTTATCTAAAATTATCAAATCAAAAACCAGAAATGTTTCTCCTTATGATGAAACATTTTATCTTGGAGAAGGTGGTGTCAAAGATCAGACTCAAGGTCTCACATACTTGAAGCATGTGCTTTACCGCTGAGCAGCACCCCTGGCCTTGACAGTGAGAACTTCTGAGATAACCTCTTTCAGAAACTTTCATAGATATGGCACACAATCTTTGATAGCCTGAGATTCTGAAACTCTATTTAGAATTTGATGGGTATGTTCATATATGTGGTTCTATGTTCATGAACCATAATTTTAAGAACTGAGTAAGAGAAAATTAGGTAACAGTGTGCTGATTCTAGCTCCTACCCCTAATTTTGTATTTCTGTTAAGTAAGTCTGATTGATGAAGATAAGTTCTGCTTACCGGATGCTCTAACATCCAGTGCAAGTTTGCTGGTAAAGTCACTTCATAGGCATATTACTTACTAATTATAGAGGGGGAAATTACCTGTTCTAGATAACAGAAATCACCTTAACTAAGTTATTAAAATAATACCAATATAATTTATACAAAGTGAGATTTTTATGCCTCCTGAAAAAAATACAAAATGTTATATAAGCAGTGTTCTTGCCATAAATGTTTCATTTAAATCTAATAATAGAAAAATATTTTTATTTTTTTTTCCTTTTTGGGTCACACCCGGTGATGCTCAGGGGTTACTCCTGGCTCTGCACTCAGGAATTACTCCTGGCGGTGCTCGGGGGACCATACAGGATGCCGGGATCGAACCCGGGCCGGCATGGCTGGCCGCGTGCAAGGCAAACGTCCTACCCACTGGGCTAACGCTTCAGCTCGGGAAAATCATTTTTAAAATCCAGATTGTAATAATTCCACTGGTCAATGGTCTGGGATTTTCAAAATATATCAGTAATTTAAACTACATTTGATCTAAAGAACAAAGAAGTACTTCAGTACATAGTCTCCACGGATGGAGATACCTCATAAAATAACTCATACCCACACCCACATATTGAATTCTTATGCCATCTTTCACATCACAAGTATAGTCAAGTTTTTTCTCCTTGAACCTGGGCTAATCTTTCAACGTGTCAAAATCCATAAAAGACAATGGTGGTGTGCTAGTTCTAGGAGTAACCCTAGAAAAACCCAGCAGTTTTACCTTTGCTCTCTTAAAACCCAGGTGTCATGTTAGTCCTGACTATTCCAAGAGAAAGTTCAGATAGAGAGAATGTGAAGAAACACCACATAGAGAGAGAACAAGGAAAGGACAGTATCAAAATGGTTGTCATTTGAGGTCACATTCTTGGATCTTCCAGCCCAGCCCAGCTGCCAGATGGATTTACTTAAATGACTGGCATCTTGTGTAGAACTTCCCTGGCAGCCCACAGAGACTCTAGAAAGTAACTAGTTGTATTCTTAGGCCAACTTTTGGCGTTGAATTTTTACATACTAATACGTGGCCAGCACAAAAACAGAATACAATATACAGGTAAGGAATACTTGGGGCAATTGGGTAGAGAACTCCAAACGGAGTTAAATATTAGATGATGAATTTACCTTAAACAAATTATAAAATCAATGTTAAATTCCTTAGATTTAAAAAAGACAAGATGCTTTTTTTTAAGTTTAGGTAGTTTACGCTAAATACTTGAAGGTGGAATGTTTTGATGTCTGTGTGGTTCTAGTTACTGAGAAAAAAATCTGTCTCTGTTCTGTGTGTACACAGACATGCATACTTTATAGAATAAGTAAACAAATTGGCAAAAGCAACTGATTAATATAGGTAATAATTTATATGGGTGTGAGCTATACTCTTTTTTTAAACTTTTCTAAAGTTAGAGATATTTTCAAATAACAAGTTGGAGAAGTGGAAAGAAAATCATTTCAATTATAAATGTTTTTGTTTTAAAATAAAAAACTTATGCTTAGGTTATCAATCAAAATTAATTTTTGAACAGAATTTTAAGTGCCCCAGATCTGAAAGAACGATAGTTTAGAAGTAATTGAATACAACTCAGTAAGAATTGATTAAGAGGCAGTTGCAGCATTGGTGATAAGGACACTAGTTCAGAAACCAGCTGTGGAACTCTGGGAAAGTCATTTTTACTCTGGATTTTATTTTTCTGCTCTGTAAAATAAAAGCTACTTGATATCTATAGTTATTTTTAGTTTTATGAATCTCCGAACTGATATAGTTGAATTTACGTAAGCACCACTACAAAGGAACTGAAACTATCGAAATAGCGCACACAAAATATCAAGAATAAGTCACACAAGAATAGAAGGGAGATAACAATCTTAGAACATAATTCCTGAACATGAACTTCCTTGGAAAAATAAAAGTAAAACAGAGACAATTGGTTAATATAGCAATTCATGCTGATGGGAAATACCATAATAAATGTGACAGAGTAGGGTATGTGTCTGTATCTGTGTGGGGAGCTGGGGAGATGGAATTGAGCACGCCCAGGAGGAGCCTCATTGAAATTCTCCTCTCATATCCAATTCTAACCAGATTCTTATGGGCGAGTTATATTCAAAAGCTGACTGATAAAATGTCCATAAGTCAAAATTTATTCAAAGGCATTTTATAAGTTTATGAAATGACATACCATGCAAATAATGACCCTAGTATATCATATACCTGCTTTGTATCCATGCAGTGTTTCCTATGACAGCTTTACTTTGACAGAAAATAAAGCAGTGTTCACAGGGGCCAGATTTTCTACCAGTCACTCTTCCCGTGTTGCATTATTTCATCCTCACAGCCTTGTGTGGTGGTATTATTTACCTCATTTTTAGTCATAAGGAAATTAGAAATGAGGGAAGATTTAGTAGTTATCAAAACTATAAAAAAAACCTATATCCCTACTGAGGAAATATTAGGACTTTTCAATACAAAAAATATGAGGATTTTTTTTTTTACACAAAAATGAGGGTATGTTTTAGTGCGTAACAAAGAATTTCAGTGAGGACCACTAGGGACTAGACTATGCTTTACCAGAGGCTGCAGGATTCTTCTTAGAGGACCTTAGGCAGGTTGGCCTGCAAAGGGTGAGGGTGAAAGAAGGCTTGGCTGTGTATAGCATGTGAGGGTGCCCCAGGTGGGCGCAGTCAGAGATATCAGGTGGCCTTTGGCCTGTTCTGTGGGGAAGGATCTCAGTACTTTAGTGGTGGGTGTGGTTTGACAATATAAATTTTAAGGTATAAAGTTATGCACCTGAAATATATACTATCATGTAAACAAATGTTATCTCAATTCTAAAAAAATGTAAAAGTTACACTTGCATTCAGGGAATAAAAGCAAGTTAAACAAAAACTAGTGAGTTCTTTATTTTAGCATGAACGACCTAATGGAAATCTTTGCCTTGGAGCAAAGTAACAGCATCACTTATGAGGGCCCCAAAGCAGCAGGCACTACTCTGTGCTGATTCTATGGGCTAAGCCTCAGCCGGGGGCAGAGTCTACACCAAGACTATGTTCTAAATCTGCCTTGAGTGGGGAATTGAGAAGATCTGATTTTTTTTGGGGGTGTGCATTTTAAATAGAAATGTTATTATGTTACAGGGTGCAAAATCAAATCATCCTCCCACCAAAAGAGATTACATATGAGCAAACAAAATCTGTTTTTGTCCGTTTTGTCACACACCCTCAGATGAATATTGTTGTTGGTGGAGGTTTTTTTTGTGGTTTGGTTTTTGGGGAATTTGGCACCACACCTGGTTGTGTTCTGGCTTACTCCTGGCTCTGCATTCAGGGATTGTTCCTGGAAGTGCTCAGGGCATCATATGCCAAGATGGGGATGGAAACTGGGTCAGTGATGTGCAGGCAAGTGACTATAGCCACTGTACTATCTCTCTGGCCCAGTTGCTTTTTTTAAAGATGAAAACCTGGAGGCCTATAAAAACCGCACAATTTCTCTAGGGTCACTGAGTAGAGTAGAAGCAGACCCTAAAGACAAAATATACTGTCATCCCAGCACAGCTAATTCACGTTTCCTCTTCCTACCTCCCCCAACTAAGCACCACTATCTGGGCTGTGTGCTCCTATATATAAAATAAAACATCTAGATACATTTGAAACAAACACAAGGGTTTGTGTACTTAGCACTCCTTTGTCTCCCTGGTTATTTTTCATTCTCTGTGTCATAAATGAGCGCAGGAACATGGTGGCAGTAAAGATGGTAAAGAAAGATGACCGCCAGGTGTCCGTAGGGTCAAATGGAAATGTTACTGGCGCCCGCTCGAGCAAATGGATGAATAACGGGATGTCAAGTGATCAAGTCATGTCATAAATGAATACATCTGAAAAACTCTAAAGAAGATATACTAATCATTTTAAAGCGATGTTTTTGTTTAGGAAAGCTTGCCTAAGATCAACTTCCAAGTTCAGAGATCCTGCCTGATATATCAATTACTGTGATACATATTAGTAATAATTATATTACTGTTAGTCGTATAGTAATTGTTAGTAGTAGCATATATCAACATATAGCAGTAGCAATAAAATATAGGCAGTGATATGCCATTATTGTACTTATTGTACCAATTATAGAAATACACAGTAGCTTTTAATATTGTCGCATCAATTTTTTATTGTTTAGAAAAAGTTATTCTGCATGACATGAAGACTCTGAACTGGAAAGGGGTGGAGGTAGATCTGGATAGATTAGCTGAGAAGGTGAGAATCGGGCATGGATTCAGATTGTGTCTTCTCTTATAATTCCCTTTAACAGGGAAGAAGCAAGTGTGGGAAGGCGAGGAACAAATATTCATGTATTCCCACTAGATCCACTCCACACAGCCTGAATTTACATGCGTTCATTGTGGCATCCTTTAGCATGATGTAGAGACATGCTCTCTGGACAAACGTTGCAAAATGTCTTTTATAAGCAACACATGTCTGTTGATACTCCTAGGAGCAGAGACTGACTTTTAAATCTTAACTCTGTGAGCTTTTGCATGAATAACTACCATTTTTATGTTGACAGCTGATTGATTAAGGAGGAGGAATGTGTCTTATGTTTGTCATGTATCTACGTAATATATATTCCATATATTGTATGATAGGTGATACATGTTTTTATATATATATATATATATATATATATATATATATATATATATATATATATATATAGTGGGGGTGTTGGGGACATATCTATATGCTCCGATGGTTGAGCTCGGCGATTCCTCGTGGTCCTTTTCCTTCTGAGCAGTTCAATTAGCGGGAAATCTCTCTCTGATGGACTGAAGCAGCTTGAGTGAACGCCCGAGCGCTCGGCCAATTAGGCTCATTTGAAGTTGCAGAATTGCCTTCTTTGGTGTTAAAACCCCATGTCAAACACTGGGTCTAAGATCATTTGTGCTTCAAAATGAGATTGACAGAGCAGCTGCAACAGGGGGCATGCCTGCTGAACGACTTAATTGTGGAGCCTGAAGGGCCATCATGAACCGGCGTGCGGAGACTGCCTCGCTACTGCTGCATTACAAATGCTCTTTATTAACGGCGATCTGTAATCAATGAGCTCAGGCTTTTGCCAGAGCCCCCAAATCAGACAGGCGGGCTGGTGCGTCAGGGTGGGCGGAGCCACAGGTCCTCGCAATCGAACTGGAGAGAGAAAGCAGTGTTGTGCTTGCCTGACTCTTTAGGCGGAGATACTAAATCAGAAAGGGACTCTCCTGATCATTCTGGGGTCGCCCTTCTCTCACTACTAGTTGAATATGCATTAGCCCGGTTGCGCGCGATCCACTATACATACAATTACGCCTCATTGATGTGAATGGCACGAATTGCTTTTGTTTCAACAAAGGCAAATGTTCCAAATCAGTTCAGTACTCTGTGCAAGGGTAAGTTTTGAACAGAAATACAAAGGCTTAGAAAGATCTCGGCAGCTGCGAGGTGAAGTAGAGACCAAGCGGCTCAGTAGGTGTTAAGAAATAGGAGTTAGGTCCACTTGTTAAGTGTATTGGAGGTTAATTTCAGAAATTCGAAGTCTTTTTATTGGAAACAAACTGTAAATTCCAATAGGATTTCCTTTCCTTGAAAAGAAATCATTACATGACATTCTTTCTGGCAGTGTTTAATGAGAAAAGCACTGATCTGGGAGTCAGAGACAGGAGCAGGCGCAGCTCCGCAGTCAGCTCGCTGTGTAACCTGGGGCACCACTTAACCTCTCTGACCTGCTAACCCGCAGTATGTGAGGACCCGACACACTGTAACACCCTGCACGTTCATTTTCTTCCCACCTTCTCTTCTTAAATACATGGAACTCGTTTATTCGACTGCTAGGAACACGAAAGTATGGAGAAGATGGCCAAACCACCTTGCATCAGCCCTCTTGATCTATTCTCAAGCAAGTTATCAGATACGATGACTAAACCACTTTACATCAACCTTCTTGATCTGTTCTTAAGCAAGTCTCATTTGCAAATGATGAGCCTGGAGAGATCTGTGTTAAGATATGTGATTTAGGACAGGGCCAGAATCACTAGCATTCTGCTTGGCAGGAACTCAGGAAAACAGCATAATGAATATCTCAGTCCTCGCTCTTCAGTCTTATAACAGATCCAGCTGCATTATATACAGGACCATCAAGTATGATCATTCTGTCTGTGTACACACAATGGCAGAGGGCTCACAAGCTGGATAGATCATAGACTGGATACCCTCTAGAATTATATATGGCAGTTTCAATCTATCAGAGCAACTCAAATCTCATTCTCCACTAAGTTGTGAAAGAGATAACATGGACTTCTGCTTTCTGACCATGATGCTCTAGAAATAAATGCATGGAAAGAAAATAGGTTTATGTTTATACTTGTCAATAAAACATGCAAAATAAGCTATCATGCACAAAAGAGATGAAAATGGCAATTAGGATATTATAAGCAATAGCTGATTATTTATAACATATCATGTTACTTGTCTTCCTGTTCATCAATTTGCTCGAGTGGGTGCCAGTAATATCTCCATTCCTGGGAATGAGGTCCATTGTTGCTATTGCTTTTGTAATATCAAATACACCACGGGTAGCTTGCCAGGCTCTGCTGTGGCTCTGGGTCATTACAGGGACCCAGTGGGCCCAGTATTTTTCTGTCAGACCATCAACCATCCAGGGCCTACGGGGCAGAGCCCTGAGTGTAGACAAGCTTGTCTCCTGTCTGCCACCTGACAACACAGCCGGGCACCACAGCCACACCTGCAACATCTTGAGGGGCAGAAACATATCATGACCTGAATGAAAAAAATTACGTACTTGAAGTACTTAAATTGTGCAAGTTTTTATTACAGGTTTACTTTTGTTCCATTGTTTTTGTAGTATTTTGCACAATAATGTCTGCTGGAAGAAAAGATTGTTTTAGTATGGAATATACAAGAAAGGATGTGGAGCTGAAGCACTGTATCAATGAACTCTTAAAGGGAAGTTAAATTTGAATAAGCAAAATACTAAGTCATGACCTTAATTAAAAGTTCCATGAAGTGAGTCTAGAATGGTGGAACATTAAGGAAGAACTCCTGGGGGTACTCAAACATCTTGACATTTCTTACCATAGTACTCTGAAAGACCCAGGGCACTAATTACCATTTTATTCAGCTGGATAGTCTTTAGTGATAGTCTTTAATAAAATATTAGGTTGCAAGTTTTCTGTTACCTGGGACTCTCCCAACTTCTCTGCAACCAATTCTACAGAGAAGAAAATCAATTGGGCAAATCCATTCCTTCAAATCAGAGGGCCCCCGTTAAGCT
The DNA here is from genome assembly GCA_021461705.1 of Cryptotis parvus. NCBI lineage: Eukaryota > Metazoa > Chordata > Mammalia > Eulipotyphla > Soricidae > Cryptotis > Cryptotis parvus. The sequence continues at coordinate 19,958 of JAJIBD010002400.1, forward strand.
TATTTGCATTCTGAAAGTCACCTACAAACTGGCCTCACTGCTAAACTTAAGTTTGAGCAGATGAACAAATACAATCAACTTTCTAGTGGGCCATCCGTCACGATGGCTGATTATATCATGCCTGGCCTCACATCCAACCAAACCAAAATTAAATCAACGCAGTTCAAGACAATAGAATATAGAGCTATTTCAGTGTGATGGCCAAAAAAGTGACTAATAAATATAACTAATAGTTACGATGATAACATCCATATGTCCCAAATTCCTAGTTAAAAATAAATGTAAAGATTGAGATACTCATTTAGTCCTTACAATAACCCTTAATTGTGAGGCACTCTTTGTGGGCATCCAAATTAAGGTCACCACTACTCTTGATTTCATTTGAAAATCAGGTATGAAAGTAACCTGTCTAAGATCTTAGAACTGCTAAGCAGTGGCCAGAGTGATAGCACAGAGGGTAGGGTGTTTGCCTTGCACGCAGCCAGTCAGGTTTCGATCCCTGGCATCCCATATGGTCCCCCGAGCACTTGTATCACTTGTATCACTTGTCTTCCCATTGTTCATTGATTTGCTCGAGCAGGCACTGTAACATTTCCATACATCCTGTCACATGCCAAAAAGCCCGCGTCTGCTCGCTCAAGGAACATAAAGAGCCTTAAACCATTCCTTCAGGTCATGGGAATGATGTCTATAATTGTTACTGGTTTTTGGCATATCAAATACGACACAGGTGGCTTGTCAGGCTCTGCCGTGCAGGTGGAGTACTCTCACTAGTAGCCTCTCATCTCAAGCATTTATTGTTGAACAGTGCTGCCTCATTGTGGGGCTTGTGATCAGCATGGCTCGTGATCAGCTCTTCTGCTGGGTGGAGCTCTAACGAGCTGTGAGTCTGGAGATGGAAAATGGCAAACCTCATGGCGTGGGGGTCTTCTGGCTTCTTGCGAGGCTCTGCTGGGATGGCGGCCAGGGCTAGAAGCCGCCTTCCTCCTGGGCACCTCATGATCAGCTGGGCACAGGGAGAGCCGGTAGCAGCTCTGACCTGGGTAGTTGAGTCTCCCCCCCACCCTCCCCAGCACTGCCAGGAGTAATTCCTGAGCGAAGAGCCAGGGAGTGACCCCGAGCATCACCAGGTGTGGCCCAAAAGAAAAAAAAAAAAAAAGCTGCTAAGCAGAAGAGACAAGTTTCAAACCTAGGCAATCTGATTCAAGCCTCAAAATGCAAACTTTCCTGCCTTTCTCCATTCATAGTTGGGAATCCCCTCTTCAAAATCACTGAAATATCATAAAGCCCTACAACTTCTTTCTCTCTCTCTTTTTTTTTTTTGGCTTTATGGGTCACGCCTGGTGAGAAGTAGCCAGGGGTTACTCCTGGCTCTTCTCTCAGGAATTACTCCTGGTGGTGCTTAGACCCTTATATTCCTTCCAACCTTATATTTAAAACTAAGACATGCAGGATATTTTTCTTTAAAACTTCCTGATCTCTATTTTTCCATCCCTTATACCCAATCTCTTTCTGGACTCCCAAACTCAGAGAGTGGTACCAGAATAGAACCATCAGTATTCAAGTATTATATAAAAGATATTTCCTCGCATATTGTCTCCAAACAAGTGCTACAGTGAAGTATTAAATCTGAGTATATTATTCCTCTGTTAAAAATATAATGCTCTCTTTCAGATACAGAATTAAGTCTAATCATTGAAGTAGGAGCACACACAAATTTACGTGGTTTGATTAGTTTCAATTGCAGTCTTATCTCATATGCATTGTATGCTCTAACCTTTGTATAGATCCCCAACATATAGATTCTGCTCACAGCACTGTTTCCCTTGGCATCCCCTGTCCATCTAACCATCCTTCACCTTTTGACTGATCAATGCTTCTTTTGTCCTTTGTTTACTATCAGTTCTTGAAGAGTCCGGCATAAAACAACTACCCACTGTCCCAAGCATGAGTCTCACCTTTGTAAAACTATTATTTACCTTTCTCCACTAAAATGATGTTTTTAGTTCCAACATCTAACCCTTCTTTTTATGCTCTTATTTGGCACTAAAATTACTACCAAATAAGCAAATTAGCATGTATATAACAACTTATAATTATAACAAATAACTTCACCCTAAATATAATTTAATAGTATAAATAATATGGTTTAATACTTATACAACTATTAGAGCATGATAATAAGTATATTATTGTTATCATAAGCTCTATTGAATATTTTATAACTTTTCTACAGATCACTTGAATGAGAAACTTATAGTTTTTTCCCTAAAATCAGGATCATAAATTTGAATAAAAAGAAAAAACAAATTGTACAGATTTTCTTCCCTTCACCTAAAATTTACCAATGAAGTTTATATTTAAAACTAAGATATGAAGGGTATTTTCCCTCAAACAAGTTTTACTTTGGTAGAAGTCTCCAATTCTCCACCTACTTAGACTTATCTAAAATTAATAATTTTTGTTATAAAGACAATATAATTTCTGATGAAACACTTTGTTGTGCTAAGAAAGGAAGGCTACGGTAGGAATTTCCTGCTATGTTTTTTATGAAATGAATATCTTTATTTTGTGGTCACAAAAGTGAGTATATTTTTCTATAACATAGAGGTTAAAATTTTTTTTCAATGTTATATTCTGATTCTATTCTCAAAGCCAACAGCTGCATTCTCTGTAATCTTGCATAAACAATAAAAATCTATGATTGGATATGTATCTTTTATCTTTCTAGAACTTTCTAGAACTCTCTTCTCTCCAAGGACATGCCTTAGCTGATCACATTGCTATTTTTCAAGCTCTAATATCTATCATTTAAAATAGTTGAATGATTTCTATCCTTAAATAATGTCACAGTAATATAAGAATTAGCATCGACACTTGACACTGTTCATGCTAATATTTTACGCTCTGGATTCTTCCACAGTATGAAATCAAATTGCACATCCTGAGAGAAATGCACATGCCATATTGTCATGCACAGTAGATCAAACTAATGTAGTAAAAGCCTTAAATAGAAACCTTCTAAGGAATTTTAAATACACAAGCTACATCTGTAAGATATTTAACTATTGTGCTTTCACTAAAAATTAATGAGATTTAAATTCAGCTTGAAAGAACAACCAAAGTTAAAAATGCATACTAAATTTGTATTCTGGGTTGGCTTCTCAGGACTCTAGATAGCCTGCTTTAGACAAAAGATTTCAAGTTGTGAACAATGGTGGGTGGGTGGGGTGGAGATTCTAACTTCATTCCTTTTGTCCATGATCTCAACATAATTCTGTATGCCTTTAAATCAGTGTATTAAGTATCTTGGCATATTTGTAAGGCACACATAAAAGGGAAAATTAAAGAGCACAGCTACAGTGTGCTAGTCTATTATCACAGGGATGATTCACACTTGGAATTTTTCAAATATAAGAAAGCACTGGCAAGAAAAGTGTAATTGGCAAACAAGTGATTCTTCCAGTCCAGCACACGACCACTTAGATCAAGAAACACTGCCCCTGTGATTTTTACTCCATATGTCCACCCCAAACCCCCAAATCCTAAAAATTAATGAACAACTCACAAGTATATATTGAAAACTGTATTTTATCTATTTTTTAGAAATGAGAATCCACCATTACTTTTTCTCCTTAATACACAATACCTTCTCTATTCTCAGATGCAGCAATTCAAAACTGTACACGTCCTTTATGGAAAATTCTGGCTTCTGCAACTTCACACTAAAGGACATACAGATTCACTCAACAATTCCAAGAAAATATTCAGCTGCACTATTATTTCTTGGACAGCTTGTGTTTAATAATTTAATTCAATTCCAGTAGCGCAGCGCATAGCAACACCTATTTTTTGAACCAGTAAACTGTGACAGTGACATGGATGTCATAATGGAATATGAGTTTGCATGCTGAGGTGCCATTTTCATAAAACAGTATTTCACTAGGGGCACACAAGGAAAAGCATAGCCTTCAGATTTGATATTGGACACTCAACTGCCATTAGTTCATTATAATGACATTTTTCTATCTAGGCAAATTATGCTTTGTCAGAAATAAAGACAAGTGACTTATATTTTAACAGACTGCTAAATAGGAGTACTAAAAAGTTGAATGCTACTAAAATACCAAATAAATATAATTTTCAGAAAACCACCCATGGAAATACAGGTGCAAGTATTTCCAGTTACTAAGTTTTCACAAGACAATAATACGATAAATAATAAAATGAAATGTTTCTTAATTATGGTTGACCCATATCTAATCAACATAAAAATACTTGCATATAAATACAAAATGGCATGCTTAATTCACTTAACTTATTAGCTCTGAATTCTACTTATAATAAAATAGAGTAGAGCAATAATCATTTAATTTTTAATATGCATGTGTGTCATGAATGAAAAATTAAAAGTCCAATTGAATAGTTGTGTTTTTAAAACCACTGTGATGCCCAGCATTGGAATGAAACATCCGGCTTGAGTTTTATGGGCCAAAGAGTGTAGCTGTAATGACACAATCACATCTCTCTCTGTACCTGACAATTTCCATAGGAATTACTCATAATTTTCCCCATTAGCTACAATATGTAGCAGTAGAAGACAACTGGTCTCCTTTGCTCACTCCTACTCTGAACTTTGCCAAGGCAAAGGAGTAGGTAGCTGGGAAAGGGTGGCAGAGAAGAAGGAGAAAGGAAAAAACTGACTGCTGCCTCCAAGGAGATTATTTGAATGTATGCCTTCACATTTGCTTACAGATGGTCATATCTTATAAAAGCAATGAATGACCCACTCATTTCTTCGGTTTTTGTTTGGTGGTTTTGTTTGTTTGCTTTTTTTTGCTTCAATAACTCACATATGTTCTACATCTGAATATACTGCCTAAAAATTTTCCAGTATGATGTAAGGAATGCCCAGGTCTTTTTAGAACGCTAAGCTGATATCTGGGAGAGCTACCCATTTGTTGAGGTGGTAATTGTTTTAACTTTGATGTCCCTCACTCTGCACATCTGTTTTAGCTCTTCTACCAGACACACTCACGAATTTATCATCTCTACATATGCTCCTAAGTTAGTGCTGCCTTAGTGGCAGCGTACATCAATAAATTCCACTGATGTATTAAGTTCGTTATTCTTGGGTTTGTCCCAATAAAGTACAGTGTTTATTACCTGGCCAGCTTACACTTAAGGAATGAAGAGGTTTTAATATGGCAACATTTTGTTACCCGGTCTTCTGACCCATGGTCAAATGGTACTCCTAGTATTGTGTTATCAAGATTTTTTTCATTATTTTGCCTGGAAGCATAATTCCTTTTTGGCTGTAGCGCATTGCTTTCCTGAAATATTAAGTTAAAACTCTACTTCCATAGTCTTAGCCTTAGATAATATGCGATTTTCTCATTGGGAAAAAAATATATTTCACCAGGATGTTCTTAATCTGCATGTCTTTCTTAAAGACTTTATATATATGTATATATAAAATTAATATATAATATATACAAGTGACTATATATAGTCACTTATAATTTTATATGTAATTTATATATACATATAAAGTCACTTATAATTTTATATATAGTCACTTATAATTTTGTAAAAATTGAACATATTTTATTTTGTATCTTGCATGTGTACATTCACCATCTCTTTATGTTAATTCACGTTGACAGAGATACATTATTTGTATGATAGCAGAATTAAAGTGACCTTGAATAGTTTAACATTCACATATATGCAAGCTATTTAATAATTTACTGTTACAAAGAATACTGCATCTATAACTGAATATCTGAACAATTAAAGATATTATTCTGTATCACAAATTCCAAAATTTATAATTGAATTGAAAATGCATATATATTTTAATTTTTACTGACATTATCAAATCACCTATAAAAGTTCGTTCTAATTTATATTCCTTGAAACAATGTTTAGCCATTTATTCACCCAGATAGAAGTCATCACTATTATTAAGTTCTTTAACATCTGTTAGTTTAATTTTTTTTAAATTTTTTATTATACCACCGTGAAACATACAATTACAAAGGTGCTCAAAATTGGTTCTTGGTAATACAGTATTCCAGCACCCATCCCTCCACCAGTGCCCCATTTCCACCACCAATGTACCCCCTCCCTCCCTCCCCCCCCAGGCCGCCTTAATAGCAGATACCCCAGTTTCCTCTCTTTCTCTCTCTCTCTCTCTCTCTGTCTCTGCATCTCTCTCCCTCTTATTTTACACATTGTGGCTAGCCCTGCAGATATTTAGAGTTTATCACTTAAGTCTCTTTGTGTATATTCAGTGGTGAGTTTTAATCTGCCATTACCATTTCCCATATTTATTAAAACACTGGTATCTATTTATATCCTATTAATTAATGCAGTCATTCTATATCTGTCCTTTTCCTTCTGACTAATTTCACTCAGCATGATAGACTCCATGTCCATCCATTTGCAGGTAAATTTCATAATTTCATCTTATCTGACAGCCGCATAGTATTCCATAGTGTAGATGAACCACAGTTTCTTTAGCCAGTCCTCTGTTCTCGGGCATTTAGGTTGTTTCCAGATTCTAGCTATAGTGAATAGCGCAGAGATGAATAAAGAAGTACAGATAGTGTTTCTGCTATGTGTTTTTCGGTCTCTAGGGTATATTCCCAGGAGTGCTATTGCTGGATCAAATGGGAGCTCAATATCTAGCTTTCGGAGGAATGCCCATATTGTTTTCCAAAAGGGCTGGACCAGTCGGCACTCCCACCAGCAGTGGATGAGAGTCCTTTTTCCCCACATCCACGCCAGCACCGGTTGTTCTTGCTCTTTTGGATGTGTGCCAGTCTCTGTGGGGTGAGATGGTATCTCATTGTCGTTTTGATTTGCATCTCCCGGATGATTAAAGATGAAGAGCACTTTTTCATATGCCTTTTGGCCATTCGAATTTCTTCTTTTTTGGAAGCTTCTGTTCATTTCTTCTCCCCATTTTTTGATGGGGTTGGCTGTTTTCTTCTTGTGGAGTGCTACCAGTGCCTGATATATCCTGGATATTAACCCCTTGTCAGATGGGTATTGGGTGAATATCCTTTCCCACTCCGTGGATTGTCTTTGTATCTTGGTCACCGTTTCTTTTGAGGTGCAGAAGCTTTTCAATTTTATATAATCCCATTTGTTTATCATTGCTTCCATTTGCTTGGTCAGTGGTGTGTCGCTCTTTAAAGATACTTTTCGTTTCGATGTCATAGAGCGCGTTTCTCCTATGTTTTCTTCGATGTACCTTATAGATTCCTGTCTGATGTTGAGATCTAGAATCCATTTTGATCTGACTTTTGTGCATGGCGTTAGAAGGAGGTCTAAGTTCATTTTTTTACATGTAGCTGCCCAGTTTTCCCAGCACCATTTTTAGAAGAGGCTTTCTTTGCTCCACTTAATATTTTTTTGCTCCTTTATTGAAGATTAAGTGGTTGTATATTTGTGGAGTGCGTTTCCAGGATACTCAGTTCTATTCCATAGGTCTACGGGTCTGTCTCTATACCAATACCACACTGTCTTAATTACAACTGCTCTGTAGTAGAGCTTGAGGTTGGGGAAAGTGATACCTCCCATCTTCTTTTTCCCAAGGATTGCTTTAGCTATTCGTGGGGTTTTATTATTCCATACAAATTTCAGGAGTGTTTGTTCAATTTCTTTGAAGAACATCATGGGTATCTTTATAGGGACCTGCAGTGAATCTGTATAAAGCTCTAGGGAGTATTACCATTTTGATAATGTTAATCCTTCCAATCCAGGAGCAGGGAATATGTCTCCATTTCCTCAGGTCTTCTTTTATTTCCTGAAGTAACGTTTTGTAGTTTTCTTTGTAGAGATCCTTTACATTCTTTGTCAAACTGATTCCTAGGTATTTGATTTTCTGGGTGCAATTGTGAATGGGATAGTTTCTTTAATGTCCTTTTTTCTCTCTTCGCTGTTTGCATATAGGAAGGCCATTGACTTTTGGGTATTGATTTTGTACCCTGCTAGTCTACTATAAGAATGTATTATTTCTAGGAGCCTCTTGGTAGAGAGTTTTGGGTTTTCCAGGTACAATATCATGTCATCTGCAAATAGTGATATGTTAGTTTAATTTTAAGTAGTAATTGTATTGTTGTTATTTTAATTTACATGATCAGTATTGAACTTAGCTATGTTTTCTATTGTTTTTAGCTTTTTTTTTATTGGGTAAATTGCCATCATCTCCTTTCACTAGGTGGCCAAATTATTTCTTCTTACTACTAGCAACTTAAAGCTGATTATTTCTATTACCTTTCTAAGAAATAGATCAGATAGATAGACAGTAACAGATGGATAGATAGATATTCCAAATATAATTGTATAAAGAGATGTATAGATAGATAAATCGCAGATAAGAAGAGGTATTTTATCATGAAAATCTGGGTCCCATTTCTTGTTGAGGAAGATGTTACCCAGCAACTCTAAAATAATATAAAAATCTGACTTTGGTGCCAAACATAATAGACCAGTAGGGTATTTGCCTTGCATATAGTGAACCCGGTTCTGTCCTCCCAATCCCATATGTTTCCCGAGGAATTCCTAAGCACAGAGTCAGGAATAATAACTGAGCATCACCCTGCTGTGGCACAAAACAAAAAAAATCGACTTTGTTTTTTTAAATGGCATTGCAAAACAAATATTTTTAACTTTTTAAAGTGATTTCTTAGAAGTTTATTGTGTCAAATATCTTATCTACTAAGCAGAGATTAAAATTAATTTTGTATACAGAATGTTTTTACAAATCCTTTCCCAAACTCCTTGACATGTCAGAGATGTAGAAATTATGTAATGCACGTGACTATTAATGACGCACTTTACTATCAGTTATACCAGTGAAAAGTGTTAAATACACATGACTATTAGACTGGGAATTCTATTACTAAAAATAATTTTGAGACTAATGTTGGATATCTTTATAACATGATATCTTTATGACATGATACATATACGCTGCTCCAGATGTTGGGCTGCAGCTGGCGGGGCCCCTAAACGCCCGTCGCCTGCCTGGGGCCCTGATAGTCCTTAGTTTCCCCTTGACGTGCATGGGGTCTGCTCTTTGGGGTTTCCTGCATGAGCGGGCAGCACCAGAGCACCAAGTTATCTTTTTTTTCTTTTTGGGTCACACCCGGCGACGCTCAAGGGTTACTCCTGACTCTTTGCTCAGGAATTACTCCAGGCGGTGCTCAGGGGACCATATGGGATGCTGGGGATCGAACCTGGGTCGGCAGCATGCAAGGCAAACGCCCTACCTGCTGGGCTATTGCTCCGCCCCCAAGTCATCCTTTTAAACACGCAAACGTCCAGGGAAGGAAAGTCCACGTCCGTGAAGGCTGAGGCTCGTTGGAAGGGTGGGACGTTGCTCCCCAGAGACGCTTATTCTCTGGGTTACTCAGCGTGTACAGGCGCCAGCCTGGGCAAGGACCCGCCAGCCGGAAAGTTCGCTGCGGGATGGTCCCGCGGCACTCCCAGGATCAGCAGCCAGTAGTGCATCCCTTCCAGCGACTCGGCCACGCTGACGCCTGCCGGGACACCTAACCTAGGGCAGGTGCCCAGCCTCAGCCCCCAGACAGTGGGGGAAAGGACCAGGAGCAGAGAGGACAAGCCAATGCATATGGAGGTAGTTCACACCACTGGCATAGACAGACAGACAGACAGACAGACAGACAGACAGACAGACAGGCAGGCAGGCAGGTGGCAGGCAGGCAGGCAACACAGGACAGACAGAGACAGACAGACAGACAGACAGACAGACAGACAGACAGACAGACAGACAGACCATGTGGAATTCTTGGGGGCAGCCACAGGCAAGTGCCTGACCAGCCCCAAGAGGCCAACAAAGCAGCAGGCTATCGGATGGCAGGAACAGGGGACCACTGACCGCCTCCACCCCCACCCCCCCCCCCACTCCCACCTGTCTGGAAGCTCAGTGAGTCTGATTAAGTAGCCGCCAGTGTGACCTTAGTCCCAGGAATAGGTGTCTCATGAAAAGTAATCCCGTCCCCTTAGCAGAGAAAGTGAATATGGGAATATTCATCTTGTAACTCAGTGATTCAAATTCGGCCCAGGCATGTTGATCCAGAGACTCACAGACATGGGGCAGAGCTGCTACCAGCTCTCCCTGTGCCCAGCCGCTCACGAGGCACTGGGGAAGAAAGGCTGGTTCTAGCCCTGGCCCTCCACCCCAGCAGAGCCTCACAAAAAGCCAGACGACCCCTCCACTCCATGAGGGCCGCCATTTTAAACATCCGGACTCCCTCCCTCGTCAGAACTCCACCCAGCAGAAAAGCCTATCACAGCCCGGCTTAGGTGGCTGCTTGCTGCCTGCGGTTCATCAATAAATGCTGGAGATCAGAGGTGACTACAAGAGTGTGCCACCCGCACTGCAGAGCCTGGCAAGCTACCCGTGTCGTATATGACATGCCAAATTACCAGTAACAATCATTCCCATGACCTGATGGAATGGTTTGAGGCTCTTAATGTTCCTGGAGCAAGCAGATGCCCTCTGGGCTCTACTAGTATGAGACAGGACATGTGGAGATGTTACTGGTGCCTGATCCAGCAAATCGATGATGAACGGGAAGACAGTGATACAGTGATACATTATACTGCTACCAGAGGTCACTTTTCTTGCACATGCTATGTTATTCTGTGGTAGGCACTCTTCCGTTATCCAACCTTTTGCATTCTTATACTTCAATACACATTATGATGAGTTCTATTCTTTAACTTTGCTTGTTTGTTTTGGTTTTGGGGGCACATTCCATGGTGCTCAGTGCTTACTCCTGGCTCTCTTTCTCAGAGTCACTCCTGATGGTGCTTCAGGGAACATTAGATGGTGCCAGAGATAGAGATTGAACCCGATGGCCTGTGTAAAGCAAGTACATTACCTACTGTTACATATCTCCAGCCCCTCCTGACTAGCCCCGCTTGTTTATGTTGCCAAAGTTTAATCATACTTTAGATAACAATAGTTAAAAAACAAAAACATTTGTGAGTTGCTGATTTACATTAGAGTAAGAGTATTTTAAGTCCTTTGGCACCAACTTAAAGGAACATCTTGACCACAAAAATTTGATGTTTATTCCAATTTACTTTATAAACTGAAATGCTTAAAACGCGACCAGTGGATGGCAATTCTGTGGTATTTTTGAAATAAATTAATGTGTATATTACTTCCCATAGAGAAAAATTTATATTAATATATTATGTTTATATTACAACAAAACCAAAATATAAACTGTAATCCCAAGATATAAATAAAAATGGAAAATGCAATTCCAGTTCTTATGAGGAGAATTGAACAGTGATGAAGTCGCGACAAAGAACTCAAATATTTCTGGAATTTCAGTTGCTCGTATGACCATCAAAGACTTCATTGTCCTTAGACAAAGGGGCTTAGTCTTTATAATTCCTGTTCCTCAATCACTGAATGTGTTTTACAACAGGTATCACCTTTGTAAAGAACTGCTTTAAGGCAGTTCCACAAATGCAACTTCTCTTAGTCTCTGTCATTTCTCTGTATCTCTGTGTCTTTGTCTATTTCTCTGTTTCTGTCTCTGTCTGTCTCTCTGTCTCTCTCTCTCAAGCTGGGGAAAATATAGCTCAGGCTTGACTACAGTTTACACTTAAGTTATCTTTTCAGAAACACCACCCTTAGCCATTCTAACATTTTATCAGTCTCCCTCATGTTTTATACATCTTCATTCCTTCATTATCCCCTTTATCTGTGTTAGTAACATGTTATGAATGCACTTTTTTATTCTTATTTATAGCATGTCCTCCACTAGGATACCAGCTGCTTATGGAAATGAACTTGTTCCTGTTTTTTTTTTCTGATAGATGCTCACTGATGGGAAGATAAGCTTGCACAAAGCAGAATAAACAAATGGCTCCTTTTGGCAGAGGAGCATGCAGACCTCAGATGGGAGCATTCCTGTCCTCAGAGAGCTCTAGAACTGAGTGCAGTGCTTTCTTGAGGAAGGACCCTCATGGTGCACTTTTTGGGGATTCCATCAAATCTGAGTTATCCTCCCTGGTCACAAAGGAAGACAAGAGAGTCAATCCTTTTTGCTCTAAAAAAAGATACATTTCTGGAGACTATACCCCAGATCCTTTCATTTGGAAGCACAATGTATTCTGACCATTTAATAATCAGTAAGGAAGAAGCTGAGAAACAGTGGAAAATTAGGAGTGACTCTAAGGGACTTTAAGCATATGGATTTTGCATATACGGATGAGTGCTCAATTCCTTAATTTTCTTGAAGAAGGAAGAGCAATATTTTAAAAGCACCTGAGGCCCAAATAACATATTCGTGGTCACCATATCCTAATTTTTGTTCCTTCATGGAAATTAGATCAGATCTGTCAATACTGCAGGGCAAGAAATCTGAGGAGATGGGGCCACTGGCAGGTGTCTTCACAGCTGTACAGCTAAAGTCTGTAAGTTACATGTCGCCTGCTAGTGTAAGATAACATTACATAGTGGGCCAAATTTTTAATGGAGATTCAACTTTACTTCCCAGATTTGTGACAGTCTGATAGAAGCAATAAAATTCTCATATATTCATCCTTATTACACCATCCATTTTTTAAATCTTTTTCTCTCTTTTACTTTCTTTTCACCTCCCTTCCCCATAACATATTGATCAAAAGTAAATATTTTGGTTGGCACAAAGGGTGGAAACCACTTGACCAATTTTATTTGTTCTATATCACACAAATGAATGCCTCTTTCTCCTTCTTTGGGTGTCATAGGTTTTTAATTGTCAAAATATTTTAGAATTCACATCTGCACCAAAGTGGAATGCTATCAGCATTTAATAATGCATTTACTCAAACTGGAATATTTTCTTCATTAAACAAAATCAACTTATGTCAGCGTTTTAATGAAAGATTTAATATTATCTTTTGTAATCTAGTTACTCCTAATGTTCTAGACATTTTACATTTTAATGAGGACATTGAGAATGCAATTAATCTTCAAAAGTTTTCTAATCTTCTTCCCCACATCATAAATTCAATAAAGCATGAATATTGTGTTCTTATCATATTCTAATACTACTGTCATATTTTGAAGCATAAACAGAAAATTATTTGTTTTTATTTTGTAGTTACCCATAAAATATTTTATCATTTGAGTAAATTATTATTAGTGAACATATTAGTCTCTAATATTTTTCCTCACAAGTATCAAAAAAAGTAGAGTTTGAATGTTTTGAAACAAAAGAAGCAAAAGAGAAAATTAAGAAGACCATTACTAAATCATGAGTAATCATTCTTACCTGAATGAGTAAATTGGTATCTTTCCCTAAAAGTGATTAGAAGAGATAAGGGGATTTAGATGAAGCTCATACAAAAGCTGAGAGGTCGTAATTTTTTCATGAACAAAGAAAATAAACAAAACCTGGCATGCACTGGCTAATTGAGTGAGTCGAATTACTCTAATAGATCCTTAGTAAATATCTCTTGTGAGCTATAATAGTGTTTCCCTCTGAATTTCACATTCTATTTGTGCAGATTATTTCTTGACAATCTATGACTTGGAAAGTCTAGTAAAAAAATTAACTTTTAGTTAATTTTTTAGAACTGGCAAAAAATTGCCAGTTCTAAAAGATATAATGATAAAAAAATGGGTTCCAAGATTAAGTAGGGTTGAGAAACACTTAATACTGAATACTTAATACCCACCCAATTTGTCAAGTTTTTAGCAATATAGTGATTATTCACATCTCATTGTGGAAAATAGAAACTCATTTGCTTAAAAAATTGAGAGAAAAACTGGAAAAACATATATAAAGCACAGTTCATGAAGTAAACAAGCAAAACTCTTGAGGTTCTCATCTCTTTTGATCTCTATATCTCTCACTCTGTAGTGTTTGTTTCTGAAACACATGCACAAACACATACATAGGCTGTGAGTTGTTTATAGTACTTCACTGTCATATTAATTTTAATTCTTCATTCTCGGGGCATAATCCTAGGATCAGTAAACATACCTTTATTGAGTAATTTTTTCAGTTTCACAGAAGTATGTGGCATTCAATTACAGGACTATGATGTCGGATGGTTCGAGTCATTGAAATCACACTTCTCTTTCACATTAGTGCTTTGACTGCTTTGCAGCTTCTCATACTCACATTTCAGATAATCTGAGGAAGAGGAACTCTGACATTCTCTTCCTTAATAACTATGTTACTTTTAAGATGCGTTTACTTTGCCTCTGTTTCTGGGAATTATTTCCAGTTATTTTCCTGGCATTCAAAAGTACAAAAAATCTTTGACAGCCCCTTAGGGTTACTAACACATAGATATACCTCTAAAAAGTCCATTTATCTAACAATTGTCAAAAGGGATAATACCAATCCAGAACCAAGCATTAAATACAGGCAAAAAGATCACATGATAACCTCTAAGTGTGTGTATTTTAATCCACAATATATAAGAGAAGGGAGGGGGAGAAAGAGAGAAAAGAGATAAAGAACCTGCCGTAGAGGCAGGCTATGGAAGGGTGGAGGGAATTGGGGACATTGGTGGAGGGAAATGGGCACTGGTGGTGGGATGGGTGCTGAAACACTGTGTGACTGAAACCCTCAAACATGAACAATTTTATAATTGTATATCTCACAGTGGTATAATAAAATATTAATTAAAAATAAAATTAAAAAGTCCATTTATGTCCAGAGTCCATTTATATTCCAGCTGTGCAACTCAGCCGGCCCCACGTGGAAGCAACCCATGGAGCTGACTTCCCAGTAAGGGGCTCAGCAGCCCCCTGGCAGAGTTCATCATTGCTCCAAGGGTTTGAATACACATGCAGGGGAGGGATCACACTGGCCGAACTCGGGAGCAGAGATTTGGGCTCCAAGCTTTCCTCCACCTCCATGCCAGCTACACCGGAAGAGAGACCCACCCACTCCAGACCCATAGCTCCATTGGTGCGCAGCCGCCAACGGATATTCTTAGATAATACTGGTTTTAGGATAAGGTCCTTCCCAGGATCTTTCACATTTATACACTGTACACAGTTCTAGGCAGGTTCTAACTGATACCCGTCATCCCAGTCAGCCTAGCAAGAAGCCAGAACAACCCACACATCATGCTGTCAGTCATTCTCAACATCCAGACTCCATCATTCCTCAGAGCTCCACCCAAGAGAAAACCTGATCTTTCCCCTTTAAGTTTCATCAGTAAAGGCTTGAGATGAGACCCTTCTACTGAGAGTATACAACCTACACGGCAGAGCCTGGCAAGCTATTCGTGTTTTATTTGTTATGCTAAAAACTAGTAACAATTATGGACCTCAATTCCATGAAGTGAAGAATGGTTTGAGGCTCTTCCTGTCCATGGAGCAAGCAGATACCCTTGGGCTACACTTGCTTGTGACAGGATGTATGGAGATGTTACTGGTGCTTGCTCAAGCAAATCGATGAACAACGGGAAGACAGTGATACAGTGATACAGTGATATTCCAGAGACATACTACAGGGGGTAAGTTGCTTTCCTCTCATATAGCAGACCAAGGTTCAATTTTTGGCACCAAATATGGTGCTCTAATCACAGCCAGGAATGGTTCCTGAGCACAGCCAGGACTAACACCTGAGCACAGATGCTTGTGGCCCAGAAACAAACAAAACATAATCTATAAATGTGTTTAATAGAAAAACATAAAGCACTAAGCTCATATTCTTTATAAATTAAGGATAGAAAAACTAAAATTTATTCAAGTAAAATGTATTTTTAAAAGATATCCCATACTTATTTTTTTGGTCTAGTTTGGAGCAAAGAGTAAGGGGCCAGAGTTACACTGAAGAAAGATTAGACAAGGGTGAGTAGCTATATAAAGGAAAAAGTGAACTGCCGATGGAATAAAAGAAAATGTAGACAGAGACAAAAAATGCCAAATAATCTGTAGAGGAGAAAGGAAGTCAGAAGTTTCCACTAAGCTGTATAACATAACTAGAAAACCGTAATTCTCACAGAGTAGATTCCAGAATGTTACTACCATTTCTTCCATAACCCATCATTGAGTACCTACAGTGTCCCAGGCCCTCTTCCAGTCTTAGGAAATGATGTCTAAAGAAAAACAAAGTGTCTTTCTCAAAACTTGCATATAATAAATGAAATGAGAAAAGATGTCAGACATGTTGGATTAAGATGAAGACAAAACAATGTTTTGAAAAAATGGCTGAACCAGCTATTTTTTTATTTGTATGGCGTAGACGCAGTCTCTAAAGAGCTAAAATATAAACTAAGATCTAAATGGTGACAAGTCAACTATGTCGTTAGCCTCATTCCAGGATGGCTAAACAATGGCACAAAGTCCTTGAGACAACAAGTGGCATATGAATTTCAGGGAACAGACCAAAGATTAAGTGTGACAGGACAAGGAGGAAAAAAGGAAGAGTAATGAAAGTTGGAGATGTAGACAGAGGTAGATCATAAAACTGTGCAGAACAGAATCAATTAAATTGCTAATGAATTGGCTCTGAAGAATAAAAAAGAGAGGAATCAAATGTTTATGATTTTAGGGACAAGAATTGGTTACTAGTGAGTCATCTACTGAGCAGACAAAGTCCAAGGAGGTTTACTGTTTTAAAATATCAGAACATTATATGCCAGTCAAGTTGGTAGGCTGGGAGTTAGCAGGGAAATTAGGGACTAGGATCATTGGTGGTGGGATTGGTGTTGGAACATTGTATGCCTGAAACAACTTTATAATGATCAACTTTGTAAATCTGGGGTCTTAAAATTTTTTGAACTTTCTTAAATTAAATCTCAGAACATTAGCAACATGTGATGTTGGAATGGTGGATAATTTAAGTTTCATCAGTAAATGCTTGAGATGAGACCCTTGATCTCACTGATCTCTTTGGATGGTCAGTGTGATAGCTCAAAGGGCTGAATGCAAGCTTTGCGTGTTGTACATCTACATTTGATCTTTGATACTGCAGAGACCCCTAAGTACTGACAGAGGCTCTCTGAGAACAGAGCCAGGAGCAGTTCTTGAGCGCACCACATGTAGCCACTAAAAACATACAAACAAAATCTCATTGTGAAATTAGTAATATCTATTCACTTGTATCACTTCACTTGTCTTCTCGTTGTTCATCGATTTGCTCAAGCGGGCACCAGTAATAACTCCATATGTCCTGTCACATGCTAGTGTAGCCCAAGGGCATCTGCCTGCTCCAGGAACATGAAGAGCCTCAAACCATTCCTTTAGGTCATGGTAATGAGGTCTACAATTGATACTGGTTTTTAGCATATCAAATACAACACAGGTAGCTTGCCAGGCTCTGCCATGTGGGTGGGATACTAGTAGACTCTCATCTCATGCATTTATTGATGAACCACAATGGGGGAGAGATTGGCTTTTCTCTTGGGTGGGGTTCTGATGAGCTGTCGAGTCCGGATGTGGAAAATGACTGCTGTCATGGTATGGGGGTTTCTCTGGCTTCTTGTGAGGCTCTGCTGGGATGGCAGGCCAGTGCTAGACCCACCTTCCCTCCTGGGTGCCTCAGGGTCAGCTATGCACAGGGATAGCTGGTAGCAGCTCTGTCCCTTGTATCTGAGTCTCTGGATCAGGCATACCTGTACTTGAAACAGACCTTGCTGTCCATTTATAATATCCATTAGACCTCCATATATCAGTTTTGAGTGCCTTGCTGTATATAATGCTCTAGTATTTCTATTAAAATATTTAATTATTGAAATTGCCTTTCTACAGATTTTCTACTAGTTAAGCACTTTAACAAAAGGGAAAGTGAATGGGAAAATTGGTCTGGAAAAGATACTTTTTATGGTTAATCAAAACAATACTAGCCATGAGGTCTAGATTAAATTAAAACAAGGTCAAACCAATCACTGAATCTTGAGTTCCCTTGTTCTAGTAGAAAGAAAATACAATCTTTCCCTGGAGAGTTGGGAATCCCAGTACTTCCCCTAGTATTTAAAAATCAGCAAAGGAAAAGAAAATAGGGAAAAGGGCTAAATTATTTTTAATAAATTGACTTGATAAATATACTTCTGAAGGATAACTATTTTTCTCTATTTGTTCAGTATTTGGAATGCTGATTATGTGACAAATGTGTAACAGTCTAGCATAATTACAATTGTGCTTTTTTGGATATATATATATATAGTTGATGCACAATTTTTAGTAATTTTATCAATATAAAATAGTACTGATTTTGTGTGAAATTTAGATGATATATCATT
The DNA here is from genome assembly GCA_021461705.1 of Cryptotis parvus. Taxonomy (NCBI): domain Eukaryota; kingdom Metazoa; phylum Chordata; class Mammalia; order Eulipotyphla; family Soricidae; genus Cryptotis; species Cryptotis parvus. The sequence continues at coordinate 38,210 of JAJIBD010002400.1, forward strand.
TCACCATGAAAATGTTACCTATGGCTCATTTAGAGAAAGATTAAACATTAATAACATTTGATCTCTAACCAGGTTTCTTATGTATTTGATTCACATTCTCAGTCTGAACCCAATGGACAATGTCCATTAAACTCAGCATAGAATATTTTTTTTTACTGGTCACATGTTAAAAAATAAATAAAACAGTAAACACATGGTGGTTGAAATTAAAACAGGCTTGCTTTATCTCTAGGTTAAAATACTGCTCCACATTACTGCTCTTAAAATAGTTTTAATATTTTATTATTAAGTTTGGGGCTCATATCTGGCAGTGCTCAGGGCTTTCTCCTGACTCTGAACTCAGGGATGTATCCTGGCAGTCTCTAGGGACAGTATGGGGTGCCAGGGATTGAACCTGGGTCAACTGAATCAAGGCAAGTATCCTACACACTAAACTATCACTGTTTTAATACTTTAAAATAAAATTTCAACACTCCCTTGCCCAATGTTCCCACTTCATTGAGAAGATAACAAATAGGAAAAATGGAATATCTGGCAAACTTAATGCAGTCTTAACATTTGTGTGAAAAGTTTTTAAAAGTATATAATCTAAGACAACCTGCATGCAGTCAAAAACAATTACCATATAACGAACTATTTGTTTCAAGGAATAATTTTTATTTGAATTAGAAAGTTGAAATTCATTCAAATAATGTATTTTGTTGACTTTAAATTTTTTTCCATTTGACTTTCTCCTTTGCATCTTTATTTTTTTTTTTTTTGGGTCACACCCAGCAATGTTCAGGGTCTACTCCTGGCTCTGCACTCAGGAATTACTCCTGGCGGTGCTTGGGGGACCATATGGGATGCCAGGGATCAAGCCCAGGCCTTCACAGGCCTGCCGCCTGCAAGGCAAATGCCCTACCCGCTGGGCTATCGCCTGAACACTGAATTTTAAAGAAAGAAATAGCAAACCTGAGATTGGTCTTGTGGAAACACCACCCCAAATCTGTAACCAACTGGACAGTAACATGGGTAGCCTGAGCATGTCATTTGCAGATGGTGTTTAAAAAAAGGGAACAATCATATGGATTTGGAACTTTACCATGGAATCTGAACTAAGTCTATGTCATGTGTTAGACTGAATAGACAAGCAATTTATGTCAGTTGTTATAGTGTTTAGGGGAAAGCATGTATTAGCAACAGGGAATAAAAAACTCTGCATACCATTTCTCTTCTAGTTTTCCAATATTGCTACATATTCTTTCATTAAATTATGCATTCATTTATATTCTATTTTATGTCTTATATTTGATCATTTATATGGATTTGATGTAGGCAGAGGAAATCACAGCATGTTCTCCTGACACCCTTTAATTCCAGAATTGATTCTTATGCCACATGCTTTGGTATAATTTGATTTCTCTTTAATGAATATATATTCGGAAATTACTTACATAAATAAATGATTGAGAAAATTGACATACTTTAAAGATTTTTCCATGGCAGCGTTGATTTACAAATACTGGAATAAAAGTCAACTATATAAAATAAGTAAAGAAAGAAATATCAGCCCTACCTAAAATCCCCATCTGAGAACAAAGAAAAAAAGGCATACACAGATAGTATTCTTTAAATGCCAACATTTTTCCCTCTCCCTCTCATTACACAATTATTATTATGGCACTGTCATATCAAACTTTCCTTCTATATGCTTGTGTGCATTTGATTTATTGTTAGACAAGGACTCTGAACCGCAAAGTATTGTTTGGTGACTAGAAACAAAGGTGAATGTACTCTTAGAGTAAATGCTACAGTAAGATGTAAATAAAAGTCAGACTGTGAAGATTATTCAACCACTTTCTTGTAATTAACAATACATGTTTTAGAGTATTCTTCATGCCAGAAAGCATTCCCTCATTTTTGAAACTCCTGAGACTTCATAACATAATAATAGCACGTTTGCTTAGCCTCTTCCCTGTTGATGGAAAACAAGGTTGTGACTAAATAATTCAACAACCTTTAAATACCCTTTATATCCCAATCTTGGTGATAGTTCTATGTAAGAGTGCATACTTTCCAAGCATAAGACCAAGAGTTTGATCAACCCTGGCATTGTTGAATATACTGAGTGTGATCCCTGCATTGCTGCCCTTTGGGATTGCCCAACACCACAACAAAATTTCTGATGTGCAACTGAAGTGTACAGCACCCAGTGAGCAACAACAAAGAAGCACTGTTGCAGTCAGCTGGGTCCCCTCATGCATTCGGAGTCAATGAACATCCCTCCCCCTGCCCCATCTCCCCCACCGATAGATGAAGGAAGCAAAGGAATGGGGCCAGAGGCTTGTTGGCAGTCAGTGGCAGTTTAACTCAAGTGACGTCACTATAGAGACATCATGAAGGGTCTAGGGCTGGCGATTAAGATAGGTGGTAAATACTGAACAGATGTAAAGCTCCTTCTTCAGGGGACAATCTAGAGGATGCCCCTAAAGGCAGAATTCCATCTAGGGCTACCGCACTTAGATTCCCTTCTAGATCTGCCCAAGGGTGAGATTCAATCTAGGGGCTTATTTCTTTCTCCTTTCCTTTATCCGGAATGTGTAAATGACCATATTAAATTTATTTCTTAATAATATTTCTAGTCATTAAAATAGTAAGGAAAAAAAAAAACGTTGATCTACACCCTGGATTAAGCTTAACATCATCTCTCTGGTCTCCGGCAATGGGTCATTTTTCCTGGGGACATCTCATTATATTTCCCAGGTCCTCGGGCAAAGTTTGTTCTTCTTAAACACAACATGGTCCTTACTCAGTCACTTTTTTTTAATTAAACATTTTATTATACCACCATGAGATAAACAATTACAACATTGTTCATGTTTGGAGGTTTGGTCACATAGTATTCCAGCACCCTGCCCTCCACCAGTGCCCATTACCCACCACCAATGTCCCTAATTCCCTCCTCCCATAGCCTACCTAAATGGCAGGTTCTTTATCTCTTTTCTCTCTCTCTCTCTCTCTTACACATTGTGGGTTGCACTACATACACTTAGGAAGCCATCATGTGCATTTTTTGCCTGTATTTATGTAATGCTCAGTTCTATGTTGGTATCAGCCCTTTCGACATTTATTCACACATGTTCCCTTCTCTGTCTTACCTAACCTCTGACTCCCTCACGCTTGTGGCAATTTCCACTTTTGGTAAGACCACCTGATATATTTATGTCATGCAAATAAATGCAGTCATTCTATGTCTCTCTCTTCCTTCTGACTAATTTCACACAACGTGATCCTTTCCATGTCCATCCATTTATAGGCAAATTTCAAACTTCATTTTTCCTAACAGCTGCATAGTATTCCATTGTGTAGATGTACCACAGTTTCTTTATCCAGTCATCAGTTCTCGGGCATACTGGTTGTTTCCAGGTTCTGGCTATTGTGAATAGTGCTGCTATGAAAATAAAAGTAGCGGATTGTGTTTCCGATGTGTGTTTTTGGCTTCCCAGGGTACATTCCCAGGAGTGGTATGGCTGGGTAAAAGGGAGCTCAATTTCTAGTCTTTGGAGGAATGTCCATATTGTTTTCCAGAAAGATTGTATAAGTCGACATTCCCACCAACAATGTATGAGAGTCCCCTTTTCCCCACATCCACGCCAGCACTTGTTGCTTTTACCCTTTTGAATATGGGCCAGTCTCTGTGGTGTGAGGTGATATCTCATTGTTGTTTTGATTTGCATCTCTCTGATGATTAGTGATGATGAGCATTTTTTCATATACCTTTTGGCCATTCGAATTTCTTCCTTGTCAAAATTTCTGTTCATATCTTCTCCCCATTTTTAATGGGGTTGGCTGTTTTTCTTATATGTAACCAATGCCTGATATATCCTGGATATTAACCCCTTATCTGATGGGTATTGGGTGAATATTCTTTCCCATTCTGTGGACTGTCTTTCTATCTTGGTCACTGATTCTCTTGAGGTGCAGAAGCTCTTTAGTTTCATGTAGTCCCATATGTTTATCTTTTCTTCTAGTTGCTTTGTTAATGGTGTTTTACCTTTGAAGATGTCTTTAGCTTCAATGTCATGGAGGGTTTTTCCTATATTTTCTTCAATGTACTTTATGGATTCAGGTCTGATATTGAGATCTTTAATCCATTTTGATCTGATTTTTGTGCAAGGTGTTAGACACAGGTCCAAATTCATTTTCTTACATGTAGCTGTCCAGTTTTCCCAGCACCACTTGTTGAAGAGACTTTCCTTACTCCAATTTGGACTCTTTGCACCTTTATCAAAGATTAACTGATCATGTCTTTGAGGGTGGGTTTAGGGATACTCAGCTCTATTCCATAGGTCCAGAGATCTGTTTTTATTCCAATAGCACGCTGTTTTAATTACTGTTGCTTTGTCTTACTCAGTCACTTTT
>JAJIBD010002401.1:0-125000 GCA_021461705.1 Cryptotis parvus
CTCAGCATGATAGTGTCCATGTCCATTCATTTTGTAGGTAAATTTCATGACTTCATCTTTTCTGATAGCTGCATAGTATTCCATTGTGTAGATATACAACAGTTTCTTTATCCAGTCTTATGTTCTCGGGCATATAGGTTGTTTCCAAATTCTAATATCGTGAATAGAGCTGCGATGAATATAGAAGTGCAGAGAGTGTTTCTTCTGTGTGTTTTTGGGCCTCCAGGGTATATTCCCTCCAGGGTATATTGCTGAGTCAAATGGGAGCTCAATATCTAGTGTTTTGGAGGAATGTCCATACTGTTTTCCAAAAGGCTGGACCAGTCAACATTTCCACCAACAGTGAGTGAGAGTCCCTTTCTTCCTGCATCTATGCCAACACTCATTGTTCTTGCTTTTTTTGATGCGTGGCAGTTTTTGTGGTAGGATATACCTCATTGTTTTGATTTGCATCTCCCTGATGATTAATGATGAAGAGCATTTTTCATATGGCTTTTAGCCATTTGAATTTCTTCTTTTTTGGAAGTTTCTGTTCATTTCTTCTCCCCATTTTTCATTGGGTTGGCTGTTTTCTTCTTGTAAAGTTCTACCAATGACTGATATATCATGGATATTAACCCTTTATCAGATGGGCGTTGGGTGAATATTCTTTCCCAGTCTGTGGACTGTCTATGTATCTTGGTCACTATTTATTTTGAGATTCAGAAGCTTTTCAGTTTTATATAAAACCATTTGTCCATCTTTGCTTCCATTTGCTTTTGTCCGTGGTGTTTTGCCTTTGAAGATGCCTTTAGCTTCAATGACAGAGTGTTGTTCCTATGTTTTCTTTGATGCACCTTATAGATGCATGCAGTTTTTTAAATTAATTTATTTTATTTTATTTATTTATTTTTTATTTTTACAAGTACAAGATATACAATTGGAAAATTCTTATTTGGGTTTTGGTCATACAGTGTTCCAGCACCCATCCTGCCACCAGTGCCCATCTCCCACCACCAACGTCCCCGGTTCCCTCCCCCTCCTCCAGCCCTCCTCCATGGCAGGTTCTTTATTTCTTTCCCTTTCTCTCTCTTTCTCTTTTCCTTTCCCTCCAGACTATGGATTACAGAACATACATTAAAGGGTTGTCATGTGTATCTTTTTGCCTCTATTTAGTGCTCAGTTCTAGGTTGGCATTAGTACCCTCGACAATTGTTAGCACACTGTTCCATTTTCTGTCTTACCTAGCCTCTGACACCCACACGTTTGTGATAATTTCCACCTTTGACAAGACCTCCTGATCTATGTTTCACTTGACCTTGGATATTGGTATCATAATATGTACATATATATTTATGTTATGCAAATAAATACAGTCATTCTGTATCTGTCTCTCTCCTTCTGGCTAATTTCGCTCAACATAATCTTCTCCATGTCCATCCATTTATAGGCAAATTTTATAACTTCATTTTTCCTAACAGCTGCATAGTATTCCATTGTGTAGATGTACCAAAGCTTCTTTATCCAGTCATCAATTTTCAGGCACTCTGGTTGCTTCCAGATTCTGGCTATTGTGAGTAATGCTGCTATGAACATAAAAGTAGGGATGGTGTTTCCGCTGCGTATTTTTGGTTTCCCAGAGTAGATTCCCAGGAGTGGTATGGCTGGGTCAAATGGGAGTTCAATTTCTAGTCTTTGGAGGAATGTCCATATTGTTTTCCAGAAAGGCTGTACCAGCCAGCATTCCCACCAACAATGGATGAGTGTTCCCTTTTCCCCACATCCACGCCAGCAGTTGTTGTTCTTGCTCTTTTGAATATGTGCCAGTCTCTGTGGTGTGAAGTAGTATCTCAATGTTGTTTTGATTTGCATCTCTTTGATGATTAGTGATGATGAGCATTTTTTTCATATGTTTTTTGGCCATTCGAATTTCTTCCTTGCTGAAGTTTCTGTTCATTTCTTCTCCCCACTTTTTGATGGGGTTGTTTGTTTTCTTCAAGTTCTACCAGTGCCTGATATATCCTGGATATTAACCCCTTATCAAATGGGTATTGGGGGAATATTCTTTCCCATTCTGTGGACTGCTTTTGTATCTTAGTCACTGTTTCTTTTGAGGTGCAGAAGCTTTTTAGTTTCATGTAGTCCCATATGTTTATGTTTTCTTCTAGTTGCTTTGTTAGTGATGTTTCACCTTTGAAGATGCCTTTAGCTTCAACGTCGTGAAGGTTTTTCCTATATTTTCATCAATGTACTTTTATGGATTCAAGTCTGATATTGAAATCTTTAATCCATTTTGATCTGATTTTTGTGCATGGTGTTAGACACAGGTCCAAATTCATTTTTTACATGTCGCTGCCCAGTTTTCCCAACACCACTTTTTGAAGAGGCTTTCCTTACTCCATTTTAGACTCTTTTGCACCTTTATCAAAGATTCTTACCTAGTCTTATTTCTTATCTGCAGAGTAAAAACAAAAAATTAAGTAGACTCTGAGTGTTGGATGACGGGTTTAGCTAGCCTGGTAGCTTTACTTACAGCTTAATCTATTTGCAAGTTCTTAAGCCAAGGTTCATTCTAATGAGATCTCTCTTCTATGTAAACACTGATAGAGGGTGTGGCAGTTACAGAAGTCACCTTAACTCTGAATGAGAAACTTCTGACTTATTATTATACATCTACTAAGACTTCTATTTTTTCTAGATTGGGCAGACCTCCTCATTATAGCCACTGCACCCAGCGTGGGACAGTTAGAATTTACCAAGAGACTGCCACCCTGGCTACTTGAGTCTATATTTAAGATTATAGGAAGGACCATACTAGTTTGCCCTCATGCAGGTGAGTGTGACCCTTTCAGTATACAGAGATTGAGATACTCAGAATCACCCTGGTGCATATAATAAATAAGAAGGACCTTGTGGGTACCATCTAGATTACATGAAGCACATGAAGTTAAGATGTATTATATTCCAGCCCTTTCTCTTTCTCTCGCTCTCCAGTGTTTTACATAAGAAATAATCTTGGAAGAAGGGATTAGTCCTTGGTATACTCATTTGTTTATACCTATAATAGGGTGTGGCACTACCCTTCTACCCTCTTCTACTATCTAGAAGCTGTTTAGGGTTCATTGTTGACAGGGTTCTTTGTTCCCTGTCAACAGTTAGGATTAACTTTGGTATATATAAGGGGACTGACTTGAGGCACTCACCCCTTCTTTTCTGGTAGGATCCTCTTTGGTGGGAGACGTGGGCTCTCTTATATGGTCTTAGTTCTGACCAAAGCTAGAGTTCTTCATTATATTGGATAGCAGTGGTAGAGCTTTTCCTCCAAAGACTAGAAATTGTGCTCCCTCTTTGACCCAGCCATACCACTCTTGGGAATATACCCTGGAAAGCCAAAAACACACAGCGGAAACACAATCCGCACTTTTATTTTCATAGCAGCACTATTCACAATAGCCAGAACCTGGAAACAACCAGTATGCCTGAGAACTGATGACTGGATAAAGAAACTGTGGTATATCTACACAATGGAATACTATGCAGCTGTCAGAAAAAATGAAGTTATGAAATTTTGCTATAAATGGATGGATATGGAAAGAATCATGTTGAGTGAATATTAGAAGGAAAGAGAGAGACATAGAATGACTGCATTTATTTGCATGACATAAATATACTAGGTGATCTTACCGAAAGTGGAAATTACTACAAGCGTGTGGGAGTCAGAGGTTGGTTTAGATAGAGAAGGGAACATGTGTGAATAAATGTCTAAAGTTCTGATGCTAACATAGAACTGAGCATTAAATACAGACAAAAAATGCAAATGATGGCTTCTAAGTGTGCGTAGTGCACTTAGAAGTGTACAATGTGTGGGAGAAGGAGGAGAGAGAGAGGGAGAGGAGAGGAGATAAAGAACCTGCCATTTAGGCAGGATGTGGGAGGGAGGGAATTGGGGACATGGGTGGTGGCTGGGGGCACTGGTGGAGGGCGGGGTGCTGGAACACTGTGTGACCGAAACCCCCAAGCGTGAACAGCATTGTAATTGTATATCTCACGGTGGTATAATACAATGTTAAAAAAAACTTTCTAAAAAAAAAGCTTTTTTTGAACTGCGCTGGACTCATGAGCTTTCATCCGTTCCCCCTGCAACCTCGGAGGAAGAAGAAAACTTCTGTCCTACTACTGTTGGGGACCCCAGCAACTCCCCAACACCCGAGAATGAAAAATATATAACATTTACCATCCCAGAAATCCAATGTATTGAATATTGCTAGGTATGAATTATAAGGGCTGAGTCTCCAAAAAATAAAAGAACACATATGGAAATTCAATAAAAATAGTAAGGGGCTTCAACTCATTGACTGATGTTTTCCAGAGAATTCCTCAAGACAATTAAAAAGACGCTGCTCACAGAGCATAGGAAAGCTTTGATTCTGTCTTTCTTAAACAAGACTTTCTTTTTAAAGGTATCACAATTCATTGCAAATAGTTTTTTTTATTAACTGTCCTATATTGAAGGAATCTATATACTGAACTGAAAACAGCCTTCTTTCTATTTATTTCATTGGATATGTGTTTGTCCAACGAGTGAGTGACTATTTCTAACTGGTCTTTTTAACACTACATAATTCTTACATTCCAAGATACTCTGATGCCTGAGGAAGGAGGTTATTTGTTGTGGGAAGCAAGGAATTGGAGACATCTCTCCTGAGATATATTTTGATTAGTGACTCTCACCAATGAGCCAAGGTCAAAATGAGCACTGGATTACACTCTCCCATGACCAGAGTGCAGCATTCATTCGGAGAAGATGTTCTTTGCTAGCGAGATGGTTGCTAGTATAAAGAAAGAGAAAGGAAGTGACTTCAACCTTCTTATCTGTGGAAAGCAATGATTACTCTCTGTGGTTTGGTATAGCCAGCTTGTCAGGAATCATGGAGTGGAGCCAGCAGAGGAAAGTTGGACCAAATAAGAGAAAAAGAGTCACTTGTCTGGTCTTTACATCACCCTTCCCTCTCTTCCTCTTTGCATTTCTCCCTCTTGCTCTCTCTGTCTCTGTCTATCTCTGTCTCTCTCACACACACACACTCCAAAACCTCTAACTTTACCAAAAGGGTCCTCCAGTTTCAAATGGGGGTATTATCAATGAAATTTTGCTCCTTAAAATTCAAATTTTATTTGATGATGTTCTAAAACCCACCAGTTTATATCAGAATTTGATATTATTTTGGAGGTCAAAATCTTTATAAATTACTAGATGAATATTGGATCTCTATTCCAATATGTCACTTGTCATTTGACTTCCTGTTGTTCAATTTGTTCTAGCAGGTGCCAGTAGCATTGGGAATGAGGCTCATTAATTTTTTAATATATCATATTATACCACCATTAGATAAACAATTACAAAAATGTTCATGTTCGGGTTTGGCCATCCCTCCACCAGTGCCCACTTCCCACCACCGATGTCCTGATTCCCTCCCTCCCCTAGCCTGCCTCCATAGCAGGCTCTTTATCTCTTTTTTCTCTTACTCTTTATCTCTTACTTTTCCTACACATTGTGGATTGTAATATATATACTTAGAGGTTATCATGTGTATCTTTTTGCCTGTATTTATGCTTAGTTCTATGTGGTAATAGCACTTTCGACAATTATTGGCACACTGTTCCCTTCTCTGTCTTACCTAACCTCTACTCCTACACGTTTGTGGTAATTTGCACCTTTGACAAGACCTCCTAATCCACCTTTCACCTGACCTTGGATATTGATATCATAATATGTATATATACATATTATGATATATATACATATATGTATATGTATATTTATTTGCATGACATATATATACATGTCATGCAAATAAATACAATATACATATATACATACATATATGTATATATATGTCATGCAAATAAATGCAATCATTCTATATCTTTCTCTCTCCTTCTGGATAATTTCACTCAACATGATCCTCTCTATGTCCATCCATTTATATGCAAATTTCATAACTTCATTTTTCTAACAGCTGCATAGTATTCCTTGTGTAGATGTACCAAAGTTTCTTTTATCCAGTTATGGATTCTTGGGCACTCTGTTTCCAGATTCTGACTATTGTGAATAATGCTGCTATGAACATAAAAGTAGGGATGGTGTTTCCACTGCATGTTTTTGGCTTCCCAGGGTATATTCCCAGGAGTGGTATGGCTGGGTCAAATGGGAGTTCAATTTCTAGTCTTTGGAGGAATGTCCATATAGTTTTCCAAAATGGCTGTACCAGGTGACATTCCCACCAACAATGGATGAGAGTCCCCTTTACCCCGCATCCACGGCAGCACTTGTTCTTGCTCTTTTGGATATGTGAGGCTCATTATTGTTACTGCTTTGGACATATCAAATACTCCACAGGTAACTTGCCAGGCTTTACCATGGCAGAATAAATTAGATAATTCCAATATAACTTATAAAAATAGGAGCTGAAACTGTTGGTGGGAATGTTGACTGGTACAGCCTTTTTGGGAAACAATACCGACATTCCTCCAAAGACTATAAATTGAGATACCATTCGACCCAGCCATACCACTCCTGGGAATATACCCTGGGAAGCCAGAAATACCATCTACACTTTTATTTTCATAGCAGGCTTATTCACAATAGCCAGAATCTGAAAACAACCAGAGTGTCCAAGAACTGATGACTGGATAAAGAAACTTTGGTACATCTACACAATGGAATACTATGCAGCTACTAGGAAAAATGAAGTTATGAAATTTACTTGTTAATGGATGGACATGGAGAGGATCATGTTGAGTGAAATTAGCCAGAAGGAAAAAGACAGATATAGAATGACTGACTGCATTTATTTGCATGATATAAATATATATGTACATATATGGATATATGTGTATATATATATATATATATAACCAATATCCAACATCAGGCAAAACATGGATCAGGAAGCAAAGCAAGTGTCATTCTTGCTGTGCTCTCTCTCGCCCCTCCATGCTTAATATCTTAAGCTTAGCTCCTTTAGAGGATGTGTTGATGTGCTGTAGTATCTTTTTTGGGTGTGTGTTTGGGGGTCCTGGTGTGGGGGCACAAAATTGGTTGTACCCAGGGATTATTCATGGCTCTATGCTCATAAATCATTCCTGTTAGAGCTCAGGGGACCATCACTTGATCACTTGATCACTTGACATTCCGTTATTTATCGATTTGCTCGAGTGGGCACCAGTAATATTCCCATTTGACCCTATCTCATGCCAGTGTAGCCCAATGGCATCTGGTTGCTTCAGGAATACAAAGAGCCTCAAACCGCTTCATTCTGGGTCTTGACGAAGAAGTCTGACCATCTTGTAGGTGGGCGGCCACATGATCTTTTGACGTCCCGTGGGATCCAGTCGGTAACGACTCTAGTCCAGCGGTTGTCTCCAAATCGCATTACATGTCCAGCCCATCAGATATTCGATGCTTTGGCAAGCGAGACAGCACCCCTGACTCTGGAACAGCGATGGAGGTCAGAGCTCTGGATTCCTTCTTTCACTTGACTGAGACATGATATTCCAAGCATAGCTCTTTCTATTCCTCTTTGGGAGACCTGAAGAGCATTCTCATCCTGCTTTCATAGGGCCCAGGTCTCTGAGGAGTATGTTAATGCAGGGAGAACGGTAGAGTCGAAGAGATGTGCCCAGAGCTGGAGGTTCTTTTTCCTTTTAGCTATTTCTTCGATGCCTTTGAAGGCATTCTATGCCGCTCTCTCCTCCTACGCAGCTTCTGCACTTCGAAAGAAATGGTGACCAAGATATAAAGACAATCTACAGCGTGGAAAAGAATATTCACCCAATATCCATCTGACAAGGGTTTAATGTCCAGGAAATATCAGGCACTTGTAGCACTTCACAAGAAAAAAACAGCCAACTGCATCAAAAAGTGGGCAGAAGAAATGAACAGAAGCTTCCAAAAAGAAGAAATTCGAATGGCCAAAAGGCATATGAAAAAGTGCTCTTCATCATTAATCAATCAGGGAGATGCAAATCAAAACAATAATGAAGTGTCATCTCACACCACAGAGACTGGCACACATCCAAAACAGCAGAAACAACCAGTGCTGGAGTGGATGCGGGGAAAAGGGACTCATATCCACTGTTGGTGGGAGTGCTGACTGGTCCAATCCTTTTGAAAAACAATATGGACAGTCCTCCGAAAACTAGAATTGAGCTCCCATTTGATTCAAGCACTCCTGGGAATACCCTAGAGACCCAAAAACACATAGGAGAAACACTATCTGTACTTCTTTATTCATCATTGCACTATTCACAATAGCTAGAATCTAGAAACAACTTAAGTTCCCAAGAACAGAGAACTGGCTAAAGAAACTATGGTACATCTACACAATGGAGTACTATGCAGCTGTTAGAAAAAAAATGAAATTATGAAATTTACCTGCAAATGGATGGACATAAAGACTATCATGATGAGTGAAATTAGTCAGAAGGAAAAAGACAGATATAGAATGACTGTATTCATTAATGGTATATAAATATTTACCAGTGTTTTACTAAGTGTGGAAATAGTAATGTCAGACTAGAACTCACCATTGAATATATAGCAAAGAGACTTAAATGATAGCCCTAAATATCTGCAGGGCTAGTCGCAATGTGTAAAAAAAGAGGGAGAGAGATGCAGAGACAGAGAGAGAGACAGAAAGAGAGGAAAGGGGGTCTCTGCTATTGAGGCAGCCTGGGGGTGGACAGGAGGGGGTGTTGGTACATTGGTGATGGGAATGTGGCACTGGTGGAGGGATGGAGGCTGGAACTTGTATTACCAAGAACTAATTATGAACACCTTTGTAATTGTATGTTTCACTGTGGTGTAATAAAAAATTAAAATAAAATAAAATAAAGAATAAAAGGATGGAAAACTACTATTGATTAGATGGTAAAGTGGTAGAATGACTTTGGGAAAGTTTTTATTAAAAATGTTTCAAAAAATGCTAAAGGAAAAAAATTAGCTGAGAAGCCTAGGTACAGAATTATATTTATATATATACATATATAATTGTGTATATATATGTATGTATATACACACTATATATATATATTGTTTATTTTTATTTCTGTTGCCTTTGACAATAGAACCATAGCACTGAAAACACCTTTGAGGTCTAACTCTTGAAAAGTTCTTCCAATATTTTCTTCAATGTATTTTAAGAATTTTGGTGTGATCTTAAGGATTTTAATCTACATTGAATTGAATTTAGTGTAAGGTTTTGAAATATGGATCCAGCTTCACTTTTTTCCATATCTGGTTAGCCAGTTTCCCCAAGACCGTTTGCTGAAGAGGCTTTCCACTTTCTATATGTATAGATGTGTTTGCAGTTTCCTGTCTATTGGATACATTTGTAGAGGGAAAATTATAAAAATGCTCTTTTCCCACTGTCACTGAGACTGATATGCAGCTTTCCTAGGACTGAGCTCATCATGGTTCAGTTTACCTTGAAGGTAAACAAAGGCTATTTCACTAAACAACAGGAAAACAAGCACAAATGACAACAAAACTTTTATATTGCTGTCTGCCGTATTCAGGGATCATCTTCCTCTCAAGATTAATAAGAAAGTGCCCACATATGGAATTTATTCTATTGAAGAATTTATTCTTCAATGAAGAATTTATTCTATTGAAGAATTTGTTCTATTGAAGGTATTATCAACTGCTTTGTCTAGCTAATACTCAAGTCTCTGAAGTTGTCCTGGTTCATATCCCTTCTGAGACTTGGTTTAAAATTTTCTTAAGTTCATTGAGGATCCCCAAATATTTTCATTATTCTCTGTTAAACTGCTTAGTTATTATTAATATCTTCCTGTTGAATGTAACTCCCAAGGCCTTTAAGTGATGTCTTAGAGAATTGCATTGTTTAAAAGTTCACTCCTTGCCCGAAAATCGATGACTGGATAAAAAAAAGCTTTGGTACATCTACACAATGGAATACTATGCAGCTGTTAGGAAAAATGAAGTTATAAAATTTGCCTACAAATGGATGGACATGGAGAAGATTATGTTGAGCGAAATTAGCCAGAAGGAGAGAGACAGATACAGAATGACTGCATTTATCTGCATAACATAAATATATAGGTACATATTATGATACCAATATCCAAGGTCAAGTGAAACATATATCAGGAGGTCCTGTCAAAGGTGGAAATTATCACAAACGTGTGGGATTCAGAGGCTAGGTAAGACAGAAATGGAACTGTGTGCTAACAATTGTTGAGGGTACTAATGCCAACCTAGAACTGAGCATTAAATAGAGGCAAGAGGATACACATGACGGCCCTTTGATGTATGTTCTGTAGTCCATAGTCTGGAGGGGAAGGAAGAGAGAAAGAGAGAGAAATGGAAAGAAATCAAGAACCTGCCATGGAGCAGGACTGGGGGAGGGGGAGGGAACCGGGGACGTTGGTGGTGGGAGATGGGCACTGGTGGCGGGATGGGTGCTGCAACACTGTTTGACCAAAACCCAAATATGAACTTTTTAATTGTATATCTTTGTAATTTTAAAAATAAAAAATTTTTTAAAAAATGATGAGAGAAAATAAAAAGTTCACTCTTTCTGCTAGAGCAAACATTGCATCTCTAGCTTTCAGAAGAATAAATATATAATAATAAATTTATATGGCATTATCATGGTAAATACCTTACATAATTCTCTTATGAAACTCGAATGCTTTGTAGGTTAAATGGAGTTTAAATTGTACCCCACCCACCCACACACATCCGGGCTATTTTAAGGGATCATGGGGATATAGGGCTCTGATTTCCAAAGTTCTGTGCTCCCCTCACTGTGTCTCTGTGTGCACGTTCTAAACATGCTAAACATGAGGTCAAAGGACACATTCCCTGAGTCCTTCCAGCAGCATTTTTTGTGTAGGGAGGCTGTAAAGACTAGACTGCCTAATGAAATGACTTCAAAGTATTACTTAGCCAAGATACTGCACATGGAGCTGAAGTTCCTCCTTAGCATCCACAGATATGATTCTCATCTCATGTTGATATTAAGCTAATAAAAGTTCTATTTTATTAAATTGCACAGGACTGTTTCTGTTTTGTTTTGCTCTGTTTTTATAAGTCAACCTTTAGTTTTACTTTCATATGATTCCAAAATGCCAAATGATTTAAAATACCAGAGCATTTTTAGGGCTTTATATAAATGATATATTTGTCTGAATAGCAAATGCCTTCACTGTCCAAAAAATCTGCTCAGACATTTACCTTTCATCCCTGATCTACAAGAAGATTGTACAATAATCCCTGCCGCCTGAGTAGGCATGGTGTTTAGGGAAGATCATTAGCAAATACTCCCAAGCTACATGTGATAAAGAGCATTTGTGTGACAAGCTGTCTCATTACATTCCAATACTTCTAACAGCACAGTTCCACCAGCATCAGACAACATCACAGACGGCAAATCTGATCCAATCAGTGTTTTGCTTGACACCATCCTGCAACAAGATGGTCATCTGAGGAGCTACTACTTAAGCCATCTCAACAGTGTTGAGATGCAGTGGGGTTTTATTAGAATATTTAAATAGAAATACTTTAAGTAGTATTTTAATTATTTTTGTAGTACTTAAGCTCTGAAGAAAGAAAATTTTAATTAGGAAATTGCTAATAATCACCCCATTTTAATTGTAAGCCTCATGTAGGACAGACTCCTCACAGAAGTGAATATTGGAGTTACCATAGATCCTTAGAAGCAACATTTACATATATTGAAGAAACCCCAATTCTGTTTACTTGAGGACAATTTTAATGCTTCGCCCTGTGGAGAAAATCTAGAAAATAGGAGAAATTATATCCTATCCATCTATCTCAAAACTTTCATTGAACTAACCAAAAAAGAGCAGGGGCTGGAGCACTAATAAATACAGTGGGTAAGGCTCTTGCCTTGTATGTGGCCAACCTGAGTGCAAAATCAGGAGTAAATCCTGAATACAGCACAGAATGGCAAAAAAGAGCAAGAAAGCAAGCAAGAAAACAAGCAAGCAAGAAAGAAATTAAGAAAGAAAGCAAGAAACAAAGCAAGCAAGAAAGCAAGCAAACAAGCAAGAAAGCAAGAAAAAGCATAAAAGCAAGAAAGCAAGAGAGAAAAAAGAAAGAAGAAAGAAAGAAAGAAAGAAAGAAAGAAAGAAAGAAAGAAAGAGAGAGAGAGAAAGAAAGAAAGAGAGAGAGAGAAAGAGAGAAAGTGAGAAAGAGAGAAAGAAAGAAAGAGGGAGAGAGAGAAAGGAAGAAAGGAAGGAAGGAAGGAGGAAGGAAGGAGAAAGCCTAGTTTCCAGGGCTTGAGATGATAAGTACTTTTTAATGGAAGAAATTAATATTCATTAAAGCATATCATTAATTTTTGATAATGAATTTATATTGGCAATCTTCTAGCTGTGCTTATTTGATTAAGATGCCATTCTTTTTGTCCCCAGTAAAGATATTCAACATCTGCAAGTATTTTAGATAGAACTTGACTTCTTCAAAACAATTCTGACTCCCTTCATCTACCCTGTAGCCTAAATTTACTGTATCCTTCAAGACCATGAAGGCAATTGAATCAAACATCCCTCTATCTCCACCCTCATTAGTCACTACTCTCTCGGTACACATAATAGTAGTCTTTTATTTGCCTACTTTACTTTAAGTCATCAACAAATAAGTCACTCTTCTGAATCTCCTATTGCAGCAACTCTCCAGAACTGGGGGACCAGGGGGCTGGGTAAGACCATCTGTTGTCTCAACTATCTGTAGAGCTGAAGTGAAGGCTTAGCTTAATGCTCTTCAGCAGAGCAATAGGAAAACATCCATCACGCAGTGACAGGGTAGTTCGCCTGCCCCAACAGACGGATGTCTGCAGTTGTGCACACTAAGAAAACAGAGTTGATCACCCTAAGGATACAATAAAATCTCAGACCTATCAAGAAAATAAGAACTACTGCGAAAGAATAAAATTATTCCAGAATGCAAAAACTATTTCCTAATTATCTGATGCATTCCAAATTTGTGTAAGTCACACAGGCTTTCATCTTGAGGTCTAAGTCAGTGTTTGGGGCTATTTGATGCTTTAGACTTATGACCTCCCAACTCTTGGTGCAGTATTAGCCAAATGACTCTGATTGCTCACTCCGGAGAGAGGCAAGTTAGCTTTGTGTGCCCATGTGGAAGGCTTGGAAATGTCATGAGAGGCAGTGCTCAGAAGAGAGCAGATGCTTTGAGGATATGCAGCGACTTTGTTCCTACCATTTCCTTCTAATCTTGGACACTAACTTATTCTCATCTTCTATCTTGCCCAGAGAATAGAAATATTTATACTGGATCTTCTTCAATTTCATGCCATTAGCCTATAGGCCTATATTTCACCCATGGCCACTCTTTTTGTCCTATTCTAAGAAAACACTGTCAATATTTAGTGAACCATTATTATATAACTGATGGTGTCTTCTAGTAGAATACAGTCTTACTAGCTGTATTTTAGCAATTCTAAAACAGCTCTGTGAGATGAAGAACTTGATTATTATGACTTTGTTGAGGTTGTGGTACTGTGAGCATTCATGCAACTTCTTTGCTTATATACACGGATAGGAAGTCACAAAGTTTGCTCTTCAGTTCGACAACTGAACCCAACTCATTTACTACCCTTATCCTCAGAAGGAGATCCACCTGCTGTTTAACCCAGTGTGCCTTCTGGTTGTCCTGTGTTAAGATTTCCTTAGTGCCCATTCAGTTCCAGACACTAGGATTATAGCTCAGAGATCCTTGTACATAAAACAGGTATTAAACAAATAGTAACATGAACTTGTATGTAATGAATTGAAAAGTAAGATAGAAATACACTATTAGAAACACTGTAGTAAAAGGAACTTAATTTGAATTCGGAGAGCAGGGTAAGGCTTCCCAGGTGGAGAAACTTATGGTGAAAAACAAAAAATAGGTAGAAGTTAACCTGGGGAAGAGGAGCAGGAACAGTCATTATGGAGGGATGTAGGAGATAGCAAAAATGAGCCTAACTCGTCTGAAGGCTAGATACCAACTATTTTTTTAAAGAACATATAGACAGGGGGCAGAGGGAGAGTACAGTAGGTAGAGTGTTTGCCTTGTACAAATAAGACTGACCTGGGTTCAATCCCTTGCACTTCATATGATCCCACAGACCCCTCCATGATTGACCCTGAAGCACAAAGCCAGGAGTAAACCCTGAGCACTGTCAGGTAGTTCCCTTCAAAAATATCCACATGGGTCATTTCTCCAACTTTTTTTGCACCGGGTGTCATTTTATGATATAGCACTTTATAGATCGCTTATATTTAGCCATTTAAATAATACATAAAGTTAATAATATAACTGTATGGAAAAATTTGTATATTTTTCTGTATATAAAATTTGTGTATAAACATATATAAAAAGTCTACATACAATGTAGACATTCAAACAGAGTGTGTGTACATGCAAATGTGGTCTCCATCCAAATATATGGCACAGGAACCCAACATCAGAAGATTCAGACATGGGATACTGAAGGGAAAGAGCAATGAACTGTGAGCTCTGAGCGCATAATTCGATTCTGGCTCAGTGTGAACTAAGTAGGAGATCCTGGACCTTGGTTTCTTCATCTATAAGGCAGAGATAATAGTGCCTGCCTTGGTCTAGTTCTCACCAATATGATCAGAATTAAATTATATAATCCACAGGAGGGAAAAAGTTTTGAAAAGAGTCCATTACTTTGGCTAAGAGCTTTGCAAAATGCTAGTTAAGTGGAGCTTCCAGAAAAGTTTGTTTCAGTTACCCAACCCCACCTAAGATAATTGGATCTCTTGTTGTAATTTTTCATTGCACAAATGTATGTGTGCTTTGTGAATCAGGATTTAAGAACCCTGGACTTTCTTAACAAGTACAGCACAGATCCCTGAGGGTGTGCAGTAACACTCCCTTTTAGCAACTTCACATCATGCTGAATGCTCAGTGTTCCTGCTTTTGAATGAATGCTACCTGCTGAATGAATGGAGCCAGAGACTCTCAGACATGGGGCAGAGCTGCTCCTTGCTCTTCCTGTGCCCAGCCGCTCATGAGGCACCCGGGAGGCATGGTGGGTTCTAGCCGTGGCCTGCCATCCCAGCAGAGCCTCACAACAAGCCAGACTACCCCCCCCCCCGACTCCATGGGGGACGCCATCTTCCACATCCGGACTTCCCTCTCATCACAACTCCACCCAGCAGACCAAACTATCACAGCCCGTCTTGCGCCGGCCGATAGCGGCCGTGCGGTTCATCAATAAATGCTTTATTCAGAGGTGACTACAACAGTATGCCACCCACACGGCAAGCCTGGCAAGCTGCTCGTGTCATATTTGATATGCCAAATACCAGTAACATTTATATTAGTCATTCCCATGACCTAATATAATGGTTTGAGGTTCTTTATGTTCTTGGAGCAAGTGGATGCCTTTGGGTTCTACTAGCATGAGACAGGACATATGGAGATATTACTGGTGCCCACTCTAACAAATAGATGATGAATGGGAAGATAGTGATAGATAGATAGATAGTGATAGTGATAGCTACCTGCTATTGGTGTTGGCAGAGTATCCCATGTTAGACTTAGTTAATTTTGTGCTGGTGATTAGCGCAGTTGAAACTGTTTGGGAAAGGAGACTGCTGTTCTGATTGATAAAAATTAAATCTATTCTTTAATATAGAGATGTGGTGAACAGAAAGCAATTGGCTTGAAAAGAAAAGTGGTCCAACACCTATAGAGGCAAATTTAAAGTTTAACATTGGAGATCATGGTTTTCAATTATAAATGGGACATACTGAACTACAAGTCTTGGATATACACATAGGTACATGTATGCTTATATTTCTATGCATAAATATTTGCATGAAAACGAAAATAAATGTATTCATTTTCACAACCTACCTACAAGTTCAGTAGACAAATTAGGCTAATGTTGAATTAAAATGAATTTTTTGTGTAGTTTAAGAAGTTGGAACTTTTGATCTACTATAAATTTAATTATATTGCTTTAAGTTTGAAGTTTTAAACTTAAAGCACCAACTCCACCCTCACTCCAGATTCTAAGTGAACAATGGTTACAACTGAGTGAAGGTGGTGGTGGTGGTGGCTAGGTCATGTGTTTGGGTTCTAGTAATGAAATCTATAACAAATTTGTTGTAATGTTAGTTTTTATGCTTGTTAATGGCAGGGCCTTTCATCAACAAAAGAATTCTAAGGTGTGAATCTCCAAACCTGGGCAAGGAATTTAAATGTATATCAGGCATCTAGAATGAGTGGCAAATGTTCTTCAGTGACAAAGTAGTGCTAACGGTGACAATTCTAAGGGCAGGACATTGATTAAGAGTTGTTTAGAGACTGTGTATATACAGTAAATTCTTTAGGTCAGGAATAGTTTATAGTCTTACGGGAACATCATGATCTTGTACAAGAGTAAGAAAACAATACAAATCAAGCTAAGGAGCGTCTATATCATGAAGGTCCAAACAAACAGTAGCCTGGTTAAAGAACAGAAGCATGAGCATGGATATAAAGCATATGATAGCTTCAGATAGACTGTCAAGCCATTTTTCACAATTTTAATTGTTGTTTTGGGGGCCACACCCATTGGTGCTTAGGGCTTTTTCCTGGATTTATGTTCAGGGGTCACTCCTGGTGGTGCTCAGGGTACTATTTGCAGTGGCAGGAATTAAATGAGGGTCAGCTGCATGCGAGGCAAGTTATTTAATACCTTTAATATCTATCTGCTCCATATCATTTTTAACTTTTTTTCAGAGGAAAAAAAGTTTATAAAAAGTGATTTGTCTCTAACTAGAATCCTGCAATGAAAACTTTTGAGAATTAAACAACAGAAAACAAAGAAACAATCACACTGGAAAACTTTGAGCATTCCCAGACACCCTCCACCCCAAGTCACCTACCAAATAGTATATACAAGTAAGTTAACCATAATTTACGGAAAAAATGGGAGTTATATGATTAAGCCCCAATCTGCATGAAGCAGTTCTGGGGAAGGAGTTTGGCGCTCTTGTCATTGGTGCCTATTGTCTCTAGAAAGATTGATAAACAATAAATGCCAAATCTTTGTTTTTAAACACAAAAATCATGTTCAGTTCTTTTGTTTTATCAAAACAAGCATTAGTATAAGTTAACTGTTAACTGTAAACTCTGAAAAGCAAGAGATACAGTAACTGTAATGTAAATTTTTGCAAAGCTAGAGACACATGAATTTCCATTATCCAAATTGATGAAACAAGTGCTTCTGATGGGCTGAGGAACAACGTGCCTTCTATGGTCCTGCAAAGGTAGCAAGTTCTCGTGTGAGTTAGAAATACAAAAAACAGGGCTGGAGCGATAGTACAGTGTGTAGAGCATTTGCCTTGCATGCAGCTGACAGGGTTCTATTCTCGGCATCCCATATAGTCCCCAAAGCACTGCCAGGAGTAATGTCTGAGTGCAGAACTAGGAGTAATCCCTAAGCATCACCAGGGATTATACAAAAATCCCCTCATTAAGAAATGATGTCTCTGGGGCTGGAGCGATTGCCCAGCGGGTAGGGTGTTTGCCTTGCACGTAGCTGGCCTGTGCCAGCCTGGGTTAGATCCCCGGCATCCCATATGGTCTCCCGAGCACCGCCAGGAGTAATTCCTGAGTGCAGAGCCAGGAGTAACCCCTGAGCATCGCCGGTGTGACCCAAAAAAAGCAAAAAAAAAAAAAAAAAAAGAAATGTTGTCTCCCACATCTTGGGTCAAAGATAATGCCTGTTATCATCTAAACTATCACTAAATTGTTTTAGACATTTGTGTTTTGCTTTTCACGGGAAATAAAACAAAAAGGGAGCAACAAACTCTGTAAAAAGCACTTCTATTCTTCATAGACCACCTCCTAGAAGCTAGGGAGGGGTCCTGCTTAAACACACCTCTGCAAAGACCTAACCTATGCCAAGATCTTCCCAGAATAAATCTTTAGAGACTTTAGTCTCTGAGTGTGGAAAGCTGCTTGGGAGCCAACATACCTCCAGAGAAATGGGAACAGGAGGCACCCTATCAGACAGCCTGTCTTTCTTGATCTGGCTGCTATCCATCCTTTGGGAAAAAAATATTTTGTACCAATTTCAACCTCCCACAATAGCTGAGTGGTCACCTGTCACCTCTTTACATAGATCGATAGCCACAATTCCCCCACAAAATACCTGGCAGAAGGTCCTGCTTGCAGAGGATGCAAATCAGAGAGGCTCTGGAAGGCAGCTGAGCATCATCACGACATCTATTTAACCCACAATTTTAAACTCCTTGGGGCGGGCATTTTCTTGTGGTGTATTAAGTAACACACCTACTCAAGTTACTCTGTGAACTCAGTGGACAGCTGCCCTTTCAGTGAGAAGTACATGCTTGTGCTGAGCTACCCCTTCTCCAACCCAAGTTCAAGCTGGAAAAAAAAAGTAAAAACTACAATAAAACAGAATGAAGATTCCACTTGCCAGAGGTGACACCATGATAGGGAATTCCAAGGGTTTAGGGACTCAGACTCCAAGTCACAACTGAAAAGTCTCCATTAACCTTAGAGATAGAAACAAGGAGAAGGAATCATTTAAAATGGAAATGGTTTTACCTCTCATCCTGAAGAGTTAGCAGAGGCAGAAGAGAATAGAGCAATTCAGAGACTAGATTCTGAGTCAGGATTCAAATCAGTAGAAACAACTATGACTTATATGAATCTTCTGGAATTGATCACAGCTTCATTTTTCTATTTTATTATGAAGGGTCATCTCATTGTTGCTGAAAATAAATCTCTTACATTTCCCATAAAACAGCTCCCTTCAAACACAGACTTTATATATTAGGTATTGCCATGCTGAAGTGGACAGTAGTGTACTGACCTGGCTGATTCAACCTTCTTTGCTCTGCTTGGAGAATGAGACAGCTTTTTTTTTTAGGTGAGGTTGTATAGTAATCACCTTTCATGTTTTTAGAATTTTGTTTTTATGGTTCATGAAAGTCTGAGAAAAAAGAAAAAAGAAAGCTTTTCTCTGACTCTCTTGCTCAAAGCTTTGTGAGATATACCTTCCTCAGAGAACTACTCATGATGTTTTCTGAACAAATTTAATGAGAAGAATTCTAAATGAAAGAAAATTTAGGGGGAAACCTAAGAAGGAAGGTAAGCAAGGGTAAGAAACTTATAGTAGTACCTCTGGCAGGATAGAGTGCCATAGAAATGCTAACCCAAAATGAAAGTGACCGAGTAGAGTTACCTCTGCTTTCATTGTGCATTCCCTTCACAGCATAGAGTCCAACATTTTGTGGTGAGGTAGAACGGCATGAAATATAGATTGTCAGGTCTTTGGGGATCCCGAGGAATGAAAGGTACTTAATAAGGCTAAAATTCATCCCAGGCTTATTACCTTGCCTTCTTCCATCTCTGAGTCTCCTGTATTATGAAGTAAGTCTGGCAAGGAAGTAGAAGAAAGAGAGTTATTTTAAATGATGGGGCAGGAAATCTGGTCCTGGGCAATTTTTGGCAAGTTTGAGGATAAACAAGGAGTGAGATAATGAGACTAGCTCAGCAATTCTCCGACCTTCTTATCCCTTATCCCTTCAGAGAGCATGTTTGGTTTCTCCTATTAAAGAGAGAGCTGCAAGAATAACTTCCCTTTGTTTTACCCTGGAGGAGGAAAATATGCTAAAGAAGGCAATGAGTGAATCAGGGAATGCTGGAGATGAAAATGAAAGAAGGGCAAATTGGAGTGGAGAGATTCTCAGAAGATATGTGAAATTTTAAAAAGCGATTCAAAGGTAATAATGTGGAAGGAAAAGAATCTACTAACATAAGTTACATCATATTTCTATTTAAATTTGATGTCTATGATTTCCTTAAGCCTTTTGGAATCCTTCCACCCCTCACAGACTATAAGCATATTGTGATTCATGACTCAAAAACATTTAACAAATAGTTACAAGCAATAGAGAAACTCTATCGGGATCAAAACAGACTACTGAAATTTTATACTTTATGAAAAAGTTCTCCTTTTCAAATAAAAACGTAGGTAGGAACAGGAAAAGGAGGAAACTCTATGACAATAACGGTGGGAAGTCACTCTGGAGGAGGAGAGGGCCTAGACATGGAAGTTTTAAGCATGCAACTTGAACAGTAATGGAAACTACAGGGCCTGCGATTTATAATTAAAGTGAGTTTTATAGAGTCATTCTTGGAATGGGAAGGGATTTGGGGACACTGGTGGAGGGCAGTGTACACTGGCAAGGGATTGGGCTGGAACATTGTATGCCTGAAACTCAAACCTAACAACTTTGTAATTTATGGTGGCTAAATACAAATACATAAACAGGTTAAGACTTAACTTTAACAGGTTAAAATTTTAACACAAAACCAAATATGTTCTCTCAGTTTTTCCTAATGAAAATCCTTTTCAGATGTATGCTCAGATTTACAGAGAATTCAAAATATCTCCAATGGTCAGTTTGGAATTTTAAGCAAATCTTAGTTATAGAATTATAGATACCAAGATGCGAGAGATTCCAAAAGAGTCAATGACTTTTCTAGAGTCGACCTGCTACAGAAATCCTTTCTATATCTAACACCTCCGTTGATGATAAGTGATTCTGTTTTATCTTTACACTTGTGGAGTTCATTAAATCCTAAAACATATCACTGCTTCATTGAGACACTATCATGTCAAAGGTACTTAGTTCAATCCAAACCCTCTCTCCACCCATATTGACCAATAGGATACAATTCTCTCCTTTACCACATCACATCATAACTCTACAAAAGTTCCATTAAAATATGTGAAGACAGTTCTCATTTCCCTCACTAGTTTTCTATTTTCCAGATAAAGAGTTAGCTACCTTTTCTTTATCCATTCTTTCATTGATAGAATTTCCAGACAACCCCATAACTAACTATATATATATTATTTAATTTCTTTCTTGCCCGCTCTTTAAAGGGCAGTTTTTCCTAGAAGATTCAACAAAACAGTCTTCTCCAAGATCTGATTGGGCTAAACCATTCCATACACATTATGGCATGCGATAGCAGACTATAAAATGTTTTACTGCTGTTCATTTGAATAGAGAATGACTGCATTTGTTAAACCAGCTCTTTCCAAACAAGTCACAATAAAAACTTTATAGCATCCCACTTCATCACATTACTTTTTAATGCTTCTCCTTTTGTTTGGTTTTGGTTCTGGTTTTCAATCCTTCTTCACATTTCCCCCTTCTTGAAGTATCAGTGTTATCCTGGAAATTCCCATGCAGAGTTTTTCATTGGAAACCTAGCCCTAAAACATCTTTTTCTCTGAGACCCTCTCCCGCAGTTTGATTGTGAATCAGACTGTATGGAAATAATGATGCCATCGGTGTGGTAGGGTCCAGTGTGTGCATATGTAAGGTATAAAGTCAGTTTATATAGGGTTTGAAATTGTATCCCAGGGTTTGGAAAATGCAGAAGTTTATGTGATGGATATCATGACCACACATGAGGTGTTGTGGAGATACATATGTATCTTAAAATATACACAGTTACAAGGGTATACATAGCTGTATATATGTAGAATGGAGAGTTTTAAACCATCAAAGCCTTCAAGCAAATATTTTACTGCTATCTAATAGCGGGTATTTATAACTTAACCTCTTGACTTCAGAAGTTGAGAATTGCACTGCAAACACCAAGTAAATACCAGCCATGATTAGTGTAGAAACTCCTGCCATTGGCCTCAAATAATTAAGGTGATTGTACTTTAAACAGTTATTCAAATGTGTGAGAGGAAGTACTAACATTTTTAAAGCACAGAGATTGATTTTGTGATGCCTTTTCAGGGATTCTTATTTTAAACATTTATCTTTGGGCTTAAGAAATCCTGTCTATGAAACGAGTAGGATAAGGTAAAAGATACAATGAATCCTTCCCCCCTTCATCACCCACACCCTCCATGAAATATTATCAGTGTTTGTGGCTATGCTGGGAATAGGAAGATAAGTCAGTCAGCTTAACTTCAGTTAGGAGGAAGGGCCCTGTAAATACTTTAAGGTATCAAAATCGGGAACAGTTGGAAAAGCAAAGCTTGATTAAAGACAGCTAACATCATTGCAGGAAAGGGAGTCTTGCCTGACTAATTTGTTGGAATTCTTTGAGAAATCACTGCCCCAGAGAGATGATGGGGGAGGGAGGATTTAAGACTGAGTTTCAGAAATGCTCTACAGAAATCTCAGTGCTTAAGCTCTGAAGTCATGAAAGTATAGGACAATTGACATATTGTACTTAAAGCAGGCAAAGGCAGAGGAAAAAAGGGATAACAATGAGCAAACATGTGTCAGTCTTGAAATCAGGATCAGAAGAGGGAACTATTGCTTTGGGCATGAGAATCAGGGAAAGGCTTTCTATGGACCCCATAGTTGTCATTCTGGGGAAATTTCTATGAACAGAAATTAGGGGATGGGAAGAGAAGAGAAGGGAGCTCAAGAGAGAATTGGGTCCCAAACAAACATTTTTTTCTTTTGGGTCACACCTGGTGAAGCTCAGGGGTTACTCCTGGCTCTTGATCAGGAATTACTCCTGGCAGTGCTCGGGGGACCATATGGGATGCTGAGGATCGAATCCCGGTAGGAAGCGTGCAACAAAAATGCCCTACCTGCTGTGCTATTACTCCGGCCCCACAAATTCTTGTGATGACTTTTCCCCTAGTTGAAGGGGAAATTCCCTGTTTGTCATACAAAGCTACACTAACCTTTCCTTTTCCTTCCTTCCTTCCTTCCTTCCTTCCTTCCTTCCTTCCTTCCTTCCTTCCTTCCTTCCTTCCTTCCTTCCTCCCTCCCTCCCTCCCTCTCTCTCTCTCTTTTTCTTTCTTTCTTTCTTTCTTTCTTTCTTTCTTTCTTTCTTTCTTTCTTTTCTTTCTTTCTTTCTTTCTTTCTTTCTTTCTTTCTTTCTTTCTTTCTTTCTTTCTTTCTTTCTTTCTTTCTTTCTTCTTGCTTTCTCTCTTTCTTTCTTCTTTCTTTCTCTCTTTCTCTCTCTCGCTTTCTCTCTCTTTTATCTCTTTCTCTCTTTCATTCCCTCTTTTCTCTCTTTCTTTCTTTCCTTCCTTCTTTCTCTTTCTGTCTCTCTTTTCTTTCTTTTTTCTTTATCTTTTTCTTTCTTTTTTTTTCTTTCTATTTCTTTCTTTCTCTCTTCCTCTTTCTCTATCTTTTATCTTTCTCTCATTCTCCTCCCTTCCTTCTTTCTCTTTTCTTCTTTCTTTGCATTATGGTCTATAAAACTGTTTATAAACAGTTGTATAAACTGTAAGGCTTCCATACATTGAAATATTCCAGTATTGCACTCTCTGTTTGTGTGTTCTTCCCTCCACCATCGTTTAAGAGACTCTTGCCCTCCCTCACAGTAAGGTTATTACTGAAGAAACTGAGAACTTGTCTTTATTTTTCCTTCTGAAATTCTACAAAATGAATCCATTAGGCAACTATATTTTATTTAATCTCTAATACAGTATGAGTCTAGAATACTCCAGATATATTCTAAAATGAAACTGTCTTTCCCCCTTTATGGAGTAGAATGAAAAGAATTTATGAAACATTTATTAGCTCACATTTGCAGTTTAATATTCTGTTGTTAATATTCTGGTTGACAGTTCTGACCAGGGCTAGATGGTACTTCCCAACTACCTTCATAATTTCTCCAGACTGGCTGTTCTGCTCCACTTGTTGGTGTATCTGGTGTGTCTAGAAACAAAGGTTGATTAAAATTTATATGTTTTTGATATCTTGTATTATTTCTACGAGAAAAGATAAAACCTAGTGAATTGATATTTTTCACCCTTCTGTTGAGTATTTTATTCTTCAAATTATAGGAGAAATTACTACCAACATACACTATCAATAATCACCCTCACATGTTTTTTTGCATAAATGTCTTTGTCTGAAAGACTTAAGTGTCTTTGTCAGACCCATTAAATCTTTGTTTTAAATTCACTAAGTTTGAATTGAAAGGTAGCATCAGGTAATAACCGTAAATATTGATGAAGAATATGGAATATTCCAAATATTTATAATATTGATAATATACTTGTGATGTGCCCAGAGCAGGAGATTCTTTTCCTTTTACCTATTTCTTCTATGTTCTTGAAGACATTCCATGCTGCTCTCTTCCTCCTGTGCAGCTCAGGTTTTAGGCTGTTCATCGTGTTGACTTTTCGACCTAGGTACATAACTGCTGCATTCAGAGAAGTTTGTTCCATTGAGGGTGAATGGGGTCTCTGGAACTAGTTCATTTTTCCTGAACATTGTTTTGTTGAGATTCAGCTGTAGACATATCTTTCCACATTCTCGGTCAAAGTCAGCCAGCATTTGTGCTGCTTGTCTAATGTTTGGTGTTATTAGAACGACGTCATCAGAGAAGCAGAGGTGGTGTAGTTGCTGACATCTATCTTCACTCCCATTCCTTCCCATTCTAATTGTCGCATGACATTCTAGAGGGTGGCACTGAAGAGTTTTGGTGAAATGGTATCACCCTGCCGAATCCCTCTTTGAAATCAATGATCACTTCCTTGTAGAATGGTGAGATCCTGGTAGTAAATTCATAATACAGCTCACGAAGGATCTTGGTGTATTGTGTTTGAATGCCTTGTTTGGCTAGGGCTTCTATGACTACTTCGGTCTCAACAGAATGAATCTCTTCGACTCCACCATTCTCCCTGCATTAACATATGCTTCAGAGACTGGGCCCCTACGAAAAGCAGGATGAGAACGCTATTCGGGTCTCCCAAAGAGGAATTGAAAGAGCTATGCTTGGAATATCACGCTTCACTCAAGTGAGAGAAGAAAACCGGAGTTCCGACCTCCATCGATGATCCAGAGTCAGGGACGCTGTCTCATTTGCCAAGGCATCAAAAATCAGATGGGCTGGACATGTACTGCGATTTGGAGATGATCGCTGAACTAGAGCCATTACTGACTGGATCCCACGGGATATCAAAAGACCACGTGGCCTCCCACCTACAAGATGGTCAGACTTCTTCGTCAAGACTCTGAACAAACAATTTTGAGGCTCTTTGTATTCCTGAAACAAGCAGATGCCATTCGGCTATACTGGCACATGATAGGGTCCAATGGAAACATTACTGGCACCCGCTCAAGCAAATAGACAAATAACCGGATGTCAAGTGATCAAGTGATCATGTGAAGAATATATTTGAATATTTTCAAAGAACCAAAGGCTCATTATCAAGAGAGTTAACAATAATGAAAAAATAAATAGATACCACCATGGGAGTTAGGAACCTAGATTCTAGGGAATATATTCCCTCAAGAAAGGTGTCAAGATCAGAAAAATCTTGAAATCAGACCAAACAACCCATCAACTGACTGAATCACTCCCTTGCATTGCCTTTGTGACACCTGTGAAGTAGAATAATGTTTTCAACTTTTGAGGTTTCAGACCTCTTTTTAATGTAAATAAAACAAGTTATCCAAAGATGTTTCATATACATTGATTGAGAAAATTTACAAAAACAAAATGTCTTGGCATATTAATGTAATGTGTGATAGTAAAGTTTAATATTACCCTTGTATCTGGGCTAGGGAATGAGACTATGATGTAATATCATGTAATTCCTTCCCTAGTCCTGAGAGTACGGTGCCAGAGAATTTATTAATTGATAGATAAGAATTGAGCACAGGTGTGTTTGGGTCATTAGGAAGGTGGTTTATAGTCCCCCTGGAATGAGGTCTATGGTCACCGGGGAAGAAGGTCTATCTCCATATTTGCATAACTTAGAGACTTCCCCAAAGATGCAACTTTGTGAAATTTCAGTTATGAGCAAAGTAAAAGTGGGGGTAGGCCAAAACTTGGCATATATGGGTATTTGGGAAAGAGAGAGAAAAGAGTGTGCTTTTCTGTGGCAAGTGAATGGGATCACTTTCTTAATATCCCGTTCTTCTCTTTCATTATTTGTATATAGGAAAGCCACTGACTTTTTGTGTATTGATTTTGTACCCTGCCACTTTACTCTAAGTATCTATTGTTTCTAGTAGCTTTTTGGTAGAGAGTTTAGGGTTCTCTTGGTATAATATCATGGCATCTGCGAATAATAATAGCTTGAATTCTTCCTTGCCTATGTCCTTGCCTATGTGGATGCCCTTAACTGTCCTTTTCTTCTCTGATTGCTATGGCAAGTACATCCAGTAGTATATTGAATAAAAGAGGCGAAAGTGGGAAACCAGTCTTGACCCTGGTCTTGGGTGGTAGGCTTTCAATTTTTCCCCATTGAGAATGGTACTTACTGAGGGCTTTTTTTTTTTTTTTTTTGCTTTTTGGGTCACACCCTGCAATGCTCAGGGATTACTCCTGGCTCTTCGCTCAGGAATTACTCCTGGTGGTGCTCAGGAGACCATATGGGATGCCAGGTATCGAACCCGGGTCTGCCACGTGCAAGGCAAACACCCTACCCGCTGGACTATCTCTCCGGCCCTCGCTGAGGGCTTTTGGAAGATGGCTTTGACTATATTGAGGAAGGTTCATTCTAGTCCCATTTTTTGGAGGGTTTTAATCATGAATGTGTGTTGGATCTTGTCAAATGCTTTCTCTGCATCTATTAATATGATCAGATTTTTTAAATTTTTTCTCTTATTGATATGATGTATAATGTTGATGGACTTGAGAATGTTGAACCAACCTTACATTCCTAGGATGAATCCTACTTGGTCATGATGTATAATCTTTTAATGAGTCTTTGGATTCTGTTAGCTAGTATTTTGTTGAAGATCTTAGCATCTGAGTTCATCAGGCAGATTGTTCTGTAGTTTTCTTTCTTTGTGTTGTCCTCCCTGCTTTGGGTACCAGGGTGATATGTGCCTCCTAGAAGCTGTTTGGGAGTGTTTCTGTTTCTTCTATTTCCTGGAAGAATTTGAAAAGGACTGGCAGTAGGTCCTCCTTAAAGGTTTGGTAGAGTTCACTAGTGAATCCATCTGGACTGGGCTTTTGTGTTTGGACAGACTTTTAATTATTGTTTCAATTTCTTCAATGGTGATAGGCTTATTCAGGTATTGCAGGTCTTCTTGTTTCAGCTGTAGGAGGTTATAGGACTTCAGGAATTTATCAATTTCTTCCAGTTTCTCATGTTTCATGGTATACATACTCTCAAAGTAGTCTCTGATGATCTTTAGGATTCCTGTGGTTTCTCTTGTGATGTCACCATTTTCATTTCTGCTTCTGTTTATTTGGGTTATCTCTTTCCCTGTCCTTACAAGTCTTGCTACGGTTTATCAAACGTGTTTATTTTTTTCAAAGAACCAGCTTTTTGTTGGTTTCCATAATCGTTTGGATTGTTTTTTGGGTTTCCAGCTCATTGAATTCTTCTTTAACTTTTATTATTTCCTTCTTTCTGCTGGGTTGTGCTCCTTTTGTTGGTCTTTTTTCTAATATTTTGAGCTGTGAAGTCAGATTAGTTATGTGGGCCCTTTCTCTTTTTTTTGTGATGAATGCTTGGAAAGCTATGAACTTTCCTCTTAACACTGCTTTTACTGTGTTCCACAATTTCTAATCGTTGGTTTCTTCATGTTCATTTGTTTCCCGGAATCTTTAGATTTCCTGTTTGATTTCTTCTATGACCCATTGGTTGTTCAGCAGTGAGTTATTTAGTTTCCAGGCATTTGGTTTGACTCCCTGTTTCTGTGTATGCTTAATACTCATTTTCAGTGCATCATGGTCTAAAAAAGATAGTTGACACAATTTCTATCTTTTTTTTATTTTATTGAGGTATGCTTTGTGTCTCAACATGTGATATATCTTGAAGAAAGTTCCATGCGTACTGGAGAAAAATGTGTATTCAGCTTTTTTGGGATGAAAATCCAGCTCTCTTTCTTCCATTTCTTCCTTTGTGCCAGTATTTACTTGGTGAGTTTCAGTTTTGTCCATCTATCAATATTTGATAAAGCACTGTTGAAGTCTCCAACTATTATTGTGCTACTATTACTGTCTTCTTTGGGGTCTATTAGCAGTTGTTTTATGTATTTTGCTGGATCTCGTTGGGTGCATACATATTTAGTAGTGTGATTTCTTCCTGATATACATACCCCTTCATTATTAAGAAATGGCCTTCATTGTCCCTTCTAACCTTTTTTCAGCCTGAAGACTATAATGTCAGATACTAGTGTGACCACACTAGGATGGCCACACTAGGAGGATTTGTTTGCGTGGAGAATGGTCTTCCAGCCTTTGACTTTGAGTCTGTGTTTGTTCTGATTATTCAGAGTGTTTCTTGTACACAGTGGAATGTTGGACTCAGTTTTTAAATACTTTTTACCATTCTGCATCTCTTAATTGGTGCATTTAGACCGTTGACGTTGAGAGAGATTATTGTTATAAGATATTGTGCATCTTTATTTTTAAACTTGTTTTTCTGTTGGCATTTTAAAGATGTTTCTCTCTTGTCTTGTTTTTCATATAGGTTCAGGTGAGGAATTGCTATCTACCTTTACTGTTGTTCCTCTGTATGTAAAATATCACTTTTCTTTAGCTGCTTTTAAGATTTTCTAGTAATCACCTTTTCGGCAGAAATTTATTGCTGCATGTCTTGGTGTAGGTTTTTGCTGTTGTTGTAGTTGTTGTTGTTGTTTTATATGTGTGTTTAATTTGAGGAGGAGGAGACAGAGGTAGGGGAGTTGGTGAACCACGCTTTATTGCTTTCTGGCTACTTCTGGTTCTGTGCTCAAAGATCATTCCTGGCATAATTCGGAAACATATTCAGTTCCAGATATCAAATTAGATGTTAGACACATGCAAGACAAGCACTTTAACAAACTCCTGTACCATATTTCAAGCTGCAATGTAGTTTTATCATGTGTCTTTTTAATGTGTATTTAATTCATATTATTGGCTCTGTGGTGTTTTAGATGTCAGTACATATAGGCATTTCCAGCCATTCAATTTCTTTTCTTCATAGCTGTCGGAGAGCGCCACAGGGGTCCCCGACAGTGCCGGAAGCGAGTTACCTTCTACCTTCAAGCCGGCTGGGAATGGATGAAGACTCAGGAATCCGATGCAGTTTTAAGAGGGCTTCAGTATCACAGGTTCCAATATACAATCCAAGAGCAGGGAAAACCTCCGACTCTGGGTTCCCAGCTAGGCCCCAGCCAGGTGTAGGCCAAGATGGCTGCCACCACGTGTTGAGGCCCAACAGAGAAAAGAGAGGACGGAGAAGCAAAACACCAAGGGAAGCCAAATGGCAAAAGGGGGAAAAAAAGAAAGAGATTCTTTCTTCTAACAGCTTATTTTATAGCTAGAGATCCACCCAAACTCTCCCAGCCCAGCCCATTCTGGGCTGGGCTATCTAGAGATGAAAACAGGAAAATAGCTCTATAGAATGTAGCAACTTCAGGAGACCATCTGGTTGTTTACAAGGACCCAGAGCTAATTAAAAGTCTCCTAGAAGAGCTGGGAGATAAGCTCATAAGCTAAATGTTTACATTTACATAAGCTAAATGTAACTTCCCTGGCAGGAAGGATCAAATGCCCTCAGGTAATTTCTCCCAGCACCTCACCTAATATCTTGAGCTAAGATTTGCCTGGAATTGCCTTTATAGGGTAGAGAAGGGGTTTCTAAGATGGCATGTCTCTGTACCAAAGACTAATACTAATGCCAGTTAAATATTTCTCCAAGCCTTCACAAGAGTCTCGTCTACTTCACGGTAGTTTTGTATTTTAGTTGCCTTTGAGTTATCAGGGAGCCATGCTTGCTTGCTTGGAGGCAAACAGCATTTCTCTCTGGTCTAATTACTTAGAGATCCAACGTGGACAGGCAAATATGCTGGTAAGATCTAGCTAGTCCCACGATGCTTGTGGTAGCATGAGAGAATATTTATATCAGCCAGTACAGAATACATGGTCAGATAAGACTGCCACATTCAGACCATCCCCCCTATCTATGGAGTGACCAACAAGAGGCAATCCAGGGCAGATGCAGAAGCCTAGGCTTTTAGGTGTCCTGCAACACATAGCTACCTCGATTTTGGGAATTCTTATTACATCTATAATATTTTTGTTATAATTATCTCACAGTTACATAAGTTCTTTTATAATCTGGATTGCTTCTGTTGGTGTGCATTCCAGTTCAATAATTTTTATTTCTGTAATGTCTAATCTGTTACTAATTCCATCCAGTGTAATCTTAGATGTTCTATTTTTTAAAAATGTATTTTGTACATTTTTTTATATCTCCTCAAGCAATGATTAGGAGGTCCAAGGTAACTTCCAGAGATTGTTGGTCAGGGCCAGAGAGAACAATTTAAGGTACTTGACTTGCTTCTGGCTGCTGCTACTATAGTGATTAAAATTCTGGCATCACATATGGTCCCCCAACAACCATAGAAATGTCCTCTGAACACAAAGTCAGGAGTAGGCTCTGGGTGCTACCAGGTGTGCCCCATCAAAAAATAACACTAAGAGGCTCCAGGATATTAGCCACCAATATCTGGTTGAGGCTGTTGGCATCCGACATCTGCTCCACTCTTCCCTCTTTTTGTTGTAAGACACAAATCGTGTTAAGCAACACACAGTAAGGAAACATCTTGCATTGCAAGATAATATTGTACAAAACAGGACTTATTCAATAAGAACTGAGTTGACATTTAATTCAAATTTTTTTCAATTCTCTTTCAGTACTTTCATGATAAAATAGTGGGAATTTCTGATCCCCAGAGGGAAAGCTATTGCATTTGTTTGTTCTTCTAGAGGCTGGAAAACAAAAGACTGCTTTCCCCTTCTCTCACCTCAGCTGCATGTTTGCAGCCTCTATAAATCAAATGTTTTTATATTAGCTTTGATTATTTTCTCTGATGAGTATGGCAATGGCACTATCACTATCACTATCTTCCCATTGATCATCTATTTGTTAGAGCGAGCACCAGTAATATCTCCATATGTCCTGTCTCATGCTAGTAGAACCCAAAGGCATCTGCTTGCTCCAGGAGCATAAAGAGCCTCAAACCATTATATTAGGTCATGGGAATGACAATATAAATGTTACTGGTATTTGGCATATCAAATACGACATGAGCAGCTTGCCAGGCTTGCCGTGTGGGTGGCATACTCTTGTAGTCACCTCTAAATAAAGCAATTATTGGTGAACAGTGTTGCCACTAGTGGCCGTGCGAGCTGGGATGTGATAGTCTGGTCTGCTGGGTGGAGTTGTGACCAGAGGGAAGTCCAGATGTGGGAAATGGTGGCCCCAATGGAGTTGGGGGGTCGTCTGGTTTGTTGTGAGGCTCTGCTGGGGTGGCAGGCCAGGGCTAGAACCCACCATGCCTCCCGGGTGCCTCATGAGCGGCTGGGCACAGGGAGAGCAAGTAGCAGCTCTGCCCCATTTCTGAGAGTCATGGCCGTATTGAAGTATTTGATTTTTCATTGCCAACAGAGATTTGGTCACTAGCACTGACCTCGCTTTTACAAGTAAGAGAGGCAAGAATAATCTCTATTTTTTATTTTGATGGTGGCCTTGATATCAGACACAGAATAATTCTAAAGTCTGTAATATTAGAGGATTTGTGATCCTCATACACTCCTAATCAAGACAGTTTCTGGTCACACAATGATTTAAAAACCTAAACAGAGATAGTGTGATACTGGAGCCTGAAAAGTTCTAATATGAAAGTGGTTAAAGCTATTTTGAGTGCCCAGTACTTTGGGTGATGCTGGAGAAAAAGGAGAAGGTTGCCAAAATTTTCTCTAAATGTACTGGTAGAGGGATGGGTGCTGGAACACCGTATAACTGAAACCCAATCATGAACATGTTTGTAGTTGTATATCTCATTGTGGTATAATAAAACATAATTTAAAAAATAAGCACTGTTTCCTAAAGACTGCCTTTCCAATGAGTCTAATACCACATGAATGTGGTAAGTTAGCTGGACTTGCCTAAGTTAGCTGGACAGATTTTGATTCTCAACAGAGGAAACTTTGATGCAGTATTTAATTCTGCTGAAGCACTAATAAAAGTGCTAAGTTGTGGAGTTCACAGCTTATTTAAGCCTTTATACACCAAACCTTGTCTAGATTCAAAAAGAAAAAAGAGGATCAACTATAAAAATTAGTATGAGTCAATCTTAGGAAAATAAAATAGCCAAACACACAATTATACAGTTCTTTCTATAAAAAGTTTAGAACAAAAGTAAATTAACTTTATCCTTAATGATCCATACTCAAGAATTAAAGCATAAAAAAATAGATGCTTACCATAAAAATCAGGATAGAAAGAATATGATCAGTGAGGGGAATAGAGACTTTGGAGACACTGTATTCTTTTTTTTTTTTTTTTTTTGCTTTTTGGGTCACACCCAGCGATGCTCAGGGGTTTCTCCTGGCTCTGCACTCAGGAATTACTTCCTGGCGGTGCTCGGGGGACCATGTGGGATGCAGGGGATCGAACCCGGGCCAGCATGAGCCGTGGTGCAAGGCAAACGCCCTACCCGCTGGGCTATCGCTCCGGCCCCCTGACACTGTATTCTTAACCTGAATGGTATTTAGGTGATTTAACAGACATTTAGCACTTTTCTGCATATGCATTGTATTTTTACACGCTGCCACACCCAAAATACAAAATTTGCAACAGTAAACAGGACTTTAGAACTTTAATGGGATGTACACTTTACGATTAAAATATAATTTATGATCATCCATCCATCTACTCAGATGACACTTGAATCTCTCAACTTTTTCTCCTCTACCTGATCACTTCTGAAGAGTTCACGTTGTATAGATGTTATTTACGAAGTGTAGTAATAGTACAATCTGACAGAGATACTCCAATATTGTTTTATTATCTAACTACAATTGTCTACCTTCTTCCTTCAGCCCCCAACAGTCTGCAGACCCTATTTAAGGAACTCAAAATGATGAGCACTTTTAACATTGAACCTATATGCTATTTAGACATAGCCTTTCTCCAGCCCCACCCCTTTGACCTTTGGATAATATATTTCTTTTTTTTCAGCACACTATTTGTTGGTATTACTTACAAGATGAAAGTAAGATAGACATTATCAATACCATAAAACATATGGGTGGCTTTTAAGCATACACTGCCTTTTTCAAAGAGGGCTGACTAGTTTTGAAAGATGTATTAGGAGAGCAGAAATGAGGGTTGGGACAGAAAGATGCTCTTGCTCTTGATGTACTCACTTTGTTGTTTTCACACTTACAGAATGCCCTGGTAAGTTAAGTAGATAAAAGATAAGAGGTCTCAGTTGAAAGATTATTTAACGTGGAAAAGACACAATGTAAAAGCTTCTAATTCTGACTATAATCTACAGCTTTATTTATTTTTCAGGGGCTAATATTACAGTATTTAATGCTAATAACTTAGAAGTTCTTAAGCAAAGCATCTGTACAGTCTTGAAATGATGCAATTGCTAAGCTAGTTCAACTTTTTTCAAGTATTTTCTCTCTTTCATTGTGTTCTTGCTACTCAGAAGCTTCTTCAACTGATTATAAATTCCCAAATAGTGGAGATTTCCAAATTTTCCATGACACATATGATATTATTTCTTTGATTTTGTAAAGTACTTGCTAAATGAATTACGATGAACAAAGAGAAAAAATGCATTAAATAATCATGTGGAATTCAATGGTATTTTTAATGTACACAAAAGGTATGTATTTTCATGAGACTGCTTCTGAGAATTATAATTATTATAACAAATGACAAAACTAATAAGTAAAACTGCCTCCCTACTCCATGAAATGAAGAAAATTTTACAAGTAAGCAATTAAATGAATACTTCAGACAAAATGCTATTAAGGGAAAAAGACTCTCTTTTTGTTCCTAGCCAAATTTATTTGAGCCATCCAATAACAGGACCCACTAGAGTGGAATTTGGCATTAAATAAGCTTGTCTTGGCTTATTTCCAGTGGAGTTTAGTTACTGAATTCCTTAAAAGACATTGTTCAAACATGATCTCCCATATAACTAGGTTCTAAGCATGAGCAGCAAGAACCCTGACGTTACCAGATGACACCAGTGTATTATTCCACTGAAAAGAATTGTCCAGATTACTTTAGTTCATCTTTTTGGGGGTTAGCTGAAAGCTTTTATGTTTTCCACATAAAAGTTATGCAAAATTACTGAAAGCTTAACCTGCAGTGTGTTAATAGATAATTATGATGCTAAGTCCTAGATTGCACAGATAGAAATGAATGGGAAAAGATGAATTATGGTAAGTTATCACTGTCATTACTATTCTTAGTTCCTTCTGAATGCAAATTTTATTATTGAAATAATAATTTCAATTATTTCAATAATAAAATTCATCATTGATCTGATGAGCAGTGGAAATCACAACATTTTAATTGCCCATAATTCTAAATCTTCTATGACTGTTTCATTCCCTAAACACTATTTAACAATTGGAAAAAACACAAAGGTATATTGCCAGGAATGCCCATTCTGCAGAAGTAGTTGCTTCCCTTAGGACTTCTAAAACTTTGCTGGCCATGCCTGAAAAAGAGTTTTGTGAAATGACCTGTGTTTGGGCATTCTGCCCATCTGTACACCTGGCAGATCGTATCCCTCCCATCCTTGGGAACTTGAATACATGCTGTGTTCCCATTTTCTTTGACTGCAAAGCTGACAAGGACCAGCTGGTTCACGCTGACACAGCTCATACTACTGGCAGGAACACAACTTAAGTGTCTGCTCGTTATTTATCAATGAGGAGATAGTTGTCTGGAGAAAACATGTCCTTTGTATTCTTATGGAAAATCCGTTCTTCCAATGGGGGATGTCCTAGGAAGGAAGAATTGATAATTTATTTCCCATGTGTAATTCCCCACATTTAAGTTTTCATTTTAAAGGTTTGAGCTCCAAATTTAAGAAACAAGTTGTTGTCCTCAAAGTAGGAGACACTTAATTTTTTTCTTCTAGGATTTTTAATAGCTGTGTACACTCTCTGACCCACCAGGTTGCTTTGATTTTCCAACATTACCTCGCGAGAAGCCAGAGGAACCCCCCACACCATGAGGGCTGCCATTTTCCGTGATCCGACTCCCCCAGCTCTCAGAGCTCCACCCGCAGAAGAGCTGATCATAAGCCAGGCTCACTCGGCTGCTTTGTGGCCTCACAGTTCATCAATAAATGCACAAGATGAGAGGCAACTAGAAGAATATCCCACCTGCACAGCAGAGCATGGCAAGCTAGCCATGTCATATTTGATATGCCAAATACCAGTAACAATTATAGACCTCATTCCCATGACCTGATGGAATGGTTTGAGGCTCTTTATGTTCCTGGAGCGAGCAGATGCCCTTGGGCTAAACTAGCATGTGACAAGATGTATAGAGATTTTTTTTTTTGCTTTTTGGCGATGCTCAGGGGTTACTCCTGGCTCTGCACTCAGGAATTACTCCTGGCGGTGCTCGGGGACCATATGGGATGCCGGGATCTAACCCCGGCCAGCACAGACCAGCCACGTGCAAGGCAAATGCCTTACCCGATGGGCTATCGCTCTGGCCCCCAGATGTATAGAGATGTTACTGGTGCCCGCTTGAGCAAATCGATGAACAATGGAAAGACAAGTGACAAGTGACCTATTTGAAGCACATACTATTAATTACTTGTATATGTCTTCGCACTAGAAATAATTTTTAACATCACTAGCCTCAAGGCATATAATCATGAGAGAATTTGCTCAGTGTATTCCTGCACACCCCATTCTTTCCTATGGACACAGGAGCTAATGTAAGCACCAGGAAGGGAACCAGGAGAGAGAAAAGTGGAAGATTGACACTTAGTCCATAAAGTGGCAGAAAAGGATCTTCTCATGCCTGCCTTGTCCTCTTTCACTGTGCCAGTGATTTTCCATTTCTGAGATAGTAGAGCTGCATGCACTGAGAGGATCAGGACAGATCTGCTGTTTGTGATCCCCAGTAGGAAAAGGCCTGAAGAACGTCCAGTCACTTAGAAATCACGCTGGCTTGGCTGCATGCAAGACAAATACCTTAATTCCTGTATTATCTCTCTGTAGTTGCCCCTTCTGAATTTTGAGAACTTTGAGGCTTTTATTTTTGGCTTTTTCAGTCACACCTGGCCCTGTTCAGGGGGTTATTTCAGTCTCTGCACTCAGAAATGACAACTGGTGGCACATGCGGTGCCCGAGCACGTGTGTCGCTTGCATCTCTCCTCTTGAGCTGTGCACTCTCTCTTACTTTCCCTCCTCCTTCTCTTTCCTAAAACCTCCTTAAAATTTAAAAAAAGAAATTACACCTGGAGGTGCTTGGGAGACCATATGGGATGCCCGGGATTGAATCCAGGTTGGCTGGGTGCAAGGCAGGTGCCCTAACATCTGTACTATTGCGAGAATTCTTTTTTTTAATATTTTGGGTTTTTTCTGTCAAATTTATTTTCCCTTTTGTTACCTGTGTGTTTAGTATCATATTCAAGAAATTATTTTATTAGATTTGAAACCCCTGTTTTTAGAGTGAAGATTTTATCTCTTTTGAGTTGATTTTTATAATGGTACAGGGTAAGAGCCAACTTCATTTATTTGGCTGTTGGTTATTCAGTTTTCCCAGTACCATTTATGGGGAAGACTTCTTTCTCCTATTGAATAGTCTTGGCACCCCTGTGGAAATTCATTTGACTGCATATGCCAGCATTTAAGGCTGGAGATCAGAGGTGACTACAAGAGTATGCCACCCGCATGGCAGAGCCTGGCAAGTTACCCGTGTCGTATTTGGTATGCCAAATAGCAGTAACAATTATAGACCTTATTCCCATGACCTGATAGAATGGTTTGAGGTTCTTTATGTTCCTGGAGCAAGCAGATGCCCTTGGGCTCTACTATCATGAGACAGGTCATATGAAGATGTTACGGGTGTCCGCCGAGCAAATCGATGATGAACCGGAAGACAGTGATACAGAGACAGTGATGCAGTGAGATGGTAGAGAAGAAAACACAAGAAATAAAAAATGTCTACCTCTGTATCTGGGATATAGAAGCACCCATTTATGTTCCTTCCCCATCTCCCCTTTTTTATATTTTTTCTCCCGTTCTCTGTATTTTTTAGTTTTCATGTGCTTCTTAGTCTGGTCAGATCACATATCAGGCTGTATTTTTTTTGCTCTTTGAATTATTCATTTACTCTTATTAGCATTGTATTCATGTTTATATTCATCCAAGAGAGCGTATTGTTGCTTAAGCTTCCCAACCATGAAACTAATCAAGCTTCATGGAACTGTAACTGATACTTAGTGATTGTTCTTGAAATAGATCTCATTACAATTACACATATGAAATTTTAGAATAACTATTAAACACGAGGTATATTTATGATCTGTTGAAGATGAATAGACTTATTTATAGGTGGAGAGACATTCCATGAGATAAGCTGAAATTAATCATATTGTGAAGTTTTAGGAAAGGTTAAAGTCCAAATTAAATATAGAAGGGCAAAAAAGTTTCTTCCTCTTGTGAACTTAAATGAAGACAAAAGAGGCTATAGAAATATTTGTACTCCTTTATTCATATTTTCATGATTGCCTCATGTCTCAATTTTTTCAAATCTCTCATTTAAGAGGTACTTCAAAGGGAATATGGGTGTTTTCAACT
This sequence comes from Cryptotis parvus, assembly GCA_021461705.1. Lineage (NCBI taxonomy): Eukaryota > Metazoa > Chordata > Mammalia > Eulipotyphla > Soricidae > Cryptotis > Cryptotis parvus. Next base: position 37,622 of record JAJIBD010002401.1, read on the forward strand.
TTTCATATCTTTAAAAAAGGAATTAATGAGACTGGCAGATCTCAGATCTCAGATCTAGAAGCAACAGATGGACTGAAAGTGTGATTATTGCTATGAGAAATATGTCAGCAGAACTCCCCCACCTTATGGAGCATTGGTCCAGAGCAGATTGGAGAAACTAGCGTCCTGGCCCCCACAGTAAGACCTTCTCTAGAAAATGATTGCTGGTTTTCCTTTGAGTGCAGTAAATGCAGATTTGTCCAAAAACATCGCTAGCTATTGTGTGGTTACAGGGAACGCTAATAAAAAATTGTGGGTATTGCACCTAAGGGTGAAAACAAAAATGGACTCTGTGGTTAGGGTGGGGCCCCTGCTCCTATACACACTGGTTTCATGAGCTTGTTGCCATGTTCACAGGGATTTCAAGACTAGAGAGAGCAGCAATTCTAGTTTTCCAGCAAGGGAAGGTGGTTACTCAGAAATAAGCTCAAATTCTGAATCTGGGATCAGAGACAGCTAGCAGCCCCAGTTGTACAGAAAGGAGCTCTCTTCCATTTTGTCCCCTCAGATTTTTCTTTTCCTCTAACAGAGCTACATAGTTCAGTCATGACGCCTTGAGAGAAAAAAAGTGTCTTCCGACAGTGGTTGAGATAAGAAAAAAAAGCAAGGCAAAGCTGAATGCCAGGTCCAGTGGTGTGCATGCTGATACCACTGAGTTATGAACTATTTCCCTTTTAATCCAGTTTCAAAAGATGACTTTCTCCATATGCAATTAATTCCACATATAACTACAAGGAACTGCATATTTTAGAACAGTTGTGTCATCAGTATGAATGTTTAAACAATCTATGTGGTCTCTCCCACACACTGATTTAACATGTATATAAAGAGGCTTTTGGAACAAGCATTTTACATTTGCTTCTCTAACTTCAGCGTCTGTTTTCAGTAAATATTGAAGATGAAACTTCCCTCATTCATGCCTGGAGCACTGGCCAATTGAAACTGAGGGAATGCAGTTCTAGGGCTTCTCATGAATATATTCTCCAGTGGCACGCCTAGGGTTTTTTTCCCCATAACCATGTCCACAGGACCAAGATAGGATGAATGTAAGAGACAGCATTCACGGTAATTGGTGGAGCTGGTCACAGTTTTTTTTTTTTTTTTTTGCTTTTTGGGTCACACCCGGCAATGCTCAGGGGTTTCTCCTGGCTCTGCACTCAGGAATTACTGCTGGCAGTGCTCGGGGGACCATATGGGATGCCGGGATCGAACCCGGGCCGGCATAGGCCGGCCGCGGCAAGGCAAACGCCCTACCCGCTGGGCTATCGCTCTGGCCCCAGGAGCTGGTCACAGTTTATCCAAATGAATATCAAGATGGAGGCACGCACTTGACATAGGCTCATACCCTGGTCCTGTCACTCCTAGATGAGAGGACCATGTCTATCAGTCCCTCTTACGGCTCTGGTGTAATTATCAGTATTCTCCCTTTTAAAAAATCCCAGTTGGAGTTAGAATGTCTATTATTTCCCATGAACAGCAACACTTATCTGAGATAACTTTGCTTTTTATGGGGATAGTGGTATGTGTTGAGATTTTGATCCTAGTAATCCATTTTATGTGGTTAAATAATCAAAGCTGATTACTAAGATCATTTATAGGTAATTAAAAACAACTATACATGGAAGAATCCTTCACTGAAACATTGACATAAGCTGCTCTAACCCCAGCCGTGTGTTAAGCAGTAAACAACCCCTTTTGTGTTTCTTTGCCTCTCAGATTTGCAGGATGAACAGAAGAAGCCCCCCAAATTCTGTGGCTTTTCCTTTTGTTTTGATGGACAGTATCTCTGACCACTGAAGAAATAATGTGAAGTGCTCTGGATTCGGAGAAAGAGAAAAAAAATATTGGAAGACAGCACCAGGCAAATTCTTGTTCTTATGGGGGGGGAGAGAAGGGAGAAATAGTTTCCTCTAAGGAATTAGTCAAAGAAATGAGGCCTAAATTCAGATGAGGCGGGATCAATCACACAATTTGCAGGGACTCAGTTCAGAAGAAAACTGTTGGGTGTGTTTCAAGATGGCAACGCCAGGCCACTAAATCAAATACAGGGTTCCTCTGAGTATGGGGGGCCCATACAACTACACAAGTTATATGGTTGTGCTTTATCTTCTTGCCCAAAACAGTGGATTCTGGAGGCAGTTTGAGGGAAATACACTCTGAAAAATTCCCCTAATCCTAAATGGAAACTATCAAACTCCAAGATATCTTGTGGGTCTCATAGTGCAGAAGCTCTTGGTACCTTGAACAACTAGATTAAGTTCCTTTCTCAATGTTCCTCACTTCAAATAAACCTTAGGAATCTATTGTCACCCCAGCATGGAAAAAGAGCCCAACAAATATGACATAGATATTCATGCCAATTAGAGAAAGGATGGAGGCTGAGAGAAAACTAAATTGATTTAAAGAAATGAAGAAATTGATATGTTTTGCACACGTCAATTTGTGGACTAAAAAATGTATTCCACATATGCTTTTATAAATATTTAAGTATATAAAACCAAATGTTTAATATAAGATCCACATTGTAAATATTCCCCAGAGAGTATTTTTCTGCATGGAGTGGAATGGCTGAGCTTCTTAAAATATAAGTCCATGAAGTGAAGGGGAAGATGCTGCTTTCTTGGTAAACCTCCCTGAAATACCCACAGGCTTTCTGCTGCAAGGACCTTTGATCTGCATTTAAAATTCAGATTGTTTGTCTCAAGTATTTGCCTTATCCATTTCATTTTCAAAAAAAAGACTCTGGAGTCACTGGTAGGCTCTGTGGAATGAAAATTTCCATGGTTTTGGTTAACTGTGTATTTGAACATCTAATTTATGGCAGTAAACATTTTTAAAGTTACAATCCTCTATCATACCGTATGATACTTGAACATGTTACATAACTGCTATGCTAGCCTTATCTTGAAAACGTGCATTTTAAGTGCTTATATAAATTCTCTCCACCCCCATGGACTATTTTAGGATTCATCTAGAGTCTCCTGCACAAATGAGGGACCCATGTTTATCAGAGAATGAGGGCACAACTTCAAATTTATGGGTCACTTCTAGTTTTCTGGGGATTACAAATATGAGCATCTTCAACTATCATGTAGCTACACTATTTTTATTGTTTTAAAATGAAGAAAATGAGCTTGTCCGCTTTTGTTTCTTTTCTTTATTTTGGGGACTCACCTGTTGATGCTCAGAGCTTGCTCTTAGCCCTGCATCCAAGAGTTAAGCCTGGAGGTAACCATAGGGGATGCCAGTAATTGAACCCAGTTCTTCCAGATGCAAAGCAATCACCTTACCCGCTGTATTATCTTTCTGACCCCCAAACTGCCCTCTAAAGGAAAAATTTGAACCAATTTTCTCAGATGCCTGTGGAATACAGAGCAGATTATTTTCTATTGTTACTGGTTACTCCTGGCTTCCTCTGACTGATTACTGATTACAATTGAAAAGAACTAGAGACCTCAGGAATTTTCTGGGGTGACTTATGGACATGTGGTCACAGGCACCTGCTCTCTTTTTAACAGAAAAAAAAACTCTACTGTATCTATTTTTCATACTGACCATCCAAGTAAGACTTTAATTGAAGGACTCTGTAGTTAAAAATGTATATACAAAAATGGAAAAGAACACAAACATTTTAAAACCACTGATGTTAAAGCCGATAAAATTTGGAACTATGAGGAAAGGTTTAACCAATTTCATATAGCTAGTTGGGTGCAGGGCTGGTAGTAAGAGGAGGTAGATACTGCAGCTAGTATGCCACACAAGTTGTTCTTCCTACACTGCCTCTTTCAGAACGATGGATCTAAACGCACAAGAAGTGGCAGGACTGAGATTTCCAACTTACAAATTGGGTGTACAAAAACAGCAGCTTCTTTGTCTTTATTATCTGATGCAGTTTGGCTCTGAAACTCTCATTTCTGTGGATGGTACAAAATAACAGCACCTTCCAGAGTCATAAAAAGGATAGGGCTTGATTCACCCAATCCAAGTTAAACGTTCCTGTTGAAGTCAGTTTTCTGCTTCTCTTTTCTTTCTTCCCAGCATGTTGTCAAATGACGGGGAGGTATATGAACTTCCATGTAGCAGAAAGAGGTCTATGTAACTAGCAGATTCCTGTGGTTCTATAGCTGTAGACTCTTCTTGTTCCTTAGACATAAGCCTCTGTCCTCCATGTCAGATGTGACCTTTCTCAACATGGGTCATCTATATTGATAGCAACCAAGGCCATTACTCCCTGGGAAAGCTGTTACCAGGGTACCAGTGCTATGGAAAAGGCCATCCTGAGATCAGAATGGACTGTTTTTCATCAGAGATGCTCCTCTTTGACAGGATCTATCTAAACAACTGAAGATAAGCAAACATTTTGACTGCATTCTTTCCTTAATGTTCTTCTTGAAGTAAAAATAAATAAATAAAAAGCATCCACTTTTTTCTTAACAGTAGTTACTTTTGGGACCAGAGAGAGAGAGAGAGAGAGAGAGAGAGAGAGAGAGAGAGAGAGAGAGAGAGAGAGAGAGAGAGAGTGACAGTGGGTAAGGCACTTGCCTTGCACACAGCTATCTGGGTTTGATTCCTGGCACTGCATATGGTTCCCTAAGCACCACCAGGAGTGATCCCTGAGTCAGGAGTAAGCCCTTAACACTGAGTCTGGCCCAAAAACATAAACAAAAGTAGATCTTCTTGTTGAAGACAGCAGGATAAAACATTTAGGATAATCCACTTCCTAAAAGTCCGGTAAAAACAATAAATGGAACAAAAATAGAAAAATCTCTCCACTTCTAAGAAAGAAACAAAGACATGGCTACAATCCTAAAGCACAAACCATGAAGAACATCTGCCAATTACTGTGGGCAAGATGGAGATTAGGGAGGCCCTTTATGTTGGCAACTGCATTCGTGGGTCTCAAACAGGATTTATATTTCTCTATAATTACCCATAGCCCTTTCTTAAAAAGAGGAGCATGGAAGTCATGAATGAGACTTGGCAGAGATGGGTGTAGGATGCTATCAATTTTCCACTTTGTATTTTTCTAATATTTTGGAAATTGTTTTACTTGAGTCGATTTTTAGATTTGTTCTTTTCCTTTGTTTTCCTTTTGTTTTTTTTCTTTGTTGCTCCTATTGCTAGTGAACTTTTGGTTATGCTCGCACCCAGGACCTCCCGACAGTGCTCTGGGCCTCATCTACATTTCCACATCAGGGTCACACAGGGCAATGCTGGTGAGGATGCAAATGGTGTGGGATTGGACCCCTTGTGCCATACCCTGCATTTTAAGAAACTTTAATGACTCCTTTTCTTCTGTTTTTCCTTTTCAGACAGGACAATGATCATTCTAACAATAATTAAAAGTTAGAACAAGACTAAACAAATGATTTTTTAGTTATAAGTAAACAGTGTAAAGGATAACTGAGATTTTGTTTAGAACTACACTTAGGGAAGTTCAGTATTAATCATACTATATTGATAGATCACTTCATAAAAAAGATAAATCAGGCCCAGAATTTGGAATAAGAGGAAAGATTAAAATAAAGACGAAATTGTCCCACATTCAAATATGGGTACAATTAGTAAGGTTTGTACTGTTGAGATGGCTACTCCTGACGAGTAAGCAAGAAGAGGACAGAAAGACCCAAGAAATAATGGGGGTGAAAGTAATTGTTAACACCTCAGTTGGTAGAAATGGTCAATGGTCTTTCCAACTGGAAAGTCCTAGTGTTCTAGTGTTTTTAAGGCGCTTTGCATTATCTTGATACAAATAACTTCTTGGTTTCACACAGCATGTTGCTATTGCCACAAAGGAATGACTTTAATTTTGTTTACATTAGGATTTCCGTCATAGGGACCACAAGAAATGAAGGGGACCAAAAAGATGAGACAGCATGTATGAGTGGAAACTGATCAGTGGAAGTATGAGTTTTGAATTTGAGCTCATTGAGCAAAAAGCTACAGCCTTTTTCATCTACCCTCTGCCCTGACACTGCCTACTCCAAATTCCTTTACCGCAGCTGCAAAGACCCTTAGGCCTCTTTCATTTGTGCCTCAGCTGACTTCGAGATCAACCACTCTATAAATTGGGGTTCAGAGAAGTAGAATGGGGCCAATTTTATAACCTCTTGATGGAAAGTCACTGTAAGGAACTGGGAGAAGAGGCAGAGCAGGGAGAGCAACCCAGTTTCTGTTTGAAAGCGAGCATTCTCCATTTCAAATGACCACCTATCTCTTCTCTGTACTCCCATCCTAATCCTTTCTAGGTCAGTGTTTTCAATCTTTTCATAAATGTAGACCAGCACTGGTCCACTTATCTAGATGACTTTCAGTCTCCTATTTATTCCACCACACATTCTTTAAAAAGTCCCATGGATGAGAAAGAGGGTAGCACAAAGATTCTTACTGGGTTTTGGAGCCCCTTCAAGTATTTCAGTTCATAATAAGATATCTGAATAATATTTTGTATCAAAAGACATTCCTGCTATTTTAGAGTCTTTGCTCTCATTTTTGTTTTAATTTTCTTGTATTTTTTTTTCTTTTTGGGTCACACCTGGTCACCCTTGAAGGTTACTCCTGGCTCTGTACTCAGAAATTACTCCTGGCAATGCTCAGGGGACCATGCAGGATGCCAGAGATCAAACTCAGGTTAGGCATGTGCAAGGTAAATGACCTACCCACTGTCCTATCGCTCCAGCCCCTGTTTTTGTTTTCTTAAGAGCATTCTATTTTAAATATAAAGGGTTTCTATTAATAATGATTTTGTAAGTATATCATATAGAAATCCCAAAGATCAAAGTCAAGTCGTCTTTCAACACACTTGTTATACAATAGTGGAGGGAAAGAGAATAAACGAATCTCTGATTAAAAAGCAGAATAAGAAATACTAATTATTTAAGTGTTACAAATAAGAAACACTTTTCCTTTAAGTTGTCATTAAATAGTAGCAAATAATAAGCTCTACTGAACAGAAATAGCAATGATGGACAATCCTGACATTTACTTAGTTGGTGATTCTAGAATCTGCCTTATGATCATCTCTACTAATTCTTGAGTGGTGGTTAATAACTTGGGGGACTCACAGATCTCATTTTAACCACATGATTGGCCTAAATCTAGCGGTCTGAGTTTTATTTTAAGAATAAAACTATTGTCAGATTTTAGAAAATTTTAAGTGTCTTGACAATAGGAAGTCCTGAAACATGTACTGGCATGTTTTCCATTTTTCTCCTTGTCGATTACTTGTAGACATGACTGAAGATCCTATGTGGACAGACTTCACATTTGAAGATTATCTTCCCCTACTTCTGATGTCCGAGACCTCTCCTTTCCAAGTTCTCCTTCAAAGTAACACTAATGGAAACCACAGAGTCTCTTGGGTAATCACCTCCCCAACTCACAGCTTTCTAATGGGCCTGACCAAAGCATCTTGCAGAGAAGTGAGGCATTGGACTTTTCTAGGTTAGGTTATTATATTTAAATAATTATAAGTAGCTCAAAATTCTACATTATGGAAATTGGGGGAGGGGGAGATTCCCAACTTTATATTACCGTCATAGTCACAAAGCACCTTGGAGGTTGAGAACATATTTTAATGGTAAAGTCCATGCTTTGCATTCACGGGATCTGGGTTTAATCCCTGGCATCACAAAAAGAAAAAAAAAAAAAGGAAACCACTTCCTTAGGAAAGCAACAGCCCTAGTACTTGGTCCCTAACAAGAAAAATCTTTCCTCTCTACAAGTTCTTCCCATATTCCTGAATCCAATTCGACATGACAAATTCTGAGAGGTTTTAGATTTACCTACTTGCATGAACCAATTTTTTCACTACTTTACCTCCTCCTCCTCCTGCTCATCCTCTTCTTCCTCCTCCTCCTCTTCCTCCTCCTCCTCCTCCCTTTTCTTTTCTCCTTCTCCTTTCCTTGTTTCTAAAGTTTCAAGTTGTAGAATCCAGTCATGCTGTTTTAAGCAGAGTCTATGAGATGTTATTAGTAGCTCAGTGAGTCACTGGGAGATCTGGTAAAGAGGAAGCTCAAGACTAGGCTTTAGGAATATACCCAGAGCCACACCCAGAAGAGATCTAAAGAGGATGCTGCCTCCTCACCTACACGGAAGATACAAGGTATGCTGGAGCGATAGTACAAGGATACTTGGCTTGTATGGGGCAGGCTTGCACCTGTGTTGGATCTCTGGCACCATATATAGTCCCCCATGCACCTCAGGAGAGATCCCCAAGTGCAGAGCCAGGAATAAGTCCCCGGCATAGACAGGTGGGTCCTAAAAACAAAATAAAGCATCAAAGATACAGGGTGCTCAGATCCATTGTGGTTTCTCAAGCTGCCCACTCTCAAATGCTATAAAGTGGATGTGTTTTATTAGCAGTTGCAAAGGATGCTGGGAAACTTCCCTTGAAAAGTAAGGCACACAGGTAAGAAAGTATAAAAATCTAAGGCATCAGTTTAACTGTGTTTGTTACCATACTGTGTGCACAGAATGGTAACTGTACGCAAGGCAAGTTTTTTAATGAAAAACATTTCTAATTAGAGATTGAAAACTTTGAGGAGCTGGAGTGATAGTACAACAGGTAGGGTGTGCTTACCTTTGCTTGTGACCAACCTGGATTCAATCCCCAGTACCCCCATATGATCCTGTGAGCCCTTCCAGAAGTGATCCCTAAACACAGGGCCAAGAGTGATCCCTGAACACAGGGCCATGAGTCAACTCTGTGCACTGCCGGATATGACACAAATACACACCAGGAAAAAAAAAAGAGATTTAGAATGATATGTTGAATAATATAGTAAATAATGATGAAGCAAAAGGCTGAAGCAGGATTTGGTTGAAGATCCACAGAAGGCAGACCTCTAGGTGCACACACACACCCTGTGTAGCCAAGCAATTAGATCCCCACTCTCCCTTCCTGGCCCCTCTCCCTAGAGAGGCTTAGAAATTTGTGCTGTTAAAACTCCAATTCTAAAGATTCAGACATAAACAAGGGCAAAGTCAAGGTGCTTATTAAAAACAAAGAGGTTGAAATAAATTCTGATTTCTTTCTTTTTTTGCTCTTTGGGTCACACCAGCAATGCTCAGGGGTTGCTCCTGGCTTTGCACTCAGGAATTACTCCTGGCGTTACTCAGGGGACCATATGGGATGCCAGCAATCGAAACCCAGTCCACAGCATGCAAGGCAAATGCCCTACTCACTGAATTGTCACTCTGGCCCAAATTCTGATTTCTAAGTCAGGAAATCATCCAATGTCAAAACCTTGAGGGATGTGTCCAGGCTTTTCATTGTAGTACAGCAGCAGTCATTCAAGGAAATGCCTGATACCAGCATCTTTGCTGCCTGTGAACTGGAGGAAGGATAATGAGTAGCTTCCAATACTCACCTGCTTCCACGCTCAAAACTCAGAGCAAGGATAGTCTCCTCTTTCCCCAATCCCTCATTCTTTGTCCTGCTATTCCAGTCTACAATGCTCTCAGGCTTCCAAAAATGTCCTGAGCAAGTTGAAGAAAACGGTCAGCTATATTAATCTAAGAAATGAGTAAAACGGTGTCTAATTTATATTTCTGTGAGATTGTTTTAGTGTGTGTTTGTGTGTGTGTTTGTGTGTGTGGTGTGAACTAGCCGTCCTGAGAAATAGCCATCCTGAGATAGAGAAATATCAAACATCGCATCTAATTGCTAAAACTATCTTACTTTTTATTCCGAGGCATCATTTATTTTACGGTTTTATTTTTATTTATTTTATTTATTTATTTTTTTTTTGTTAAAGGAAAGATGACTTTCCTAGGCTCCATAACAAAAGTGGGTTTTGTTGTTTCGAGCCTGACGCCACCTGCCATCTGCTGGTGGCAGGCCGCATAGCCTTGAACAGTGACTTGGGCAAAGAGAGGGAACAAAGGGAAGCTCCGCCTCCTTCCTTCAACCTTGTGCTTCAAGGTTGAGGCAGCAACAAGTCCAGACCACTACCTAAAAGGGAACAATGAAAATGAGGAATATCCTATTTCGGCACCTCACTCAAAAGTGTCATCATTCACTTCAAGTTCATAACCGCAAAGACATTCCTACTTATTTGCTCAGGTGCTTTGAAATTTTGACATGGGAAGAAAATCTCACTCTGAAAACATAAATCAGAAGAACTCAGAGAGCCCTTGGTTTTTACACCTCAGAGTATGGCCTCTCCTTAAGGAATTATGTCTCAGATTAACCTAGATGTTGCAAAATTGCATCCTATGTGAGATTTTCCTTGGTTACATTCTTTGGTCATCCCTTGGACTTTACATTTATTTATTTATTTATTTATTTATTTATTTATTTATTCATTTATTCATTAATTTTAACAACTCTCAGCTTGCAGATCAGTGGAACTCATATCTTTCCATAGAACATGTAAGTAGTTGTAATTAAATGGTGCCAAATCTACTTTTCCCATGCTCCTTGTATCAGATTTCCTTTCCAACACAGTTACATTATTTGAGCAAATGGTCTGTTCATACTTTGGTGTAACACATTATATAGTGTCAGCTGATTTACTGTCAAGTTTTATAAAGACATGTTTTCCTCACAGGGCCCACATTCTTCTTTTTTTTCTAAATTTCCCAGGAAACCACTCATTCTCTCTAAGAGACAGTTGTAAATGCAACACCCAGAACTGACTTAACACTCAGGAGAGGATGCCTCTATCTCCTCCTCGTGGTTTTTGGTGCTCTACAGGATATAGAAACTTCTCTAGTAACCAAACATTGGGATGATCCTTGAAAGCATGGTCTTCCACATTCATATTTTATCCAATAATCCTGAAACAACCAGATGCCATTGGGCTACATTTGCACATGATAGGGTCAAATGGAAATATTATTGGCTCCCGCCAAGCAAATAGATGAATAACGGGATGTCAAGTGATCAAGTGAACCCAGTAATGTGAATGAATGAAAAATAATAGCCATCCTTATATGTTGAAAAATCTACTAGCTGCTGCTTTGCAAATTGTAGCATTAGATGTATTTCAAATGTCTCAAATAACACAAGCTACTAAAAGACTAAGCTATTGGCTTGGCATTTGTCCTGAGCATTGCCTATAAGTACAGAAAAGTTAGAAAAGAGAGTAGGCCTCTGCCTACTCTCACGAGACTTGACATCTCTCGGGTCAATGCCTACCAAGGATGATTTGAGGGCCATTTCTGATGGTTGTTTTCCCTAATTTAATCCAGTAAGCTAAGCTTGAAGTTCAGATGCCTAAGCAGATCATCACCACACTCTAACCAACTGAGCTAACCAAACAGCTGAAGCTTATTTCAAGCCCAGGTATGTTGAGCCAGAGACACAGATACACATGGCAGAGCTGCTACTGACTCACCCTGTACTTGGCTGATCATTAGGCATCCAGGGAGGGAAGGCAGGTTCTAGCCATGGCCCGCCATCCCAATAGAACCTTTCAAGAAGCTAGAGGAACAACTGCACCATGAGGGCAGCCATCTTCAACATCTGGAGTCCACAGCTCACAGAGCTCCACCCAAGAGAAAAGGCAATCTCAAGTCCTGCTCGCCAGAGACCCATCCTACAGCAAAGCCTATTTCAAGCTCAGGTATGCTTGGACCAGAGACACAGATACTGGGACAGAGCTGCTACCGCTCTCCCTGTGCCCAGCTGATTATGAGGCATCCGGGAGGGCCGTGGGTTCTAGCCCTGGCTTGTCATCCCAATCAAGCCTCACAAGAAGCCAGAGGAAGCCCCACACCATTAGGATCGCCATCTTCAACATCAGGTCTAAACAGCTTGTCAGAACTCCACCCAAGAGAAAAGCCTATCTCTCCCCATTGTGGTTCATCGGTAAATGCACAAACTGAGAGCCTACCTACTACTGAGAGTATCCCACCCACACAGTAGAGCCTGGCAAGCTACCCATGTTGGATTTGGTATGCCAAAACAGTAACAATTTAGATCTCATTCCCATGACCTGAAGGAATGGTTTGAGGTCTTCATGTTCCTGGATTTAGCAGATGCCCTTGGGCTACACTAGCATGTGACAGGGAAATATGGAGATGTTACTGGTGCCCGCTTGAGCAAATCGATGAACAACGGGAAGACAAGTGATACAAGTGATAGAAAACATATCATAAATAAACTGATTATGATAGCAATGGTTAATTGTGTGCTTCTGTTTTACCAGGCACAAGAACTTTACACATATTCATTTTATGCCCCAGGAATCAAAAGATGAGCACTATTATTCCCTTTGCAGGTAAGCAAGTGGAGCACCAAAGTATTAATAATATAAGACAGAAAGTTAAACATTCCTCATATCATGATGAGAATAATTACACCCAGCAGACCAGACTATCACAGTCCGGATCATCAACAGCCACCCTGCAGCAGGTTTTTTCAATCCACCCTCAGTCTCATGCTGAACCAGAGACTCTCAGACATGGGGCAGAACTGCTCCTTGCTCTCCCTGTGCCCAACCGGCCCATGAGGCACCTGGGAGGCATGGCGGGTTCTAGCCCTGGCCTGCCACCCCAGCAGAGCCTCACAACAAGCCAGACCACCCCTCTACTCCATGGGGGTCGCCGCTTTTCCACATCCGACTTCCCTCTCATCAACGCCGCTAGCAGCTGCGCCATTCATCAATAAATGCTTTATTTAGAGGTGACTACAAGAGTATGCCACCCGCACAGCAAGCCTGGCAAGCTGCTCATGTTGTATTTGATATGCCAAATACCAGTAACATTTATATTAGGTCATTCCGTGACCTAATATAATGGTTTGAGGCTCTTTATGTTCCTGGAGCAAGCAGATGCCTTTGGGCCCTACTAGCATGATAAAGGACATATGGAGATATTACTGGTGCTTGCTCTAGCAAATATATGATGAATGGGAAGATCGTGATCGTGATTGTGAACTCCTTAATTCTGAAAGAATGGAAGGACTTGCCTCACTCATGCTTTTATTCACCCAAATAATCTTAACTTACTGCTATCCTGGAACCAAATGTTGTTGTAAGAATCATTTCCCATTTGAAGTGTGGCCTTTGTCATAGGAATCCAAGGCAAACTTTTGGCCAGGGAAAGGAAAAGAAAGCTTCAGTCTACTATATTTGTCTCCACTTTAGGAAACAAAAATCCAAATAAGAACTCAGTCTTATTTGACTAGCTAAATCAGCCTAGATGTAGCTCTGGAAGTGAGGGATTTAAAACAGCAACCCTCATCCACAAATAAAATAAATAAAAACTAACAGCCCAAAGTGGCCACATGTCTATCTTGAGAGCAGCCATTCCATGAAGTCATACATCCTCAAGAAGGTGTCATCTTACTGATAGGCATGCATTGGTGCTGGCAGCAACAATAAAGCACAGCATCGCATGAAAGTTTAGTGACATGGGAAAGGCCTCATGATGTATTAGAGGCAAACAAAACACCATAAAGCAGAATGTATATGGATGGTCTCATAGTGAACATAGTTTTCTTTCAAACACACACACACACACACACACACACACACTCACATATACACAAAACCCTATGCATTGAAAAAGAATGAGAACTAATTTAAAACAAATAACTTCATGAGTCTCTTGTTTTAAAATAGCATAAAGAAAGCACATACATTTTTCCTTATTTTTACTCTTCACATGGAACATGGAATGGAACATGAATTGTTACCTGCATTCTTAATAAAAGCAATAATGCTCTCTTACTCTCTCTCTCTCTCTCTCTCTCTGTAGTGACTTGAGAGACAGAGCAGTTATAGCACTTGTTTTGTATGGAGCAACACAGCACCTCATGTAGTTCTCCAAGCTCTGCTCGGAGTGATGCCTCAGCACAGAGCCAGGAGCAAGCTCTGAGCACCATTGGGTATGGCCCCTAAACCAAGTTATATGTTTAAAAAAAAGAGAGAGAAAAGAACACATAATTTGATTAGTTTCTGAAAGTCAACAGATATTAGGTAAAAATTCAGACTGCTATTAATTTTTTCATGTCGGGGGCGGGGAATTCTCAAGTGGCACTCAGCATCGGGAGGCGCTCCTGGTAATATTCAGTCAGCCAAGCTAGAAATTCAGAGCAAGAACATGAGTCTCTGGTGCTACTCTGGCTCCACAGCACCAAGAAATATCTAGGCTGCCACAGAGGGACTTAGCAACCCTCCAGAGCTACACCCAGCAAAGCTCAGGACCATGCAGTGCCAAGAATTGAAATAGGGTTAGCTGCAGGTGAGCCCAACCCAGGTGTTATCTCCCCGGTTCCCTGACCATGTTTTAAAAAAGGAGAGAAAGAGACAAGAAAAGACAATTTCTTGGCTATTCTTCCCTACCATACCATATGCATGCATCCTCTGGTTTTGTAAGGTCCATATTATCTTTCTGCTAAAACATTAGCATAGCCAATGTCACCCAGATCAGGACAAAATGTCCTATCTGACCGATTCCCAAATTCAAATTCTATTCTCAGGTGTATCATTTTCTAAGTGAGTACAGTAACTTATTTTGTACAGCTTTTTTAATAATCATGAAGATAAAGGATACAGGGGAGAGGTAGGGGTATATCTCAGAACCTGCTGACAGCTCCCAGGTAAACTTGTTTGCACTTACCTGTCCTCTCTCCCACAAAGGTTTTAGCATGACCAGGAGACTCATGGAGTCAGCAGTACGATTTTCAGAACAATAAGAAGGCGCATCATAGCAGCAAATGAGTCTCCAGAACATCTTTTGGCTTAATGTTCCTGTGCCTTAAAGGCATTAAAATGCCTGAAACTGTATGAATTCTGAGTATGAGTTTATCAATTTCTTTCCCAAATGGACAAAGAAGGTGACTGTGAATGGCCAGCAAAATACATCCACAGAAGGCAAGGACATTTCAAAGCCACTTGAATCTACATGCCCTCCTTCATGGTGCTGCCAAGGGCTGGCCTTGATTATACTATTTAGGTTTCTCTGTTTATATCCTGTCAAGGGAAAGTAGAATATCACATTCTATCAAGTCACTTGAAACGAACCACTGATTCACAACTCTGAGGCACTAGCAGAGTGTTTGATTTAAAGGAGTGTATCTATGTAACTGGAATAAACACAGCACACTCCAGAAAGCCTGCAGATAGCTTCTCTCTGAGTAAATGGCAAGGAAGAACTACCATTTGTTTATATTCTTTCCCTTCCTGAAAGGTTATCAGGGGCTTTTTTCATCACCTTGGAGGGAAAACAAATGATCAAAAAGATGGATGACCCCCTGTCCTTTCCATATCTCCTTCTTGGTATGTCAAAAGCCTTCTAGCAAGGCAAGGCAAGCTAATTATTTTCTTCTAATCAATCAGCTATTTTAATGATGTGTGACACTTTTGATCTATCAGTCCATTAAGATAATGTTGTTCTGTTGGACTGGAGCTAGTTTAGAGATAGTTCACCCGCCAGCCTGGACCTTCCAAACTTCCAAACTCAGGTTCATTTAAGTGTAGACTCCAGGGACTCAGGAGAAAAAACTTGGAGTCAGTGTCTACATGGAATTGACCTGAAGAATAACTTAAATGCAACACTACCTTTGATGACCTACCACAGACCCTGATATTTCCACTTGTTCTCCTGAAACTTGTCTCAACTTTTAGAAGTCACTGTTTAAAACGGTAACTATGGGGGGCTGGAATGATAGTACACAGTGAGTAGGTCATTTGCCTTGCATTCGGCCAACTTGGGTTCAATCCATGGCATCCCATATGATGCCCCCAAACACCGAAAGGTGCAATTCCTGAGTGCAGAGCCAGAACTAACCCCTGACCATCGCCTGGTGTGACCAAAAAAGAAAAAATTAATAAATTAATTGATTAAAAAATTAACTATGGAATACTATTCAGCTATAAGAATAAATAAAAGGGATATAGATGATAATATTTCAGTATCTTTATTGCAAACCATGATGACTAAAGGCAGGAAGGAGGAAGAGACGGGGGAGAAGTAAAGTGCCTACTATAGAGGCGCTGGGATTAGGGGAGGGTGGCAGGAGGAAAACCAGGGACATTGATGGTGGGAAACGCACACTGATGAAGGAATGATGTTGGGACATTGTATGTTTTATATTCAGCCATGAACAACTTTGTAACAGTTTATCTCATGGTGATTAAAAAAAAAAGAAAAATAAACTAGATAAACCCATGCAATTTGCCATCACATGAATTAATCTAGAAAGTGCCATACTGAGTGAAATCAAAGAAGGAGAGGGATAGATACAGAACAAATTCCCTCATGAGTGTGATATAAAGAAGCAATAGTAAGTGAATAATAACAAATAAGTAAGTGAATAATAACAAATGACCAAATGTAACAGAATCTGAGAACTGGTCTACAGGACTGAGTTTACCATGGCTGGGGAATAAGGAGTTGGAAAATTTCTGTGACTCCGAGACCACGGTGGAGCAAAGCAGACATCTGGTGGAGGGTGTGATATTGGAGTATTGTTTGCCTGAAACCCTATCGATAACCGTATTATAAATCATGGTGCCTCAAATAAAATTACAAAGAATAATAAAGCTATAAATAGACATAGATATATCTATGAATATCTATTTGAATAGATATAACTAGATAGATATATCCACAAATATAGCTATTACTATTTCTACAGTACCTCCAAAGTCTTTGGTAGACCAGCTGCCTTTTAGCAGAATGCAAAGACACAGAAAGAAAAACATCTTAAAAATCCATCCAGGAGTTCCAGTTCTAGAATTGAAGGTAGGGGTGTATAGATAGAACATAAAGGTCCATGGGCAGAGGTGGAAGAGATGATATTAGGAGAAATCAGGAAATTCTGACAGGAACATGGACACAGGTAAAGGGAAACAAGCTCAATACTTTTTAAAAACATATATTCATGTTTTTAAACATCCAACATCCACATACAAAGAAGATGAAATTGAGAAATTCTACATGGAATTGGAGGAGTTCTATAAAAAAGATCACACCTTCTACAAGATCATAGTCGGTGATTTTAATGCCAAGATAGGACTAAGAAGATTGGCTGAAGAACTCCACATCGGGACGTATGGCCTAGAATGGAACGAATAGGGTGAGAGACTATCTGAGTTCATCATGTCCACCAAGACCATTCATGGGAACTCACAGTTCCAGAAAGCTGAAGTGAAACGTTGGACATGGGAATCTCCCTAAAATTCAAAAAAGAATCTCCTGGCGGACAGTTCCACAATGAAGTTGACCACATCATCTTCAATCGACGGTTTTGTCTGGCCTATGTAGCTGCCGTCCCCAAATTCCAAACAGGATCGGACCACCATCTCCTTCTTGCAAAATTCTACTTCCCAACGGGAGAAAAGGCTGCAAAGTTTAAGAAGAGAAATCCCAGAACGACCACCAACTGGGAACTCTTTGGCACCATTGCAGCAACATGGGAAGATACCATCATTGACGACATCGATGAAGAATACAACCGACTGGTTCAGCACCTCCATGATTGTGCGAAGAACGCCGAGAGAGAAAGACACAAAAGAACGCCTGTCTTCAGAAACTCTCGAGCTCATTCCGCCAACGTGGCAAGGCACGAGTCTCAGGAGACCAAATGCTAACGCCCAAGATTGCTAAATGGTGCAGAAAAGCGATAAAAGAAGATCTCAAAGACAGAAGAGCAGAAATACTGGAAGATGCAGCAGAAGCCGGGAAAAGCATTCGCACTGCCCGCCTGTCCTTTGCCAACTATAAGACCAAGATGACTGCCCTCCGACGCCCTGATGGATCTATCACATCTTCCAGAAAGGCAATGGAGAAGATTATCCAGGACTTCTACTCAAATCTCATTGATAGCCACATCCACCTGCCCACATACCAAATTCCACCGGATGGATATGTCATTCCCAACGTTCTCCCTTCTGAAATCCAACATGCCATCTCATCGGTAAAGAAGGGAACAGCACCAGGCCCAGACAAAGTCAGACCCGAACACCTGAAGAATCTGCCGTCGGTACTCATCAATATACTAGCTCGGCTCTTCACACACTACCTGTCCGAATGCAAGGTGCCCTCCCAATGGAAAACCAGCAGGACAGTTCTACTGTTCAAGAAGGGAGACATTCACGACATCGGCAACTATCGCCCCATCTGCCTGTTGTCTGTCATCTACAAGCTGTTTACACGAGTCATCCTGAACAGGATTAGCAGAACACTAGATGAAGGACAACCATGCGAGCAAGCAGGTTTCCGGAAAGGATTCAGCACAATCAACCATATCCACACAGTAACCAAGCTCATTGAGGTTTGTAGGGAGTACAAGATGCCACTCTGTCTCACGTTCATTGATTTACAGAAAGCCTTTGATTCTGTGGAAACTGAAGCAGTCATCGAAGCCCTAGTCAAACAGGGTGTTCAAACCCAATACATCAAGACCCTTCGTGAGCTGTATTACGGATTCACCACCAGGATCTCACTATTCTACAAAGAAGTGATCATTAATGTGAAAAGAGGGGTTTGACAGGGTGATACCATTTCACCAAAACTCTTCAGTGCCACCCTCGAGAACATCATGTGATGATTAGAATGGGAAGGAATGGGAGTGAAGATAGATGGTCAGCAACTACACCACCTCCGCTTTGCTGATGACATCGTTCTAATAAAACCAAACATTAGCCAAGCGGCACAAATGCTGGCTGACTTCGACCCAGAATGTGGAAAGATAGGTCTACAGCTGAATCTAAAGAAAACAATGTTCATGAAGAATGAACTAGTTCCTGAGGCCCCATTCACTCTCAATGGAACAAACATCTCTGAATACAGCAGTTGTGTACCTAGGCTCGAGAAGTCACCATGATGAACGACCTAAAACCTGAGCTGCGCAGGAGGAAGAGAGCAGCATGGAATGCCTTCAAAGGCATCGAAGAAATAGCTAAAAGGACAAAGAACCTCTGGCTCCAGGCACATCTCTTCGACTCCGCTGTTCTCCCTGCATTAACATACACCTCAGAGACCTGGGCCCTACGAAAGCAGGATGAGAATGCTATTCGGGTCTCCCAGAGAGGAATCGAAAGAGCTATGCTTGGAATATCACGCCTCACTCAAGTGAGAGAAGGAATCCGGAGTTTTGACCTCTGTCGCTATTCCAGAATCAGGGACGCTGTCTCGTTTGCCAAGGCATCGAAAATCAGATCGGCTGGACATGTAACGCAATTTGGAGACAACTGCTGGACTAGAGCCATTACCGACTGGATCCCACGGGATGTCAAAAGATCACGTGGCCGCCCACCTACAAGATGGTCAGACTTCCTTGTCAAGACCCTGAAGGAATGGTTTGAGGCTCTTCATATTCCTGAATCAACCAGATGCCATTGGGCTACATTGGCACGTGATAGGGTCCAATGGAAATGTTACTGGCGCTCGCTTCAGCAAATCAATGAATAACGGGATTCATGTGATCAAGTGATATTCATGTATTTTTCAGTTTTGAGCCACATCCAGTGATGCTCAGGGGTTACTCCTAGTTATGCAGTGAGGAATCACTTCGGTGGTGCAGACAGGGGATCAAATAGGATGAAAAAAATTGAACCTGGGTTGGCCACGAGCAAGGTACTTACCTACCCACTGTATTATTGCTCTGACCCCTTTATTTTTATTAAGACACTGTTGTCTTCAAAGTTTTTCATAGCATACTTGTTTCAGGCACACACTGTTCCAACACACAAAGTTCCACTCTCACCACTAGTGTGCCTGTCCCTACACCAATGTCCTCAGGTTCCCTCGGACACCCCAGCTGCCTCCACAGCAGATGTACAAGAAATTTATTTCATAGTGCTTGCTCTAGCAAAACTTAAAGAAATGGCAAATGGAATTATCAGAAAATAGAGCAATAAAAGTAAACTTGTGATGACTGCTATGATTTTACCTATTTAAATAAATAAATTTAAATAATTTAATATAATATAATGTCTATTCTCATTTACATCAATAAACTTTCAATTCAATTTCAATGTATTTTAGAATACATTGCATTCTATTTTATTTCTATGTATGCACTTGGAACTTATTGTGGCAATTATGACGTTTTACTGTCATAAATAAAGCATTTTTTAAATTATGTGCTAATACATTTTAGGGGCTACATAAATAGGTAAAACCTACAAATATAAAAAATTAGTAAAAAGCTAAGAGAATTAAGAATATTTCAGTGGAAATTTGAACAGGCCTACAAAATTACATGTTTTATCCTAAGAAATAGTAAATTAGTTATAGATTAGAAAACTTTATATTATAGATTCTAATTAAGTGTTCTGCTTAAATGAGTGAAATGCATTTACTTATTACATGATTTACTTATTATATAATACTGATCACTTGATCACTTGACATCCCGTTGTTAATAGGTTTGCTCAAGCAGATGCCAGTAAAGTTTCCATTTGTCCCTGTCACGTGCCAGTGTAGCCCAATGGCATCTGCTTGCTCCAGGAATATGAAGAGCCTCAAACCGTTCGTTCAGGGTCTTGATGAAAAACTCTGATCATCTTGTAGGTGGGTGGCCACATGATCTTTTGATATCCCATGGGATCCAGTCAGTAACAGCTCTAGTCCAGCGGCCATCTCCAAGTCACATTACATGTCCAGCCCATCTGATTTTCGATGTCTTGGCAAATGAAACTCTGGCTCTGGATCATCGAGGGAGGTTGGAACTCTGGATTCCTTCTCTCTCTTGAGTGAAGTGTGATATTCCAAGCATAGCTGATTCTGGACTAGTGACGGAGCTCAGAACTCTGGATTCCTTCTCTCACTTGAGTGAGGCGTGATATTCCAAGCATAGCTCTTTCGATTCCTCTTTGGGAGACCCGAATAGCAGTCTCATCCTGCTTTCATAGGGCCCAGGTCTCTGAGGCATATGTTAATTCAGGGAGAATGGTGGAATCAAAGAGATGTGCCCGGAGCCAGAGGTTCTTTGTCCTTTTAGCTATTTCTTCGATGCCTTTGAAGGCATTCCATGCCACTCTCTTCCTCCTGCACAGCTCAGGTTTTAGGTCGTTCATCATGCTGATTTCTTAATCTAGGTACATATAACTGCTGCATTCAGAGATGTTTGTTCCATTGAGAGTGAATGGGGCCTCTGGAACTAGTCGTTTTTCATGAACATTGTTTTGTTCAGATTCAGCTGTAGACCTACCTTTCCATGCTCACAGTCGAAGTCAGCCACCATTTGTGCTGCTTGGCTAACATTTGGTGTTATGAGAACAATGCCATCAGTGAAGCAGAGGTGGTGTAGTTGCCGACCGTCTATCTTCACTCCCATTCCTTCCCATTCTACTTGTCACATGACATTCTCGAGTGTGGCGCTGAAGAGTTTTGGTGAAATGGTATCACCCTGCTGAACCCCTCTTTTTGACATCAATGATAACTTCCTTGTAGAATGGTGAGATCCTGGTGGTGAATCCGTAATACAGCTCATGAAGGATCTTGATGTATTGGGTTTGAACACCCTGTTTGGCTAGGGCTTCAATGAATGCTTCAGTTTCCACAGAATCAAAGGCTTTCTTTAAATCAATGAATGTAAGACAGAGCAGCATTTTTGAACTCCCTACAAACCTCAATGAGCTTGGTTACCATGTGGATATGGTGGATTGTGCTGAATCCTTTTGGAAGCCAGCTTGGTCACATGGGTGTCCTTCATCTAATGTTCTGCCAATTCTGTTCAGGATGACTCAAGTGAACAGCTTGTAGATGATGGACAACAGGCAGATGGGGTGATAGTTGCCAATGACATGGATGTCTCCCTTCTTGAACAGTAGAACTGTCCTCCTGGTTTTCCACTGGGAGAGAACCTTGCATTCAGACAGGTAGGCTGTGAAGAGCCTAGCTAGTGTATTGATGAGTTTTGACAGCAGATTCTTCAGGTGTTAAGTATTATATAATACTTATCACTTAATGCATTTACTTATAAATATGAATTTTTTACATTGGTAAGTATAGCAAAACCTGATCAGACACTGGTCATTTAGTTTGAATGAGGTGTTAATTTATTAATACAAATATCTAAAATCCCACAGCAAACTAGGAGTAAAAGCACCTCTCTAAATCTAGTAGAGAACAACAAGACCAGAAGTGAGTGTTGCGCTTCTTGCCATGTGCTGTTAACCTTATCCTTTCCTTTAAAAAAGAGCTCCTTTATCTATCTCTCCCTCCCTTTTTCTCTCCTTTTTGGGCATTATGGTTTTTAATATAGAGAAAGAAAAAGAGAGAGTGAAAGAGCTAGAGGGGGAGGGAGAGAGAGAGAGAGAAGTGCCTGCATAAAGGTGGAGTGGGGTAGGAAACTGGAGAAATTGGTGGTGGGAAAATGTACACAGGTGAAGGGACTAGTGTTACTCCATGCTCTGTGCTCTGGAATTACTCCTGGTGTTGTTTGGGATTCCAGGGAACAAATCTGGGTCAGTCATATGCAAGGCAAATGCCCTACCCACCATACTAATGCTCCAGCCCGACTCTGATAACTTTTTAATGCCACCTAAAATATTCTTAATTTCTTCTTGTATTTTTGTCATTTCAGATTTCCTGATTTCTTTTGCTTTGCTGATTGCCTGTGACATAATTTCTTTGAGCTCATTAAACTCCTTCACTATGGTGTCACTGAAGTCATTTAATGAGAATTTACAGAACTGGTTGGTGTTTTTTTGTGTCTTCTGTTATTGTTTATATTCATTGAACTTATTGGGCTTCTACACGTTTTCCCCATATGTTTTCTAGTGCTCTTGCTGTTCTTGGCATAAGTATTTTAATTAGATTCCCTGGAAGATGCTGAGAGATTAGATTAGGGTTTGCTATGTTCTTCTCTTCCCATTTTCGTCAAATGGCAGGAAGGACAACTATGTAATGTATAGTTTGTTGACTAGATCATTCACACAGTCACATATAATGCCTGGCCAGAGGGAGAAGGTCTGCCTCCATTCTTAATAAGGCCTGTTATCCAAGTCAGGAGATCATTCTCACCTGGGAGGGTGGAGGTTCAGGAGCTGTGGTGTGAACCCACTAATATTCAAACTCATTTCTATTCTTCGTGTTGCCTTCAACCTGTCCTGCAGGTCTTATATGCCAAGTTGAAAGTAGCTTTTCATTTCAAGGGTCTGAGTTCACCATTATGGGCCAAGTGGAAGTGTAGTGGTGGCCACTAGAGAAAGACAGTGTCAAGAAAACGCTTGGCAGTGCCACCATCCTGGTCTTTCTCCCAGTCTCACCCCTCTTTCTTATGGTCTCTGGCTTCAGCACCTCCAACAGTCTGAAAAAATCAGATAGGGAACAGGAAGGTCTCAGTTGCACCAGCTGACTCTTCTCCCTCCATATGTTTCTCAGGAAGTCTTCACACCCCTCTCCCATTAGGCAATCTTGGCGGGACTGAGGGGGAGGGGTGCTGACCCACAGCTGGCAAGCAGCTTTTGTTCTGGATGATTACAGGCTGAAAATCTGTTTTAGGAATGTTTTCCTCTAAAAAGAAGGGGAAAACCTATGGAGGCAGGCATGCTGGCCACCTTCTCTGTTGAAATGCAGGGAGGGAGCCATACATTGTCCCTGTTCATACATAAGTCTTTGTTCAACAAGAGGAAGGGATTTCAGAAACCGTTAAACACATTACTTTTGTCTCCTGCCCTCTTTCCACTCCCCAGACCCCATGAAACATGCATGCATGAGTTTGGCAGGATCCCTAAGAGCATCCGGTTTCCCTGGGCTTATGGCTCTCTATGTCATGTGACTATAGCCCTCCAGACATTACACTGGTGCCCCAGATGCAAAGAGGACTAAGATTTAAATCCTGTTTTCCAATGGATCACAAGGAGAGGAAAAAAGGACAAAAATATGAGCTTCTCATTGGAATTGGGTGTCATAAAAGTGAGTCAAATAGAAATCTATCAGGGCAGTGAAAAGACACCACAGAGATAACAGAGCATGTCACAGAAGAGGAAAGAGCACTGTTAAGTTTTGAAACTGAAAGGAGTGAGAGTTTGGAAAGCAGTCAAGAAGAGAAGGTAATCCTGACAGAATGAATAGCAAAGGAGTGAAGTCTGGGGAAAGTTGTGACCCAGGTACTTTCCTATGTTCCCTGGGAAAATGAAGTTGAAAGAAATTCTACTTTCACTATTCCTCTGACAACTATTTGTTGGACCCATCTTCTGTATCAAGCCCCAAGGTATTGTGAGTAATCTTACAATGAGATTTAGGCCTTTCTGTAGTTTAGTCCAGCAGAGAGAGAATAAGCAAACATACAAGTACTGCTATTAAAGACTAGGGTGCTTTTTGACGGAAGGTACCAGTATTCTAAAATAGAGAAAAAGAAAACGGGCAAGGTTGCCATACATACAATACGAAGGAAGCCTCTTGGAATTGTAGGGATGAGTCAGGAAAGAACTCTCTGATATGAGGAAGTAGGCTGTGCCAAGGTCCTAAGGCAGTACAGTTTAAAAAATTTTAAAAGGGAAAGAAAACTGCCAGTAACTTGAAGGTAGAGTGGTAGAGTAGAAAATAGCTTTGGAAAAATCCTTGGGAAAGATCTCTCAGGGACTTGTTGGTTAAAGCAAAGAGTTTGACATTTCTTCCAAATGCAAAACAGAAACACAGAGAAAGTTTTAAATAGAGGAAAGACATCTAAATTTAATGGGAAGTATCACTGTATCACTGTCTTCCCGTTCATCATCGATTTGCTCGAGCGGGCACCAGTAACATCTCCATATGACCTGTCTCATGCAAATAGAGCCCAAGGGCATCTGCTTGCTCCAGGAACATAAAGAGCCTCAAACCATTCCATCAGGTCATGGGAATGAGGTCTATAATTGTTACTGGCATCTGGCATATCAAATACGACACGGGTAGCTTGCCAGGTTCTGCCGTGCGGGTAGCATACTCTTGTAGTCATCTCAAAATCCAGCATTTATTGATGAACCGCGCGGCCGCTTGGAGCCGGGCTGTGATAGGCTGGTCTGCTGGGTGGAGTTCTGATGAGGGGGAAGTCCAGATGTGGAAAATGGAGATCCTCATGGAGTGGGGGGTTGTCTGGCTTGTTGTGAGGCTCTGCTGGGGTGGCGGGCCAGGGCTAGAACCTGCCATCCCTCCCAGGCGCCTCATGAGCGGCTGCGCACAGTGAAAGCCAGTAGCAGCTCTGCCCCATGTCTGTCTCTCAGACAGAGAGATAGCCCAGCGGGTAGGGCGTTTACCTTGCACCGGCCGGCCTGTGCTGGTCCGGGTTCAATCCCGGCATTGCAATGGGAAGTAAAGAGTGAAAATTAAGAGACCAATAATGAGACCTTTGTGTTAGACCAGTTAGAGCAGAGGGAACCTTGTACACAGTGGGTGACAGGGATAGGGGGAGGAATGGATGGAAGATGATGCTCCTACCCCACTTAGGAACTGTTTTATATTTAATAACACTTTCTCATTTGGGAGATCCATACTTTGAGCTGTGTGAAGGATAAACCCTTTACTTCTACCTGTTCACCATAACAAGTACACTTGTTCTTGGTTTCCAAAATGAGGAGTTACAGAAATCTGAAGTGAAGACTCCAATAGCTTTTATCACTATTCTTGGTGCTTCTCTGGACTTATTTTTGGTCCATTTTCTTCTGCTCAAACATCTCTCAGTGCTGACTTCAAACCTATTTTAGAAGAATGGGTATGGAAAAGAAAAGATGAGGCCAGTCAAATTCCCGTAAACATAAAGTTATTTATTAGAAGTTATCCCTCCATATTCTTTTATGTCTTCCTAGGGTTCTAGTATTAGACAGAATCAGGCATTTTTGTAGGTGCCTGGCCAATTTTAGTACATTTCTGTGCTATGTCACCTTATCTTGTCTCCATCCTTGACCCTAAAATCTTTTGCATTATCCACCTCCTCTGTTCCAGAATTCCAAGTGCATGAAAGAGAGAAAAATTTTAAATTATCAGGGTAATTTATAATTTCCATCCTACCTTTCTCAAAAAAATATTGAGTAAAATCTGTGTTAAGCAAACCTCCTATGAGAAATATGGAGATTTATTATGTCATGTTCTCTTTAACCAAGCATCATCAATACTTTGCTATGTTTGCAGTGACCGGAAGGCAACCATGCTGGGAAGGGGTATATGTGCAATATGTGTGTACTCTTAAAAATATATACCAAACATTATAATGTATAAAGTATTTCTCAAATATCTTCTCCTTAAGTATTAAACACCACCCTATTTTCCAGATGAAAAAATGAGTTGCAGAGTAGTTTTTAGCATCCAATTCATGAGTTTCTAAGAAAATAGGCACTGTGTCTATGTTTTTTCACTATATCCCAAGTCTAGAATATTGCCTTACACACTCCATGTTAAGTATTTATTAAATTAATTATTAATTAAATTCATGTTATCGTGACACAGCTGGTATTAAAATTCCAACGTCTCTATCTACCATGTATCAATTCCCTATTAGAAAACAACACGACTTTCTACAAAAACCAAACAAATGAAACCACTACTCAACTAACTCATTCTCACAGTTTAGAAATATATAAGCCTAAAATACATCAAAGCTGTGCCCCATGTTGGTGACTCTATGCAATTTGACCTAATGTTAACTCATGAGGCCATGCAGAAAGGAATTCTTAAACCCAAGGCTTCTCATTGTGGATCAGATTCGCATCTCTTTGTGGTGCTATACACCCCCCCCTATCCAGGCCCACAAGTGTACAAATATTTCACACTCGTTTTGCAGAGACTTTATGTAGTTCACAATCACAATCACAGATTGTTTTTTATCCAAGTTAAAGATTGTTTAGGATTTTTTTTTGCTAAAATGAATGTTTAAAGCATGACAAGTGCCTCTGATAAACTATATGCCCCAGCACTGCATGTTACTGCTGAGTTTCCATAAGTAAGGAAGAAAATACATGTTCACATAAGGGGGTGCTTTGTGTTGCATCAGCAGAACAGCATGACAGCTAACTAGAATTTTTAATTGGTTTGAAAACCTGATAGATAGCATGAGAAAAGTATAAGGTTGGGATGACTCAGGAAACCTCAGAACATCTTGCTGGTTACTTGACTGATATTTCATTCATTTCTGAGGAATGAGAGGTTTCCTGGACATTTCAATTCTTTCTGACCCATGGCTGGGAGCTGTGCAGCCTGACATACTACATCAGTCTTGGGTCTTCTTATGCACACAATCTACTTAATGAATGATCTATTCTTAGAAATTTTGAGTACCAAGCCATCTTTTGCCCCTTTACTCCCTCTATATATTCTTGGTAAATACAAATAGAGTGATTTTATAAACACTCTTTTAATAAACTCCAGAAACTGAGCCAAGACTGACGTCCACAATCCTGCTTTCAGGAATAGCCCCCTCCTTTCTTTCAGATCATTCCTCCTTGTGAAAATACCACATTCTGTTAAACAGACTTGCTGATGTGGTCAAATAAAATGGTGAGACGAAAAATAAAAAACCTTTTGTGTGGAGGAATGAATGATGTAAAATAATTCTATTGCCAGTTCAAATACATCTAAACATCTCTGGAGTTCCATGACCTTCAAAATAAAGATGAATTTTTAAAGATTAACAGTGACAGCCATGGGAAGAAGAGAAGGATAGCAGAACCCAGTCAAGCTTTTAATGAGGGAAAAGAATTCAACCATTGAGAAGTCAAAAGCCCCCAATGCTGTATATAGCAACTGAGTATAATGTAAGCTTCCCATGTCCTGCTGGCTATTACTCTGCTTCTACATTGAAAAGACAAAATTTTTCCAACAGAACAAAAACTTTATGTTCTCCATGATATAGTTTTAATTAAAAAGGCTTAAAATTTTTAAAAATACAATATATAATATATAGCAAAATACATAGTTAGCAAAATGTTAAATAAAAATGTGTGTTACTATATACCAATATGTATAATGCATTATACCATTTTTAAATACTTAGGAAATATTGAAAGTAAGAAATGATGATAGCAAGTACATATTTAATGTTTCCATATGTAAGGCACCCTTGTATTTCTCATTCTGAGATTCATTTGATCATCACAGTGTAAGGAGGATGCAATTATCCCCTATTTTAATAGTTGAGATTAAAATCTCGTAAATTAAGCTCAGAAAACTTCCCATGAAAAGGAAACACAACAAAAAGTTAAATAACTTGCCTGCCAATATCAAGCTAGTAAGCAGTACAGGTGATATTTCAGATTCTAGTTGTAGACTCTAGACTTTATTTTCTTCTCTTCCTTAAAAGAGACCGTAAGAATCTGAAAATAGGATATCTTATGATGGGCTAGAGCCCCACTAGGGCTGGGGTAGTATCACTGACTCAGGACAGCAATTGAAATTACAGATTCTGCATATTCCATATAAATGAACCAAAACTCCTGCCCACTGTAAGATACTGGTATGTTCTCTCTTGATAGAGCCCTTAGGAAAAAAATTGTCTGGCATTTTATGGAAGTGGCCTTAAAGAAAGGAGAAAGGCACATGCAAGAGGCAGAAACTCCAAGATCACCCTGTCCAGAAGTAGGCTCTAAATTTACAGAGCCAACAAGATATTGAAATGAAAAATTAGCATGAAAAGGATTCATAGGAAAAACTTGGGACATCCCCAAAGAGATTCAGATGATATTCCAAAGAAAATAACTCCCTAAAAAGTATCACTGTCTTCCAGTTCATCATCGATTTGCTTGAGCGGGCACCAGTAACATCTCCACATGACCTGTCTCATGCGAGTAGAGCCCAAGGGCACCTGTTTGCTCCAGGAACATAAAGAGCCTCAAATCATTCCATCAGGTCATCCTGCTCGAGCAAATAGATGATGAACGGGAAGACAGTGACAGTGATACTATATGAATAAGACAGCAAAATAGAGCTAAGGAGAAAGTAAATTAGAGATATAAGACAGTAATTAATCACATAGTTCAGAAAAGGAAAGAGATAAGATGCAGAAAAAAATACAAAAGTAATGGACGAATAATAAGAAGTCGGGACAGGAGTGACATCAAAGGAGGTAGGGCATTTGCCTTGCACGCAGCCAGTCTGGGTTCAATTCCCCAGCATCCCATATGGTTCCCTGAGCACTGCTAGGAGTAAATCCTAAGTGCAGAGCCAGGAGTAATCCCTGAACATTGCTGGGTATCACTGTATCACTGTATCACTGTCTTCCCGCTCATCATCGATTTGCTCGACCAGGCACCAGTAACGTCTTCATATGTCCTGTCACATGCTAGTAGAGCCCAAGGGCACCTGCTTGCTCCAGGAACATAAAGAGCCTCAACCATTCCATCAGGTCATGGGAATGAGGTCTATAATTGTTACTGGTATTTGGCATATCAAATACGACACGGGTAGCTAGCTTTGATGTGCAGGTGGCATACTCTTGTAGTCACTTCTTATCTCCAGCATTTATTGATGAGCTGTGTGGCCGCAAGAGGCCGCCTGACCCGGGCTGTGATCAGCTCTTCTGCTGGGTGGAGTTCTGACAAGAGGGTAGTCTGGATGTGAAAGATGGCGGCCCTCATGGAGTGGGGGTCATCTGGTTTCTTGCAAGGCTCTGCTGGGGTGGCGGGCCAGGGCTAGAACTCATCATCCCTGCCAGGTGCCTCTCTGAGCAGCTGGGCA
This sequence comes from Cryptotis parvus, assembly GCA_021461705.1. Lineage (NCBI taxonomy): Eukaryota > Metazoa > Chordata > Mammalia > Eulipotyphla > Soricidae > Cryptotis > Cryptotis parvus. The sequence continues at coordinate 67,211 of JAJIBD010002401.1, forward strand.
CAGGGAGAGCTGGTAGCAGCTCTGCCCCATGTCTGTGAGTCTCTGGATCAGCATACATGGACCAGACTTGAAAAAGACTGCTGTAGGGTGGGTCTCTATGAGCTGGGCTGTGATCAGCTCTTCTGCTGGGTGGAGTTCTGATGAGAGGGGAGTCCAGATGGGGAGATGGCAGCCCTCATGGAGTGGGGGGGGGTCGTCTGGCTTCTTACAAGACTCTGCTGGGGTGGTGGGCCAGGGCTAGAACCCGTCATCCCTCCCAGGTGCCTCTTGATCTGCTGGGCACAGGGAGGGCTGGTAGCAGCTCTGCCCCATGTCTGTCACCCAAAAAGAAAAAAAGAATAAGAAGTCCCACATGTACAAGAAAAATATTTTTTGAGAAGACAGTGTTTGAAATGCTTTCAGACTTCAAGAAAAACGAATTATTACATTTAAAAGTACAGGAAATCTAAATATGATAGCAAATCATAAATTTATAACTAAATACTTACTATTGAGAACTGTTATATGAAAATAAAGTTTACTAGAAAGAATAGACAGATTACTTTAAAAGGAATGCTAATCAGATTAATCCTTTATTTATCATCATCATAAATGGATTCCAGAATACAATGGAGGAATCTTCTAAGTGCTAATTAGATACAACTGTTATTTTAGCTTTATAACTAAATAAAAGTTCGTTTAATAACCGCTTATGGTATCCCTCTTGATAGAAAAATAAAGTATGCTTCAGACATAAAAAACTAAAACTTTTTGCATCTGAGAACTTCATGGAAAGAATTGCCAAAGAATATATTTAAGCAGCAACAAAAATTAGCCAAGTAAAAAAGAAGGAAATGAAAGAAACAGTAGTGCAAAAGACAAAAGCAAAGTGTACTGGGAAATTTAAATAAGTACTTTAGTGAAGATGCAACATTAGCAATGGTCAGCAATATTTAAAAAAGAGAAGTTCACTTTGGAATTAGAGAGTTCTGTGGTACTTATATGATTCACTTCAAAACACAGGTAGTGATAAATACCACATTGAGAATTATGTCAAAAATATAAACAAGAAAATCATGCTCTTTGAAAAAGTTTATATTTCCTACTCTGATAACCATTCTTCCCTACTTCCTTGATAAGTGTTCTTGAAATCCAGATCCTCAGGCCTTGTCAATAAATCTAGTTCATTGTATCCAAAGGGTTCTTCCTTCATATCTGAAAATTAGAAAGCTCCCTAGCTAATTTTGCCAAAATTGTTATTGACAAGAGCAGTAGGGAACATCTTCAGTTTCCTTGCTCCTTGGATCTTCAAACTGGTGAGGTAAGCTGTGAGTTAAACCCTGTGACTAATCACTGTGCCATGGAAGAAGTGTTCTAGGATCATAATGAGAAATATCTCTTTACTTTTCCTGTCAAGTAATGTTTTTCCAGATGACTGGTTTAGGGAGGTAATTTAGCAGTCCTTGATCATTGGTAACAATTTATTTTGAAGTGACTATTTACATTGTGTATTGACAGAAATTGAATATTTAGGCATAATTAACTTAATTGAGTGACAGGAAGGGTTTTTTACAATCATGATGTAATAATTACTGGCATTCTGTATGCAGTAGTGGGAAGATTTAAATGTTTAAAGTGATTGAACAGCACTGCTTTTAAGAGATATTAAAATCATTAGCTCAGAAGCAAATAAGCAATCAGAAGCAAAGATCAATACTTAAAGATCCCATAAATATATAGCATGGCTCTGACTACAGTGGCTTCCACTCATCAGATCTTTAATTTAAGGTCCCATGATTTATTTATAAAGAATATTTATAAAATATTTGCAAATATTATAAATATTATGATCTATTTATAAAGAATATTACATTTTTGGAGCAACCTGAATATAAAATCTGGGTGATTTAAAAAATTTTGAAAAGAGATGTATGGGATCTAGAGATAGTACAGTGGGTAAGGTGTTTGCCACGCACACTGTCAACTAGGATTTCAACTCCAGCACCACATATGGTCTCTCAAGACCTTCCGCAAGTGATTCCTGATTACAGAACCAAGAGTAAGCCCCAAACACAGCCAAGTATGATCCAACAAAACAAAACAAAAAGGGGAGTGTCCTCTGCCATTGTTTGGAGGTCTTGGAGTTTTGGGCATAGTTGGAACTGATATTCATCAGACCATTGCCAGAAAATGTTGAGCACTGCCAGGTTGAGTTAGAGAAAATCTGTTATTCCCATTGACAGTGACACTAATGAAACAAAGTTTTGTCCCTTTGGGTATTAAATTGCTATTACTGCCCTATTCAGAGAGTTTCCTCTGTTAGACTGTGGACACCTCAAAAGCAGAGATTTGGTTTTTATATATTAAGGTAAATCTCCAGGTATATTTATGTCTGTGCATGATTTTATGTTATTGCCTGATTATGTTTTGTCTCTGGTAACAAATAATCAGCTCTAGGAAAAAAGGGAACTTTTTAAAAATTTCCCTACCCCAGGAACATAAAGGTTTTTATCAGCATTGTACCCCTATGTGTAGCAAAGTGAGGAACACAAAAGTGTTCCTTTATTCCATTGTGTTCCATTATTTCACACTTCTATTAATGGGCCAACAGTTTCAGTATTTGCTACAGTCAACATAGGAGTTGGTGCTCCCTGGCCTCAGCTAAGATACACAGCTAAGGTTCTATCTGTTGTTCCCTGCTGTCACCATTTGGAGAAACAATGATATCCATTCAGTTTTCATATTGCCAGTGCTTCATATTTTCAAATCACCCTCGATAATATTCTACCATAATTAAAACTTTCAGTGTATACAGACAGATCATATCTGTTGACCTTCCATGAAGTAGAACATTTTATTTAAATCTAAAGCAAAAATTATATTCCATGCATTCAAACTCTTCATTAGGACAAAAAACTGACTCTGAAATTCTAGATAATTTTCTAGACACTAACCACCCTCAAGGAAATCCCTCATCTCCAGGGTTAAATATCTAACTCAGTCCTCAGGATTTTATATGCAAGTTAGAAAACATAGACCTCAGTGCTCCAAAATTGTGGCAACATTATCCCAAGTGTCCCAGAGGTTTACAAATGTCCAGGCAACCCTGAACATCATATCATTATCTCTGGTCTCAGTGGAAACATGAGGAATAGAGGTGAGTTTTATCTGAAAGTACCCAGAAGTAGCTCAAATCTGCATATAGCACAGCTATCATGTAAAGCCGAGAAAAAGCGACAGAAAGAGTTGCCTAGTCAGGCTCCTGTGAGCCTTCACGTCTGAGTTCATATGGCTCTCACTCAAAAGCGGAAGTGGAAAACCAAATAAAGTCAACTCCATGGAGGTCCTGGGGCCTTAACACTGAGCAGCAACACGAATACCAGAGTGATGCATCATGATTCATGGTTTTACAATAAATGCCTAAGAAAGTAATAAGAATTTGGCACTTAGTATAAAGCATTGGCAAGACAGCTCAAGCTTTTCTGCCTGTTATAAAGTGTAGTCTGGGACATTTTCTCTTGTTGAGTAACATGCATTAGCAATGTTATCTATAGTAGCAAAAGGAGTTACTCATAAAGCTTTATTAAGTGATGTCAAGGCTTTTTAAATTTTTTTCTTTTCTGTCCTGGGAGAGTTTTAGAAAAGACAATAAGTCATTTTTCCCAATGTGTCCCTACCAGCCCACTCTTAGAAGACGAAACACATACCCGTAGGAAGAAATCACTTTTACTAAAGTGAGTCACTTTGGAAAGTTAAACAAGCACTTTCTTGATTTAATACTGTACATTTTTATGGAATAGACTTTTGCAAAGGACAGCAACAAGTTGCATTTCTTATAAAGCAAACATTGAGAGAATAATAAAAAGAAAAGAGAGAGAGGGAGAGAGAGAGGGAGACCGTGAGGGAGTAAAAAGAAAGAGACAGAGAGAGAGAGAGAGAGAGAGAGAGAGAGAGAGAGAGAGAGAGAGAGAGAAACCAGATGACTCCTTAGACTCTTGTGATGGAGATTTTTTTCATTTAGAAAAACCAAATAAATCAGTATCTCCATGGTGGCTCAGCCAATGAGTGGTCCAGCCAATGCATCTTTGTGAGCCAACTTTAAAATGGACACATCCTTCCTGGCAAACCAATAGTGTGATGATCAGTGCTGCTCATTAAGGCAGTTGAAATAGATAGGGAAGGTGCAGGACATTTATCTTCTACATAGAATGAATATCTCCCTACTGGAGGCCTTGTAAGCATGGATTTTTGGCTTAGGACAGAAGAGTTGGAAGGGACCTTGGGAAAATTTAGTCTTCTCTGATCTCCTGCTTGACGTGAGAAGTGTCTAGACTGTATCCCCAAGTTTTCCAGATCTATACTCTTAAACAGCATGAGCCAGAGGGGAAATAAAGGAAAAGTAAGCACACTTTGTAATATCACACCTGCTCACAGCAATGGAAGACCTGCCAATATTTTGGATCCTGTACTTCTTTAGGACTTTTTTAACCTCTAGATCTTTGCACTGTGGCTCCTTCTGCTTGGAGAAGGAGCCTATTAATCCCTAATCCCTCCTCAATCTTGTCTGACTTCTATATCCTTGTTTGTTTCCTTTCTGACAAGAGGTCCTCCTGACTTGGCAAGGCTAGGTTTGGTGCTTCTCAGATTTTCTCACAAGGATCATCAAGTTTTCAGTTTGCTTGTGACTGAGGAGTTTCCAACCATCTGGGAGTCTAAGTGCTACAACCACAACAGATCCAGGCAAATCAGAATGTTCATCCAACCTACCTTGCTCCCTATGTTTGCCTTTCCCAGACCCAAGCTCTTCTATTATAACTGCCCTTTTTTGTAGCACTGAAGACTGTCAGTTCCCTAGTGGCAAGAAAAAAGGGTTCACTGTATCACTGTCTTCCCGCTCATCATCGATTTGCTCAAGTGGGCACCAGTAACATATGTCCTGTCTCATGCAAGTAGAGCCCAAGGGCACCTGCTTGCTCCAGGAACATAAGAGCCTCAAACCATTCCTTCAGGTCATGGGAATGAGGTCTATAATTGTTACTGGTATTTGGCATAACAAATACGACACAGGTAGCTTGCCAGGCTCTGCCGTGCGGGTAGCATATTCTTGTAGTCATCTCTAAATCCAGCATTTATTGATGAACCGCGCAGCCGAAATTGGCCGTCGGAGACGGGCTGTGATAGGCTGGTCTGCTGGGTGGAGTTCTGACAAGGGGGAAGTCCAGATATGGAAAATGGAGACCCTCATGGAGTGGGGGGTGGTCGTCTGGCTTGTTGCGAGGCTCTGATGGGGTGGCGAGCCAGGGCTAGAACACGCCATCCCTCCCGGGCGCCTCGTGAGCTGCTGGTCACAGGGAGAGCCAGTAGCAGTTTCTGCCCCATGTCTGTGAGTCTCAGACATGACTCACAGACAGGGGGCAGAAAAGGGGTTATTCTGTCTATAACCCTGCTGCCTATCCAACTTAGGTCCGCACATGGAAATTGGGCCCCAAATGGAAACCAAACAAACAAATATAATGTTAGCATTCTTTTCCAAATGATTTTCTCCGTTGCACTTCCTGAAGCACCCCTAAATCTTTCCTTGAATTTGGCATGAATCTTTAGATTTACTATAGTGCCTCTCCCAACCAACCCCTCAATACTCAGAGCAGCAAATGCCTGGCAGAGGTTTCTGCAACAAATGATTTGAGCCTTCATTCTAACGCCCTGTCCCCGTTTATCTTAGTTACTGGCGTAAAGAAATTAAAGCCAAGAAAATAGATTTTCGTCATTGCTATTGGTGATTTTTTTTTCTGTTCTGATTGAAAGCTTATGTGCCAAGCACTTTGCTAGGCCAATTCATTTTTTTTCAGATCAAATACTTAATATAACTCAATAAAGTCCCACAAGCACCATTTTACTAATGAGGACCATGAAGCTCAGAGAAGTTTTGTAACTTACCCAAGGTTCCACAATTATAGATGACACCTGGGGCTAGACCCAAAGTACGAAGTTTGGCTCCAATGTCTGTGCTTAGGCTGCTAACCTGCATTGCAGGTAACTTTTGCCCGTGTCGGAAGGAAGTGATCTATGGAGCATTTTGTGCTCATTTTACAACACAGGAAGCACAGTAGGGGAACACAGTGGGTTGTCATATTGCTGGCACATACTTTTCCGAGGCCCAAACACTTTGGAGGGAAAGGAACTTGGTTCAGGAAGGGGCATCCCTGAGTTTCAGGCAAGACCAGCCCGTGGTTTTAAGAGACTGACAAATGAATAGCTAATAAAACTATTGAGGACAGCTCACAGATCTTTTATTTGCTCAATGAGAAGATAAGATCTCTAGGAAGTGCTCTTTTTTACAGTGCTTTAACTTTATTTTTATTTAGTATGTATCTGTTCATTCACTTTTCATCTTTCCTCCATTGTGATTGTGATGAGCTGATGGGGTGAGGGTGCATCTTCTATGTTGTGATACACATCGTGTGGAGTGGTGCCAGGGATCAAACTCCTGTCTGAGCAAGAGCTGTACCAACAAGTGATTTCCCAGGTCACTAAGAAAAGACAATACTCTTGTTCAGGGTAACACACACAGTGGCAAAACCTGTCCTGAAGTCTTTATCCTCTGAGTTCTTGTCCCTGTTTGGTTCTCACTTTCTTTTCTATGACTATTAAAAACAAACAAGGCTCTCTTTTCCACATCCACATTTCTAGGATTTAAAAATCCATTGCTCCTGCTGTCCCCTTTCTCCCCAATCACGATACTTCTGTTCCTTTCTTTTAGGAAAAAGTGTGAATTCTACAATGTAATTATAACTTGCAATAAATATTCTTTTGTTATTTATTGCCAGATTGCTTAGAGGTCAAGAATACCAAAGCCTATTCTGTTCTTTTGACGCAACTCTAGCAAGTTGACTGTCCAGTCATGGTCTGGAGGCTGAGAAGGACACAGCGAGACTTAGTGTTTGTGTCTCCTCAATGCCTCAGGCTCTCTCCAGGATTCTGCCTGAACTATGTGTGACTCTGAGATTCGTTTTAGCTCCATCTGCAGCCCTGATAATGGCAGATTTTCAGAAACAGTTACCCAGTTAACCAAGAACAACTGAATGAGCAAAAGGAAAAAGTGGACCAAGAATCTGGGTCCCCAGAGTCAACAGTAACCAGAAAACTCCACCCTAAGATAAGGGCAGTGGAAAACTCTGCACATGTACAGCCAGTTGGACAAATCAACTTTAGGGATCTTTCTGTGACTTTCTAAGCTGGCTACAAAGACCAGAAACTGGAATCCTTTCATTTGCCACCCTATTGCCCTCTCTACCTACAACTCAAGAATTTTGCTTGCACTCAAAAGGCATCTTCCAAAAGGACCTATGAACTTAAAATAAATGCTGTTTAATTTGCCATTCATTAGGAGTGTATCTGGATTGATTTATTGTGCCCTTCTGACCCTAAGTCTTTGGAACAGCATTCCTTCACGATTAAATAGGGAAAGGATTCGGGCAGGACTTTCAGGGATAAGCGTAGAAAGCTACAGCAATGCTTCAAATTGCTCGGTATCAGGTAACCCAAAGGAAACACACAACCCAATTCAGTGCTGAATGCACGTGAGCCAGACAAGAGTTTGCAAGTTTTTTGACCCAGGTTTCCTAAGGGGATGTGGCCAGCACAGACCACTATTATCCCGATTATGGGCTTTTGAGTACTTCCACATTCAGGATATTCTGAGAATGTCTAACCACATACAATTGATCACAGAAATTGCAATCCCTTTTGATCCCAGGGAAGTTAGCTTTTCCTGCTAACTACCCAGCAGAAGCAAGAAGGAAAAGATAAAGAAAGAGGGGGAAGAGGGAGGAGACGAGTAGGGGGAAATGGACAGTTTGGGGGAGAGAAGAAAGGAGGGAAAGGACTAGGAGTAAAGGAGGGAAAGAGAGAAGCAGGAAGGAGAGAGGGAGGGGCAGAGGGAGAGTTGGGGAGGTGGAAAGAGGGAGATAGGGAAAGAGAGTGAAGGGTTCAAGGGGGGTACAGTAGGGAGAGAGCTCATGTCTCTTCTGTGCTCCATAGCCCAATGGCAATCAGAAAATTAGAAGGAAAAAAAACTTGTAAAATGCTAGGAGGAGATGGGCTTTAGCAATTTCCCTTCAGAAATGTGCCCAGCAGCCTTCCATAGGCAACACAAGCATAATTACAGCAATTAAGAGGGAAGACTATAGTCTCTCTGGTCTCCCCACCCACCCCATCTTAATGTGTAAACAAGCAATTGCAGGGACTTGTAAGCTGAATTGGCAGCATTTAATTTTATCTACTACTGTGGCTCTCCTAGCTTTAATTGGCTTCCAGGAAAATTGCAAGGGCAGAGCCTGTTGTGGTTGTGGTTTGAGTTCAATGCACAGTTACCTGGGGCCTGACTGGGGAGGCAGAGGGAGGTGGTGTTTCCATTGGCTGCCCAGCCCCTGCCAGGAAGGGAGCCCTCAGGCTATGCAGCAGGAGGACAGAGGATTCCGGCAGAGGGTGCCCTGAGCCCCACAACTTCCTGAGGCCCTGAATTCTATGTGGCCTGGAGCAAACCACAATTTTATCTGACCTCTGCTTCCTGCATTCTCCCCTTCTCCCTTCTTGCCTACCCCATAGTGGCATGCCTTGGGGTGTCTAGTAAGCTTCCTAATTGTTTTCCCATTGAAACCAATTGGTCCTGGAAGAAGTAAAGGAGTCTTTGACTGAAAAATCTATCTTAAAAAAAATGAGGTTGGGAAACCGCTCCCTTTCTATGAGTTTGGGGGGTTGGGTTGGGGGCTCCTTTATGTAACCAAGTAATCAAAACATGATTTGCAAATTTTTGCTCTATTTCCTCTTTCTCCTCCAGCACAAAGTTTAGGACTCTAATGTTAAGAAAGCAAAATCAGACTGATTGTGGCCCCTAACTCTGGTCTTATGACTCCTGGGGACCGGAGGTGGGGGGATGGGGTGGAACCACTTTATTTTTGAGCACTGGTTTAGATTGGCTAAAAGACATCTTCCCAGCACCTTTCTGGTCTGACAAACACTCAGACAGGATTGCTCACAGGAGACTCTACTGTGGCTCCTCCTTAAGCTACAGTCTTCCTTCTCCTCAGTGCCATACAAAACACTTCCCTGGCAACACATCTCACCATTGTTTGTGTGTGTGCTTTATGATGATGTATGTTCTTTATACGTTCTTTGACAGTACAAGCACTCCTTTTCTTCTCCAAAATATGCATGAGATTTCCTGTCCAAGCTTGAATTGTGTACACTTTTACTGCTAGTGCAAAAGCAGATTTTCCTGCTCTGGTGGGTTCTTGAGACTAAAAGTTACAGTTATTATACAAGGTCTGGGTCTCTCCCCAGATGTCCAGCCCTTTCCTTTACCTGTGGGCAATGCCACCAATCCTGTCCCTGGTCCTGCCCTGTTCCCTGAACAACTCTCTGACTCATCCCACACATTCTACTTGCCTCCTGTGAACAATGGCAGGTACTGTCCCTGTATCACTCTCTTGTCCCATGTATGCTTTCCAAGTCTCCAGCCACGGCTGCATGCATGGTGCAAGATCCCTGTGCTTTGTACCTATTGCCGGGCCTCCCAGCTCTACACAATAGTTCTTCTCATGCTGTCCCGGATTAGGCACAAGTGTGCAGATGAGAATTCTATAATCAGCACCTTATCACTACTTGGGCGCCTGAGCTTAATCCGAGCTTTTATGGGCATTTGAGCCCTGCCTGTATTCTGGCTTTGTCTGGGCCTATGTGACTTGACATGTGTTCTGGAGCACAGCCCTCCCTGATGTTGGAATTCTCAGAAGAGATGAGAAATTCTAGAGAGAGTGAGAGGGATGGGGTTCATTTATGGACTGCCATTTTCCACCTCCCAGCAATTCCATGAACTATTCTGATTGGCTGGCTACTTGTTCCATGGGCCAGATTTAAATTCACCTGACATTCCACCCTTTCTTTCCTGCTGTATCAATACCACACCTGAACTCTTCCAGGCATGAAACCAGAGAGATACGCCTCGTTGAAGCTGGATTCACAGTCTATGTTGGCTAAATTGATTTCCCAGCTGAGGTTGTTTTCTTCCCAATAAAGCCTCTTTTCTATTTGGTTAATCCTTTGATTTGGGGATGATATTAGGAAGTCCTCACAACAGCTTACATCTGTGAGCAGCTGGTTTCCCTACAGATTGCTGAGGATTTACCTATGAGCAAAATCAAGGAATCCCTGACTTTACTGCTGTTCAAAGCAGCTTGACAGTAAATCAGGCCTTAAAATACCCCGCAGAATGACTTCCTACCTCTCTCTACAGTTTAGATGTATACTTCCTAGGCCACCTGAAACTCAGTCCATTATCCTTACACGCCTCCCAGCATATAAACAATGCAGCCAGTATTCCTCTCACAATGCAGTCATAGGCCAAAAGTCAGAAATCTGCATTTGATTGATAGGGAAGTTCTTTTCTCAAGATGCAGCTGAGATGGGGCCAAAGCAATAATACAGCAGGCAGGATGTTTGCCTTGCACATGGCCAACCCAGGTTCATTCCCACATCCCAAACATCCACCATTGGTGGTGCTGGAGTACAGAGCTAGGTTTCTCCTGAGCACCATAGAGTACTGCCCCAAAACAAAAATTTAAAATTTGCCACTGAGGGAAGAAATATTCCTGGCTAAGGGCTGCAATGCCCAGGCTTTTTTTGCCATTTCTGTGGCTATTTAGCAGAGAAAATGAGAAACTGTCTTCCTAGGATCTTCTCACGATCTTACACATCCAGGCCTCCAGCCTATGGCTCTCAGTGCTGCCTTCCACACATGAAGCTTCCTCAGACACTCGCGTAGTACACTGATGTTGAATAGGCTTAGCCCATCAGGGAGCTAGTGGAAGGTGGCTAACAGCATTCTGAATTGAGGTGAGGTCATGTTTCAGCACAGCACAGAAGGTGCTCCAGCAGGGTCCAGCTGCTGTCCCCACACGATTATTTATCAATGCAACTGAAAACTAGGGTCTAGAGTGAAGACCTAAGGTTAGTCTCAAAGAAAATGAAATTAGAGCATCAGAAGGTACTAGGAAAGCCCAAGTTTAAGAGTGTGTGTTTACTTGGTGGGTTTTCCTGTCATGCCATTTTAATGCCAGTCCAAGAAGCTCAAGCTGATTCTGTTCCACTTCATAGATGTTATTCTGTCAGAGATGACTCAGAATGACTGGATGTGGGGAGGAGGGAAGCAAAAATTTAGAGGGAAAGAGGTGGAAATAAAAGAAGAACAGTAGCAGAAAATGACAGGCTGGGCTTAAAAATGAAGTGTATGGCCACGGGAACTGGGAGTTAGAAGCATATTCGGGAGTGTGAGGGACAGTCAAGCAACTGTCTTGACATGAGGGTTCCTGAGGAATCATCCTTGTCCAGGAATGGATGTGCCATTTCAAGATCCTGTTTTTGTTTGTTTGATTTGTTAGTTTGTGATTCTTGTGGTTGTTGTTGCTATTTTTCAGGTCACCCTAACAGTGTTGGGGACCACCCGGTTATGCCTAACATTGCTTACGAGGTCATGCAGTACTGGGGATTGAACCTGGGGCCCTGTGTCTTGCCAGCATGTGCTTAAACCCTTTGAGTTATCTCACTGACTCAGACTCTGGTGTGGAAACTCACTACTATGGTCTGGTGTGAGTTGAGCTTGATGACCTCTGTAGCGCATGATATGCTTTTGGCTGTAAGTGAATTGCAGCTCATCATGCACAGGAATACTTAACACAGACCAAAGGCACAAAGGTATTTAGTGTTTTGATTTTGCCGTATATTTGTATCCAATTTGAAGCATAACTTTGAGTCAGATATTGGAAAAAATGGTCGCTGGGTGGGGATGATGATGGGAGAGTTAGAGTTTGAACAACACTCTTGTTCCTGTCATCAGTTTATAGTGGGTTAGTGAATTTTTCAAAGTCTCTGTTTCTGATGGCAAGGCTGGAGAGAAAACTCTTTAGTACCCATAAAAAGCATTCACATTCCAAAGGTTTTCTTTTTTTTTCTGGGAAAATAATCTACAATAGAAATAACAAAAGAGAATCAATGGGAAAGTGTGTTTGTCTCATCACATCCCCAACACTGTATAATGTCACATCCCACCACAGAGAAGGAAATAAAAAGAATAATGTGCCTCTAGAGGGTTTAACAACATCTCAAGTCTCTCTCACGAACACTAATGTTTGTATTGCATCGCTAAAGTACCATATTAGGAAATTTTTTTCTGCCAGCTTTTCTCAGCTGAGTATTGGGCAAATGGATCAAACTAATAAGAAAACAATTTCAGTGGTCCGTCAAGTGACTCTCAGTTCCCATCTCTTTCGTCTGAGGACAAGGTGGGGAGTCTAAGCAATGCTTGTTTTTCATGGGAAACAGGCAGGAATGGCCATGGGGCTCCAGCAACATCAGTGCAAGATCTGGACATCACAGTCCCAACCCCTTTGAAGAACAAAGCAGGCCGCAGAGCTGAAGTCTTGGCCTTGGTCTAAATAAGTCATCCAGTAGCAAATTGACAGACTTTTTTCCAGGCAGAACCTCCACTCAGCCATCAAAGCTGTCCAGTGAGCATCTCAATGACCAGCAATGGAAGAGATTATTCTTTTTTTTAATTTTTTTATTATACCACAGTGAAACATACAATTACAAAGGTGTTCATAATTGATTCTTGGTAATACAGTATTCCAGCACCCATCCTTTCACCAGTGCCCCATCACCACCACCAGTATACCCACACCCCTCCGGCCCACCCCCAGGCTGCGGCAATAGTAGGTACCCCCTTTTCCTCTCTTTCTCTCTCTGTCTCTCTATCTCTCTGTCTCTGCATCTCTCCCCCCCTTTTACACATTGCAGATAGCCCTGCAGAATTTAGGGTTTATCATGTAAGTCTCTTTGTGTATATTCAATAGTGAGTTCTAGTCTGACATTACCATTGCCCACACTCGGTGGAGAAATGGAGACACATTCCCTCAGGTCCTCTTTTATTTCCTGAAGTAACCGCTTTGTAGTTTTCTTTGTAGAGATCCTTTACATTCTTCGTCAAACTGATTCCTAGGTATTTGATTTTCTGCAGCGCAACTGTGAATGGGATAGTTTCTTTAATGTCCCTTTCTTCTCTTTTGTTGTTAGCATATAGGAAGGCCATTGACTTTTGGGTATTGATTTTGTACCCTGCCACTCTGCTGTAAGAATCTATTATTTCTAGGAGTTTTTTGGTAGAGAGTTTAGGGTTTTCCAGGTATAATATCATGTCATCTGCAAATAGTGACAACTTGACTTCTTCCCTTACTATTCGGATGACCTTACTGCCTTTTTCTTCCCTGATTGCTATGGCAAGTACTTCAAGTACTACATTGAATAAAAGTGGTGAGATTGGGCAGCCTTGTCTTGTCCCTGATCTTAAGGGGAAGGCTTTCAGTTTTCACTCATTGAGAATGATGCTCGCTGTGGGCTTGTAGTAGATGGCCTGAATTATATTGAGGAAGGTTCCTTCAATCCCCATTTTATGGAGAGTTTTTATCATGAATGGGTGTTTAATCTTGTCAAATGCCTTCTCTACATCTATTGATGTAGAGAACTGTATACCACAGTTCTGGTGATTCGTGTCTTCAGTCTCATTTGTTTCCAGGAATCTTTGGATTTCCTCTTTGATTTCTTTTTATGACTTGCTGGTTGTTCAGCAGTGAGCTGTTTAGTTTCCAGGTGCCTGGTATTAGTCTCCATTTTTGTGTACGAGGAACTTCTATTTTCAGTGCATCATGGTCTGAAAAAATAATTAGCACAATTTCTATCTTCTTGATTTTATGGAGGTATGATTTATGTCTCAGCATGTGATCTTTTTTGAGTATGTTCCATGTGCACTGGAGAAGAAAGTGTATTCAGATTTTTGGGAATGAAATACCCTGTATATGTCTCCCAGCCCTCTTTCTTCCATCTCTTCCTTTAGGGCCAGTATTTCCTTGGTAAGTTTCAATCTCGTTGATCTATCCAGAGTTGATATAGCAGTGTTGAAGTCTCCAACTACACTTGGGTTGCTGTCAATGTCTTCTTTGAAGTCTATAAGTAGTTGTTTTAGGTATTTTGATGGCACCTCATTGGGTGCATATATGTTTAGTAGCATGATTTCTTACTGATATATGTATCCCTTGACTATTAAGAAGTGACCTTCACTGTCCCTTCTGACCTTCTTCAGCCTGAAGCCTATGTTGAGGGATACCAGTATGGCCACCCGGCCTTTTTGGATGGGTTGTTTGAGTGAGGAATTGTTTTCCTGCCTTTTATTTTGAACCTGTCTTTGATCTGATTGTTCAGGTGTGTTTCTTGAAGGCAGCAGAATGTCGATTCAAGTTTTTGATCCATTTTGTCATTCTGTGACTCTTAATTGGTGTATTTAGACCGTTGACATTGAGAGAGATTAATGTTATGGGATTTTGTGCCATCTTTTTTAAAATTTTTTTATATATTTTTAAATTTTTTATTTTTACAACTACAAAGATATACAATTAAAAAGTTCATATTTGGGATTTGGTCATACAGTGTTCCAGCACCCATCCCTCCACCAGTGCCCATCTCCCACCACCAATGTCCCCGGTTCCCTCCCCCTGCCCCAGCCCTAATCCATGGCAGGTTCTTTATTTCTTTCCCTTCCTCTCTCTCTTTTCCTTCCCTTCCAGACTATGGATTACAGAATATACATTAAAGGGTTGTCATGTGTATCTTTTTGCCTCTTTTAATGCTCAGTTCTAGGTTGGCATTAGTACCCTCGACAATTGTTAGCACACTGTTCCATTTTCTTCTTACCTAGCCTCTGACTCCCATACGTTTGTGATAATTTCCACCTTTGATAAGACCTCCTGATATATGTTTCACTTGACCTTGGATATTGGTATCATAATATGTACATATATATTTATGTTATGCAAATAAATGCAGTCATTCTGTATCTGTCTCTCTCCTTCTGGCTAATTTCACTCAACATAAACTTCTCCATGTCCATTCATTTATAGGCAAATTTTGTAGCTTCATTTTTCCTAACAGCTGCATAGTATTCCATTGTGTAGATGTACCAAAGCTTCTTTATCCAGTCATCAATTTTCGGGCACTCTGGTTGCTTCCAGATTCTGGCTATTGTGAAAATGCTGCTATGAACATAAAAGTAGGGATGGTGTTTCCGCTGCATATTTTTGGTTTCCCAGAGTAGATTCCCAGGCGTGGTATGGCTGGGTCAAATGGGAGTTCAATTTCTAGTCTTTGGAGGAATGTCCATATTGTTTTCCAGAAAGGCTATACCAGGCAGCATTCCCACCAAAAATGGATGAGTGTCCCCTTTTCCCCACATCCACGCCAACGCTTGTTGTTCTTGCTCTTTTGGATATGTGCCAGTCTCTCAGTCTCTGTGGTGTAAAGTGATATCTCATTGTTGTTTTGATTTACATGTTGCTGATGATTAGTGATGATGAGCATGTTTTCATATGTTTTTTAGCAATTTGAATTTCTTCCTTGCTGAAGTTTCTCTTCATTTCTTCTCCCCATTTTTTGATGGGGTTGATTGTTTCCTTCTTGTAAAGTTCTACCAGTGCCTGATATATCCTGGATATTAACCCCTTATCAGATGGGTATTGGGTGAATATTCTTCCCATTCTGTGAACTACTTTTGTATCTGAGTCACTGTTTCTTTTGAGGTGCAGAAGCTTTTTTAGTTTCATGTAGTTTATCTTTTCTTCTTGTTGCTTTGTTAGTGATGTTTCACCTTTGAAGATGCCTTTAGCTTCAATGTCGTGGAGGGTTTTTCCTATATTTTCTTCAGTGTACTTTATGGATTCAAGTCTGATATTGAGATCCGGCCCAGGTATGCTGAAACAGAGACTCACAGACATGGGGCAGAGCTGCTATTTGCTCTCCCTGTGCCCAGCTGCTGGTGAGGTGCCCAGGAGGCATTGCGGGTTCTAGCCCTGGCCTGCCACCCCAGCTGAGCCTCACAACAAGACAGACCACCCTTCCCTACTCCATGGGGCCCGCCATTTTCCACATCCGGACTTCCCTTTCGTCACAACTCCACCCAGCAGACCAGACTATCACAGCCCGGATCATCGACAGCCACCCTGCAGCAGTTTTTTTGTCAATCAGGCCCAGGTATGCTGAACCAGAGACTGTCAGACATGGGGCAGAGCTGCTACTTGCTCTCTCTGTGCCCAGCTGCTCGTGAGGTACCCGGGAGGCATGGTGGGTTCTAACCCTGGCCTGCCACCCCAGCTGAGCCTGACAACAAGCCAGACAACCCTTCCCTACTCCATAGGGTCCGCCATTTTCCACATCCGGACTTCCCTCTCATCACAAATCCACCCAGCAGACAAGATTATCACATCCCAGCTGGCGCGGCCGCGCAGTTCATCAATAAATGCTTTATTTACAGGTGACTACAACAGTATGCCACCAGCACGGCAAGCCTGGAAAGCTGCTTATGTAGTATTTGATATGCCAAATAACAGTAACATTTATACTAAGTCATTCCCATGACCTAATATAATTGTTTGAGGCTCTTTATGTTCCTGGAGCAAGCAGATGTCTTTGGGTTCTACTACCATGAGTCGGAACATATGAGATATTACTGGTGCCCGCTCTAGCAAATAGATGATTAACGGGAAGATAGTGATAGTGATTGAGATCGTTAATCCATTTAGATCTGATTTTTTGTGCATGGTGTTAGACACAGGTCCAAATTCATTTTTTTTACATGTCGCTGCCCAGTTTTCCCAACATCACTTGTTGAAGAGGATTTCTTACTCCATTTTAGACTCTTTGCACCTTTATGAAAGATGAAATGATCATGTGTTTGAGGTTGAGTGTCAGGATACTTAATTCCATAGGTCCACAGGTCTGTTTGTATTCCAATACCATACTGTTTTCATTACTACTGCCTTGTAGTACAGTTTAAAGTTGGGAAAGGTGATGCCTTCCATCTTCTTTTTCCCAAGGATTGCTTTAGCTATCCTTGGGGGGTTTATTGTTCCATACAAATTTTAGGAGCGTCCGGTCAATTTCTTTGAAGAATGTCATGGGTATCCTTATAGGGACTGCATTGAATCTGTACAGAACTCTAGGGAGTATTACCATTTGGACAATGTTGATTCTCCCCATCCATGAGCAGGGGATATGTTTCCATTTCCTTGTGTCCTCTTTTATCTCTTGGAGCAGTTTCCTGTAGTTTTCTTTGTACAGGTCCTTTTACACACTTGGTTAAGTTGATTCCTAGGTATTTTATTTTCTGTGGCACAATTGTGAATGGAATTGTTTCCTTAATATCCCTTTCTTCTCTTTCGTTATTTGTATATAGGAAAGCCACTGACTTTTGGGTGTTGATTTTGTATCCTGCCACTCTACTATATGTGTCTATTGTTTCTAGGAGTTTTTTGGTAGAGAGTTTAGGGTTCTCTAGGTATAATATCATGTCATCTGCAAATAATGATAGCTTGACTTCTTCCTTGCCTATCTGGATGCCCTTGATGTCCTTTTTCTTCTCTGATTGCTATGGCAAGTACTTCCAGTACTATATTGAATAAAAGAGGTGAGAGTGGGCAACCTTGTCTTGTCCCTTATCTCAGGGGGAAGGCTTTCAATTTTTCCCCATTTAGAATGATGCTCGCTGTGGGCTTTTGGTAGATGGCTGTAACTATCTTGAGGAAAGTCCCTTCAATTCCCATTTTCTGGAGGGTTTTAATCATGAACGGGTGCTGGATCTTGTCAAATGATTTCTCTGTGTCTATTGATAGAATCATATGGTTTTTATTTTTTCTCCTATTGATATGATGTATCATGGTGATTGACTTGAGAATGTTGAACCATCCTTGCATTCCCGTGATGAATCCTACTTGGTCATGATGTAATCTTGTTGATGAGTCTTTGGAATCTGTTTGCTAGTATTTTGTTGAAGATCTTAGCAACCGTGTTCATCAGGGATATTGGTCTGTAGTTTTCTTTCTTTGTGTTGTCTCTCCCTGCTTTGGGTATCAGGGTGATACATGCCTCGTAGAAGCTGCTTGGTAGTGTTTCTGTTTCTTCTATTTCCTGGAAGAGCTTGAAAAGGACTGGCAGTAGGTCCTCCTTAAAGATTTGTTAGAGTTCACTAGTGAATTCATCTGGACCTGGGCTTTTGTGTTTGGGAAGACTTTTAATTACTGTTTCAATTTCCTCAATGACGGTAGGCTTATTCAGGTATTGGAGGTCTTCTTGTTTCAGCCGTGGGAGGTTATAGGACTTCAGGAATTTATCCATTTCTTCTAGATTATCATGTTTCACGGCATACAGGCTTTCAAATAATCTCTGATGATCTTTTGGATTTCTGTGGTTTTTGTTATGATGTCACCATTTTTATTTCTGATTCTGTTTATTTGGGTTCTCTCTTTCCCTGTCCTTACAAGTCTTGCCAATGGTTTGTCAATCTTGTTTATTTTTTCAAAGAACCAGCTGTTGGTTTCATTAATCTTTTGGATTGTTTTTTTTTTGTTTGTTTCCAACTCATTGATTTCCTCTCTAAGTTTTATTATTTCCTTTTTTCTGCCTGGGTTGGGCTCCTTTTGTTGGTCTTTTTATAATGTCTTCATCTGTGTAGTCAGGTTATTTATGTGGGCCCTTTCTTGTTTCCTGATGAATGCTTGCAGAGCTATAATCTTCCCTCTTAACATGGTTTTTGCCGTGTCCCACAAGTTCCTATAGTTGGTGTCTTCATTTTCATTTGTTTCCAGAAATCTTTGGATTTCCTGTTTGATTTCTTCTATGACCCATTTATTCATCAGTAGTGAACTGTTCAGTTTCCAGGTGTTTGGTTTGACTCCCTGTTTCTGTGTACAGTTAACTTCCATTTTCAGTGCATCATGGTCTGAAAAGATAGCTGATACAATTTCTATCTTTTTTATTCTATTGAGGTATGCTTTGTGGCTCAGCATGTGGTCTATTTTGGAGAATGTTCCATGTGCACTAGAGAAAATGTGTATTCAGCTTTTTTGGCATGAAATTCCCTATATATATCCACTAGCTCTCTTTCTTCCATTTCTTCCTTCAGGGCCAATATTTCCTTGGTGAGTTTCCGTCTTGTTGATCTATCCATCGTTGATATAGTAGTGTTGAAGTCTCCAACTATTATTGTGCTATTGTTAATGTTTTCTTTGAGGTCTCTTAGCAGTTTTTTATGTATTTTGCTGACCCCTCGTTGGGTGCATATATGTTTAGTAGTGTAATTTCTTCCTGGTGTACATACACCTTAATTAATAAGAAATGGCCTTTCTTGTCCCTTCTAACCTTTTTCAGCCTGGAAGTCTATATTATCTGATACTAATATGGCCACTCCAGCCTTTCTGGAGGAGTTGTTTGTGTGGAGAATTGTCTTCCAACCTTTGACTTTGAGTCTGTGTTTGTTCTGATTATTTAGATGTGTTTCTTGTAGACAGCAGAATGTTGTGTTCAATTTTTTAATACATTCTGTCACTCTGTGTCTCTTAATTGGTGCATTTAGACCATTGATTGATATTGAGAGAGATTATTGTCATCGGATTTTGTGCCATCTTTCTGTTTGTGCTTGTTGTGCTTTTTGGGTTTGGTCGTATTACAGTAGACCCTTCAGTCCTTTTAAAGTTGGTTTTGAGTCCATGAAGTTCCTGAGCTGTTGCTTATCCATGAAGCTGTGTATCTTTCCTTCATATCTGAATGTGAGTCTGGCCGGGTAAAAAATTCTTGGTGAGGCCTGCAGTTCACTGAGCCTTTCACAATATCCCACCATTGTTTTTGGGCTCAGAGTGTTTCATCAGAGAAGTCTGCTGTAAATCTTAGGGATGTTCCTTTGTATGTGATTTCCTTCTTTGATCTTGCTGCTTTTAGTATTCTATCTTTATCTATAGTTTTTGTCATTTTAATTAAGATGTGTCTTGGAGTATTCTTGTTGGGGTTTCTTTTAGCTGGTATCCTATGGGCCTCCTGTATCTTGAGGCAAGTGTTCTTTAGTTCGGAAACTTCTCAGCAATTATGGCTTTGACAGTTTCTTCTTCATCAGGGTTTTCTTCTTGACCTTCTGGGACCCCAATGTTCCGCATTTTGTTTCTTCTGGCTTCATAGCGATAATCTCTTGCTCTCTGTTCAGTAATTGTGAGTCTTTTTTCTATCTTCTGATGTTGTGTAGAGAATCTTTGGAACTCGTTTTCGAGATCACTAATTCTTTCTTCAGTAGCTATTATACTTCTATGATGGCCTTCCACTGTGTTTTCATTTCATTTACCTCATTTTAATATCTGTCATTTCCATTTGCATTTTCCTCACTTCTTCTCTCATGTCCTCTTGTATTTTATTAATTTTGCATTCCATTGAGTCTTGTGC
Source organism: Cryptotis parvus (assembly GCA_021461705.1). Classification (NCBI taxonomy): domain Eukaryota; kingdom Metazoa; phylum Chordata; class Mammalia; order Eulipotyphla; family Soricidae; genus Cryptotis; species Cryptotis parvus. Next base: position 87,551 of record JAJIBD010002401.1, read on the forward strand.
CATCTTTCTGTATAGGTTTGTTGTTCTTTTGGGTTTTGTCTTGTCTTAGAGTAGCTCTTTCAGTCCTTTTTTTGTTTTTTTGCTTTTTTGGGTCACACCCAGCAATGCTCAGGGGTTTCTCCTCGCTCTGCACTCAGGAATTACTCCTGGTGGAGCTCAGGGGACAATATGGGATGCCGGGGATCAAACCCCGGCCCGCATGAGCCAGCCACGTGCAAGGCAAACGCCCTACCCGCTGGTCTATCATTCTGGCCCCATCAGTCCTTCTTTTTAAGGTTGGTTTTGAGTTTACAAAATTCCTAAGCTATTGTTTATCCAAGAAGCTGTATATCTGTCCTTCAAATCTGAGTGAGAGTTTAGCCAGATAAATAATTCTTGCTGAGGCATTCATTTCATTGATTTTTTTTTACTATATCTCACCACTGCCTTGGGCTTGGAGGGTCTCTTCTGAGAAGTCTGCTGAAAGTCGATTGGATGCTCCTTTGTATAAAATTTCCTTCTCTGATCTTGCTGCATGAAGAATTATGTCTCTATCTATGACATCCTTTACTTTGACTAGGATATGTACTGGTGTTTTTCTATTGGCATCTTGGAAGAGATTATTCTAATGTCAATTGAAGAAAGGGTCTAGAGTCTAGGTGCTCCTCTGCTAGGTTTGAACCTATATGCCCATACACGATTTCATTATCTCTGACAAGTTATTAGACCTCACTTTTCCTAGATATATAGATAATGGAACTTACTTATTTCATGTTACTTTAAAGTTTATCTGAATAAAGCACTAGTTATTAAGTCTAGAGCTTATAAGAGGGACTTGTCAAATATAGTAATCCATAAATGTTAGCTATTATTACCACTGTTGTTTTTACTACAAAATAAGTAGCAGTGTATTTTTTATAAGATTACACTTACAAACATCTTCCAAATTGTCCAAAATCTATGTTAAAAATCTTGTGCTTGTTGAGTACAAAATGTGAAGACAGGTGAAGAATGTCTTGGTCCCATACTTGGAGCCAAACATTGCTTGCCCTTAAAGACCAATGACTAAATTCCAAATTATCTTTACATTTCTAATATAAAGCACTACCACCACTGCTACCACACACAATAATCAGACACCTAGCCCTCTGTTTCTTCCCTCTCATTTCTGCTGTGATCCAATATGGGAAACAATTAATTAGGGAATTCTTCTTTATAGTCAGCGCAGTTCATCAATAAATGCTTTATTTAGAGGTGACTACAAGAGTATGCCACCCACACGGCAAGCCTGGCAAGCTGCTCGTGTTGTATTTGATATGCCAAGTACCACTAACATTTATATTAGGCCATTCCCATGACCTAATATAATGGTTTCAGGCTCTTTATGTTCCTGGAGCAAGCCGGATGCCTTTGGGTTCTACTAGCATGAGACAGGACATATGGAGATATTACGTGCCCGCTCTAGCAAATAGATGATGAACGGGAAGATAGTGATAGTGATAGGCAGTGCTTATTTACTTGTATCACTTGTCTTCCCATTGTTCATCAGTTTGCTCAATCAGGCACCAGTAACATCTCCATACATCTTGTCACAACTAGTGTAGCCCAAGGGCATTTGCTCACTCAAGGAAGATAAAGAGCCTCAAACCATTCCATCAGGTCAGGGAATGAGGTCTATAATTTGGCATATCAAATATGACATGGGTAGCTTGCCAGGCTCTACTGTGAGGGTGGGATACTCTTGTAATAGCCTCTCATCTCATGCATTTATTGGTGAACCATGTGCGACTGCATGAGTCGGGCTTGTGATCAGCTCTTCTGCTGGGTAAAGATCTGACAAGCTGGGGAGTCTGGATGTGGAAAATGGTGGCCCTCATAGTGTGCGGGTTCCTCTGGCTTCTTGGAGGCTGTATTGGGATGGCAGGCAAGGGCTAGAACCCACCTTCCCTCCTGGATGCCTCATGATCAGCTGGGCACAGGGAGAGCTGGTAGCAGCCCTGCCTGTGTATGTGAGTCTCTGAATCAGGCATACCTGGGTTAGGCTTGAAAAATACTGCTGTAGGGTGGCAGTCTGATAAGCAGGGCTTTTGATCAGCTCTTCTGCTGGGTGGCGCTCTGACGAGCTGCAGAGTCCAGATGTGGAAAATGGTGGCCCACATGGTGTGGGGGTTCCTCTGGCTTCTTGTGAGGCTCTTCTTGCATGCGGCCAACCAGGCTTCCATCTTCAGCATTCCATATGGTCCCCTGAGCACTGCCAGGAGGAATTCCTGAATGCAGAGCCAGATGTAACCCCTGAGTTTTGCCAGGTGTGACCCAAAAAGCAAAAAAAAAAAAAGGAGTCATTCCTCTCTGAGTGGGACCAGCTGAAGCAATACAGCAGCAAGACTTGGAAGCAGTTCCTGGAGAAGGTGCACATAGTGGCGTCTCATTTGGAGCTGTGATGGGATGACATCTGCAGCATAGAAGGTACTGTGCCCTCTGGGGGCACTTGGGCTGCTGGAGTTTTCACAATTTTTTTTTGGTTTTTGTGGTCACATCTGGCAATAGCACAGCAGGGAGGGTGTTTGTCTTACACATGGTCTTCCTGGTTTCAATCCTCAGCATCCCATATGTTCCCTGAGCACCATCAGGTGTAATTCTTGAATACAGAGCCAGGAGTTTCCTCCAGTACAAGGTCACAAACAGCAACTTTGTGCTCATGCTGTCGAAAGAGCGTGGATGAGTGTGAGACCATCTTGTTCCTGCTGCCTTCCTCATGCTGCTTCCCTCTCCCGGTGTCCTGGCAGCTGAGCATGTGTGGCTGTGTTATTTAGCCTGTAGTCACTGACTCTGAGCTCCTAATGGCCACTGCAGGGTCTCTCAGAGAGAAAGCTGGTGCCCCTGGGCTGTGCTTTGTCCCATGTTGCCTTTGCTCTGGAACCTGAGCTGATGGAACTGTCCCTTTCAGATACCGTCAACTTCTTGGTGTTTAAAGGAAAAGGCCACGGCCAGCGTGTAGCTGCCTACAGCCCTGGAAATGACACACACCATGTCTGTTTTTTTTTTGTTTGTTTGTTTGTTTGGGGGCCACACCAGGTGATGCTCAGGGCTTCCTCTGGACTCTGTGCTCAGGGATCTCTCCAGATGGGTTCATGGGACCCTTTGGCATGCCAGAGATCAAATATAGATGGATCGTGTTCAAGGCAACCCCCCAACCACTGTGCTGTTGCTCTGGCTGCAAGCACTCCATGTCTGCTGCATGTCATTCACCAGAACCACTGGGCTGCTCCAGTGATAAAACGAAGGACTGTCTGTACTTTCAATGCATATATGCTGGCATCGGAAGCATATATCAAGGACCTGATGTTGCAAGCATGAAAGTTCAAGTATAACATCATTGGTCTGACTGAGATGAGAAGGTATCAATCGCATCATGCCATTTTTGACACCAGAGAAGTACTGCTCCTCGGAACATGCGATGAAAGAGGAGTCGGTGGTGTCGGTGTCCTTGTCAACACTGCTAATAAGATAATAGGCAGTGCTTAATACTGAGATTAAGGACTTCTACTTGTCCAAATATCCCCCACTTTCTTGACTTAAAAATAAAGAAAGGGACTGGGAAATCACTGTATCACTGTCCTCCCGTTCATCATTGATTTTTTTTTCAAGCGGGCACCAGTAATATCTCCATATGTCTTGTCTTATGATAGTAGAGCCCAAGGGCATTTGCTTGCTCCAGGAACATAAAGAGCCTCAAACCATTCCATCAGGTCACGGTAATGCGGTATATAATTTGTTACTGGTATTTAGCATATCAAATACAACATGGGTAGCTTGCCAGGCTCTGCCGTGGGGGTGGCTTACTCTTGTAGTCACCTCTGATCTCCAGCATTTATTGATGAACGCGCGCGCCCCTTGTGGCTGCCCGAACCAGGCTGTGATAGGCTCTTCTGCTGAGTGGAGTTCTGATGAGAGGGAAGTTCGAATGTGGAAAATGGCGGCCCTCATGGAGGGCCCTCATGGAGTTGGGGAGTCTTCTGGCACTTGTGAGGCTCTGCTGGGTGGCAGGCCAGGGCTAGAACCTGTTGTCCCTCCCGGGTGCTTTATGAGCGGCTGGGCACAGGGAGAGCCAGTAGCAGCTCTGCTCCATGTCTGTGAGGGCGATCTGGCTGCGACATCTGTCACCCCATTGATCGCCAAGGTTGATTCGGCTGATCTGGCTGGCTAGGCTGGTGTCCCCCTTCCTCCCTCACCGCTCCATGTGCGTCCCTCCCGAAGCTGTGCGCTCGGTCGAAGACGACGGCCTTCCCCAAATAGAGACAGACCAGTCTTTGGTCGAGGGTATACGAGTAGCTGCGCTCCCCTGCTAGAACCTCCAAACAAGCTCTCGACAGGGAAATAGTAGTGAGAATATGTGCTTGATTCCTGGTGTCTCAGTATTCCTGATATGACCATGGAAGCCCCAGAATCATGATTCTCCAGCTTCTGTCCTAAGTGCTGTTGCTGTGAACTGTGTTGGGCCTGAATATAATTGACAGCACCCTACCCAAAGAATACAAAGGGAAAGAGCTAGCACATACACCTTAATAGTTTGCTTACATCTGCTTCTCCGGAGGCTTACCATATTCTCTTCTGCATGACAGATCCCACAGTTCCTTAGCACAGATTATTTTCATTCTCTCCTATGTCACCTTTACAATGTATTCCCCAGTAGTTCTTTCCACCAATGCACATTGCTCCTTTACACTTATAAGACTTTGTACATGGTGCTTCTTACATCCAAATTGTTCTTCACAGCAAACTCTTTTTGAAAAATCACAGCAGCTAATATACTTTGTCACACTTGCTTGAGTAGAATTAGATATTTGCTTCATCATCTAGGTTTGAACCTATCTCTCCATATATGACAGTACATGTTCACTGTAAGAATATATAATAATAATTTTATTATACTCTTATGATAATTATTAATATTCATAGATGTATATGTCTATGGAATATACATAGATGTATACATAGATGTATATGTCTATGGAATATACATAGATGTATACATAGACATATACATAGATGTATATGTCTATTCCATTTTAAGTTCTTTTACATTCTATTTAAATAAAATTACTATATAGCACTTTGTAAGTTTAGGATGTATAATGTAATTACTAATGGTGCATAGATGACAAAGATAGAAACTGCTGGTAGTGGGCCTCATCTCTTCAAGTGAAATCATCCTATCCAATTTGTTAGACATTCAAATGAATCAATGTCCACAGCCAGGTTCATGTTGACAAGGACACCAACACCACCGACACCTCTTTTTATCACATGTTCCGAGGAACAGTTCTTCTCCAGTGTCAAAAATGGCGTGATGAGATTGATGCCTTTTCATCTCGGTCAGACCAACTATATCATACTTGATCTTTCGTGCTTGCATCATCAGGTCCTTGATATATGCTTCCAATGCCAGTGTACGTGCATTGAAAGTACAGACAGTCATTTTAGTCCTTCTTCGTTTTGGCAGCCTAGTTTGGCCCTGACATTTTATCAGCATGGAACTCCTTCAAGAGCATCAAAGAAATTGCTAAAAGGAAAAAGAACCTCCGACTCCTGGCACATCTCTTCAACTCCACCATTCTCTCTGCATTAACATGCGCCCCAGATACCTGGGCCTTGCAAAAGCAGGATGAGAATGCTATTCGGATCTCCCAAAGAAGAATCGAAAGAGCTTCGCTTGTAATATCACGCCTCACTCAAGTGAGAGAAGGAATCCAGAGTTCCGACCTCCATTGATGATCCAGAGTCAGGGATGCTTTCTCGTTTGCCAAGGTGTCAAAAATCAGATGGGCTGGACATGTAATGCGATTTGGAGATGACCAATGGACTAGAGCCATTACTGACTGGATCCCACTGGATGTCAAAAGATCATGTGATCACTCACCTACAAGATGGTCAGACTTCTTCATCAAGACCCTGAATGAACGGTTTGAGGCTCTTCGTATTCCTGAAGCAAGCAGATGCCATTGGGCTACACTGGCACATGATAGGGTCAAGTGGAAACATTACTGGTGCCCACTCAGCAAATCAACGAATAATGGGATGTCAAGTGATCAAGTGAATGTAATTCTTTTATGTACATATTAAATTATTATCCCAATAATGTTGTTAACATCAATAATCTCTTATCAACACAGAATACTCATGTATATATGTGTGTGTATATATATATATGTACATACACATACTTATACATATATATTATATCACTGTATCACTGTATCACCTTCTTCCTGTTCATCATCGATTTGCTCGAGCAGCCACCAGTAACATCTCCATATGTCCTGTCTAATGCAAGGAGAGCCCAAGGGCACCTGCTTGCTCCAGGGACATAAAGAGCCTCAAACCATTCCATCAGGACATGGGAATGAGGTCTATAATTGTTACTGGTTTTTGGCATAACAAATACGACACGGGTAGCTTGCCAGACTCTGCCGTGCGGGTAGCATATTCTTGCAGTCATCTCTAAATCCAGCATTTATTGAAGAACCGTGTGGCCGGCCGTGCGAGGCGGGCTGTGATAGGCTGGTCCGCTGGGTGGAGTTCTGACGAGGGGGAAGTCCGTATGTGGAAAATGGAGGCCCGCATGGAGTGGGGGGGGTTCATCTGGCTTGTTGCAAGGCTCTGCTGGAGTGGTGGGCCAGGGCTAGAACACGCCATTCCTCCCGGGTGCCTTGTGAGCGGCTAGACACAGGGAGAGCCAGTAGCAGCTCTGCCCCATGTCTGTGAGTCTCTGGATCAGGATACCTGGGCCGGATTTAAAAAAAAGACTGCTGCAGGGTGGATCTCGATGAGCCAGGCTGAGAAAGGCTGGTCTCTATATATTATATATGTATAAGAAAGAGGAAAGCTCCCTTAGGAGTTAACGTCTTAAAAGCTTTCATATATGTCATTGTTGACTATCACTGTATCACTGTCTTAACAATTGTTCATCAATTTGCTTGAGTCGGCACTAGTAACATCTCCGTTAGTCTTGTCACAAGCAAGTGTAACCCAAGGGCATCTGCTTGCAACAGGGACAGGAAGAGCCCAAAACCATTCTTCAGGTCATGGAACTGAGGTCCATAATTGCTACTAGTTTTTGGCATAATAAGTAAATTAAACACGGGTAATTATGCCCTTATAATTACTTCCAACTCAAACCAGATCACTCCTTTCAATTGTTCAATACTTCACCATGCCTGTGAAGAACAAAGAACATGTATATGTTTGTGAGAGGTCAACTCCTTTCAGTAAGAATTTTAATTCTTTATCGTTTGTTTGTTTCATTATACTTTGGGACCATGTCCAGCAATGTTCAAGACTTTCCTGGCACTGCGTTCAGGGATCACTCCTGGCATGTTCTAGGGAACCATATGAGTTGCCCAGGAATCAAACCCAAGTTGGTCATTAGCAAAGCAAATCATTCCAGGTCAAAGATTTTTAACTCTTGTGAAGATTCTGGTATCTATCTGTTGTACCCAATAACATCATTTTGTAGCAATATGTATACCCAACCTATGTGGTTACTTGCAGAATCTGTCAGGGGCCTTGCTGACACCCCTAAGTGCATCTTAAAAGACATATGATACTTTCTGTAAGTGGAATCTCTCCAGATAGTAAGCAAGCAGCCTGTATTTAACGATGTTCTGGCTCTCACTTTAAAGTGAAAACTACATTTTAGTGACTATTTTCTAGAAATAAACACATTAAAATTAAATTTCTTCTCATTGCCTGTTAGACTCTAGGACAATGGCATGGTGGTTACAACTGGGAAGGAGACGAAAGGGCCAAATAAATCTGGTAAAGTAGGTTAATTATATGGTGGTAGGAAAAAAAACTAGACTTTGGGGGAAATCAAAATGTAGCATGTACAGATGCTAAGCTTTATTGCGGTACACCTAAAACCCCTATAATGCATAAACCTATGTTATTTCAATAACAAACTTTAATCATAAAGAACATAATAAATGTTACAAAGTTAAGTCTCATATATTCATTGTGTGATAGTGTGTAGCGCCACAACTGCAAAGGATATCCAAATTGTACTTCCACCTGCTTGTGGGAGGGTGTTGGGGAGACTTTATTTTATAAGGGATATCCATATTGATGATTCATTCAAGGTCATGGCACTGGGGATCAATTATTAATTGGTACTTTAAATTCTTTCACTCATTTCACTATATCACTGTCTTCCCATTGTTCATCGATTTGCTCGAGTGGGCACTAGTAATATCTCAATAAGTCCTGTCACAAGCAAGTGTAACCCAAGGGCATCTGCTTGCAACAGGGACAGGAAGAGCCCCAAACTATTCTTCACGTCATGGATCACGATCTTCCCGTTAATCATCTATTTGCTAGAGCGGGCACCAGTAATATCTCCATATGTCCTGTCTCATGCCAGTAGAGCAAAAGGCATCGGCTTGCTACAGGAACATAAAGAGCCTCAAACCATTATATTAGGTCATGGGAATGACCTAATATAGTATTACTGGCATTTGGCATGTCAAATACAACAGGAGCAGCTTGCTAGGCTTGCCGTGTGGGAGGCATATTATTTAAACACCTCCAAATAAAGCATTTTATTTGGCATGGAATTGAGGTCTATAATTGTTACTAGTTTTTGGCATAGCAAGTAAATGAAACACGGTTAACTTGCCAGGCTCTGCCTTGTAGGTGGTATATTCTCTGTAGAAGGCTCTCATCTCGAGCATTTACTGATGAAACTTAAAGGGGAAGGATCAGGTTTTCTCTTGGATGAAGATCAATTTTATAAAATTTTAAATTTTATGAAATTTCAATTTTATAACATTCAAATACTTTATAAAAACTGAAACAGAGTGATGTGATGACAGAAAGGGAGCAGTGAAGACAGCAGAAAGAGAAATCAGACATACCCTCTTCCAGTTGACTACACTTTAGGTACTGAAAAGTCAGTCACGAAAAATGTCAAAGGAAGCATGTTCTAAGCAATTGATTGCTTAGAAATAAAAGCACTGATAAAACTTTATTGGTGCCTGCTCTAGCAAATCGATGAACAACAGGAAGACAAGTGAAGAAGTGAAGTGATAAAACTTTAGGGAAGGAGTACACTTGGTAGAGTCCAGGTAAAGCATTCTAAGCTACAACTATATTTCAGCCCAAGGACATTCCATTCTCTCCGACTTAAATGAAGTCAGATAATTATATATTATATTTACCAAAAGGAGTTGTGACATTTAAAAAGTAATGCAATTTAAGACATCATGTCAAACCTATCTTTCAGATAAACGCCCCAGACAGACATTTTAACTTCTGGCTCTCCTGACTGAAACTTTAGGCAACTCGTTCCAAAGGCCAATCTCAAGCTTCCTTTTCTAGTAAGTGGCAAAAACTTATCTCTTGAATGTTTAGTGAGTCTTTCAGCAGCAAACAATTGATCAAAAGTCTTTCCAAATTTCAGCCCGCCAGTCAAACCACTCTCCAGAAACAGCCTCTCTGCAACCCCCACAGGGACCTGAGCTGAAGGCACAAAGGCTCAGTGTAAGCAACCCTGATGGCAGAGCTTACTGAGAACATGTGAGAGCGGAAACAAAGGGAGAGATATCTCCAATGTGAGTCCTGTACCACAGACGCGCTGCTGCGGTCAAGCTCATAGGAGCCCGACCCTGTAACCACCGGGACTCGAGAAAGAGAACGGAACAAGGCAAGGAGCAATGGTCTAGTGATTGCCAAGTAATCTGAGAATTGGCATGAAACAGGGATGTGACTGTTTTCTTTCCTGCTGGGATGAGAGCTCCTGGTGACATCACCAACGTCTGACTCCAGGGTAAGTTGGCCATAATTTCAGGGAACTCCTGGCAGAGAAACGGGAATGTGTTGATAACGTGGCCAGCAGGCGGGGGCGGTAAGATACAATACCCATTGGAAGGTACGAGCTCGAGAATGATAGATGTGTCTCACTACGGAGAAGCTGGAAGGAGGGATAGGTGAAAATTGCCATAAAAACAGGAATATGACCCAGTCAAAGAATGTGCCAAAGCTGAGCTCTGCATGATCAGAAACCTTCAAGGAACAAGACTTTGGGTAACTGCTGTATACACTTCTGTGTGTACCAGCGTCAGGATGGTAGTTTACATGGACTGTTTCCTGTTGCTGATGTTTCGGGGCCACACGCAGTGTTGCTCAGGGATTACTTCCGGCGGGGTGCCTGCTGGCCAGGGTGGCACCTGGGCCGGCTCCGCAAGGCAAACGCCCAACTCTGTACTATTCTCCAGTTCCAACACATACATATATTTAAAAGACTTAGAAATTCTTATTTTACAAAGACTTTATTCTATAAGACGCACAATACTTCAGAAGGAAGAGTATTATTAATGAATCTTAGTTCCTATGCCCTATTGAAGTTTAGTAAGATTGTTACTTTTTTTTTCAGGGGAGAACGCGAACGCAGTCCCCCACTACCACAAATTATGCAGTCGAGTTTCCCACATTTGGGGAAATCGCAGGGGGTCAGCACAACCGGAGTGCAATGGATAAGCCTCGCCCTGGGAAAACCACCTTCGTGATCATGGTATCTCCCCTGCCAGGTAAGTATGAGATTGTTACTTTTAAAGAAAAAGAAACAGTTGGGAAATCCAAACAGAGCAATTAGAATAAAGACGATCCAGTGAAGACCAGTGAAATCCGAGTCTATACTGTGGCCCAGACATCATTTAGGGTGTATGAGATACCACATGTATAGTTTCACTACACATATTACTGGCCCTTAAATCAGACTCAAGAACTAGTTCATGTCTGGTACAGCAGGTCAGGATGACATGGGTCAAACTTATTTGACCGTGCGAATAATCTCACACTTATCTCCCTCGGCTTCTCTTTGGCCATGTAAGTGATCTTACACTCATCTCCCTTGGCTTCTCCTTGGTCGCGTGAGTGATCTCACACTCATAACCCAAATCCATCTGGACAGGGTGGGGTTGGGATCTGGGCTCTCAACATACCTTGTGCATACTCACAAGGGAGTGTGTGTGTGTGTGTGTGCGTCGCGCAGCGCAGTGTGTGTGTGTGTCTTATTTTAAATCTCAATAGCACAGAAATATTTTCACAAAGAGAAATACCTAATCTGGAGGAACTTGAATGAACAAAACATTATTATTCCAAACTGTGTTAACTCCTTAATTAAAGAAGTAGCACTGAGTGACCAAAAGCATAGTATTTTCTTTTGTTTGTTTGTTTTGTATTTTTATTTTTTTAACTTATTTAAACACCATGATTTATAAAGTTGTTCGCTGTACAGTTGTTTCAAGTATTCAATACTCCAACACCAGTTTCACCAACAATGTGCCCTTACGCCACCGAAGACCCTCATCTCCACCCACCCCATCCCCATTCTTGCTCTTTTAGCAGGCACTAATTATATTGCTTATTACAACATATATCTTAGAATGTATTAATAAAGTCATGTAAATTGGGCCAACTGTGATATGCTTTCACTTATTGAACTTATTAAACATAGTGGACTTCTAATCAATTTTTAACAAAGATATTCATGCTAATTTCTTGCAAATACTCAATACTCAACCCCAAACCCACCACCATTGCAACTACAGACAACAATTATTTAAAATTTTCCTAACCCCTGCTTGAGCCTGTCCTAAGCAATCAACAATTTATTTTATATTTCTTGTTAGAGCTAATTTGCTAAATATGGTCAAAAATATATTCTTAGAAGAAAGTTATAAGGATTGTTTAATCTCATGATGGAGCAATTGGGCCATTAAGGCCTTTGTGTAAGAAATTACCAATATGTTGTTACAGAATAGGCATGTGACTACATATTTTGTTGTTGGGTGCCTTATACTTAATCTATTAAATGTATTAGAAGTTCAAAGGTATTAAGGATAATCAAGTCATGGATGTACACTACTCTGGTTTTTAAGGAATTCACTGGACGTTCCCAAGGTTCTGAGTGCTGAGACTAGAGGTATCACAGAAAAATCACTGATAGAGTTATTCTGTGTCCGACTGAACCAAAAAATATCACCCCACTGCTGGGTAACAAATAACCCCATAACTGAGTGAGTAAGAAATAGTTTTCTTTTTCTCTCCCAATTTTCTAGACTCAGCTTCATGGTTCTCATGCAAGATCTATTGTGTATTTTAATGGTAGCCTTGGCTAGCATCATCTCAAAGGCCTAACAAGCATTGATGTTGTCTACAAACTGAACCTCAACTGGGAACATCTAACAAATATCTTCACATGACCTCTCCAGATAGGCTGGGCATGGGTTCAGCATGCTCACTGTGCTCCATGGGATAGACTATACTGTGACATCCAGGTAGAAGCTATATTGTATGACTTTGCCCCAGCTGTCACAGACACTTTTCCCATACACCAATTTCTGTGCAATTGATAAAAACAAAGAGTAAAAATTCCTGGAAAAGGGGTTGCAGTTTAAATTATTGGGTCCGTTGCCACAGAGTCTAGTAAACTGGAAAAGTAGGAGAGCACCAAATTGGGTATTTTCATTTCGGGGTCCAAAGTGGTAGTAAAGCAAGTAGGGCTTTTACCTTGCATGTAGCTGACCCAAGCTTAATCCCTGGCCCTCCATGAAGTCTCCTAAACCCTGCAAGGAGAGATGTGCTGGAGTGCAGAGCCAGACGTGAGCCCTGAGCAGTACCTGGTTTGGCTCAAAACAAAAACAACAAAAAGAATATTTTTATTTCAACTATTTGACAGTTGAAATGGAAAAAATTAGATAACAGCTACAAACATTTATTTCTTCACCTCAATGAAAAGATATTTATGGATATTTATCATAAATATCCATAAATTTATGGATAATGAGAGTTTATGGAAATTGAGAGTATATCACCTATATGGCAGAGCCTGGCAACTACCTGTGTTCTATTTGATATGCCAAAAAAAAACAGTAACACTTCTGGACCTCATTTCCATGACCTAAAGAAATGGTTTGAGGAGCTTCCTTTCCTGGAGTAAGCAGATGTCCCTGGGGTACACTTGCTTGCAACAGGACGTATGGAGATTTTACTGGTGCCTGCTCGAGCAAATCAATGAACAAAGGGAAGACAAGTGATACAAGTGATACCTGAAAAGCATGAAGTAGAGTATACAAAGGGACCTTGAAAAATATATCACTTGTATCACTTGTCTTTCTGTCATTCATTGATTTGCTCGAGTGGGTACCAGTAACATCTCCATATGTCCTGTCACATGCTAGCATAGTCCAATGGCATCCGCTTGTTCCAGGAACATGAAGAGCATCAGACCACTCCTTAAGGTTGTGGGAATGAGGTATATAATTGTTAATCAAATATGACATGGGTAGTTTGCCAGGCTCTGCCGTGCAGGTGGTATACTCTCAATATTAGGCTCTTATCTCGTGCATTTACTGATGAACCTACGGGAAGAGATTGGCTTTTCTCTTGGGTGGAGTTCTGATGAACTGTGGAGTCCAGATGTTGAAAATGGTTGCCCTCGTGGTGTGGGGGTTCCTCTGGCTTCTTGCAGAGACTCTATTGGGATAACAGGCTAGGGCTAGAACCTGCCTTCCTCCCAGGTGCCTTATGATCAGCTGAGCACAGACAGAGCCAGTAGCAGCTCTACCCTGTGTATCTGAGTCTCTGGTTCAAGCATACCTGGGCTTGAAATAGGCTTCGCTGTAGGGTGGGACTCTAACAAGCAGGGCTTAAAATCAGCTCTTCTCTTGAGTGGAGCTCTGAGAAGCTGTGGAGTTGAGATGTTGAAAACTATATAATCACTAATATAAGTCATTGATATCACTTGTATCACTTGTCTTCCCGTTGTTCATCGATTTGCTAGAGCTGGCGCCAGTAACATCTCCATTAGTCCCTTTCACATGCTAATGTAGCCCAAAGGCATCTGCTCACTCCAGGAACACGAAGAGCCTCAAACCAGGACATGGGAATGAGGTTTATTATTGTTACTGTTTTGGGCATATCAAATAAGACATGGGTAACTTGCCAGGCTCTACCATGCGGGCCGGCTACTGGCCCGCCACCCCAGTGGAGCTTCAGAAGAAGCCAGAGAAAGCTCCATACCATGATGGCAGTCATTTTCAATGTCTGGATTCCACAGCTCATCAAAGCCCCACCCGAGAGAGAAGCCAATCTCAAGTCCAGCTTGTCAGAGCCTTACCCTATAGAGAAGCCAATTTCAAGACAGGTATGCTGATCTTGGTGCTAAAGTCACTGGGCTTCTGTAGAGATGGAGCTGGGGTCCTTTTCCCCCACCTCTGTCCCATCTGCGAGGCCCTGTGAACCCACTTACTAAATGATTCTGGGGTGTCAGCCATGAACCAGAGACACAGATACAAGGGGCAGAGCTGCTACCAACTCTCCCCATTGCATGTGGTTGAGAAGCAGCTCTGCAGTTCATCAGTAAATGCAAGAACTGAGAGCTTACCTACGACTAAAAGTCATTAATACTGGGGGAATTTTATTTTTGTACTTTCCTGGCTTTATTTATATTAGTAAGATGCTGAAATAGTTTAGCTTCTCAAACCTAGTGATCTATGGACATAGTTTAAGGAGGAAAATCCTGTAGATGACTGAAATTATATCCCTGAATCCTCAATTCTCTAAGGACACTGAATTGACAAATTTTGGTTTTTAAAACTTTTTTATTATAACACCGTGAGACATACAATTACAAAGGTGTTCATAATTGGTTCTTGGTAATACAGTATTCCAGCACCCATCCCTCCATCAGTGCCCCATTTCCACCACCTATGTACCCCACCCCTTCTGCACACTCCCAGGCTGCCTCAATAGCAGGTAACCTCATTTCCTCTTTTTTCTCTCTCTATCTCTCTCTGTGAATTGACAAAATTTGAAGGAATTAAAGGAATATACCACAAAAATCATTTTCAATTATAAATCATTAGGGTAGTTAAGATGACTTTTCAACCAGTAAAAGAGGACACTTTAGATTATAATCAAACCAAAAGTCACAAAGACAATTGCTCTAGAACTCTATCCCTAGAGAATAAATTTGGGAGCCTGAACCATATGACCCACTGAAATCGCTGTCTATTTCTCTTCATGTGTCTGAGGTTTTGTGGAGTGATTCACAGAGCCAATGTCTCCTGAGCCAGAATTCCTGGAGAGAAGAATGTGGCTCAGACCTCTTTAAATCTTCACACCAGCTTGTCTCTAGGATATACGAAGTCATTTTATTGACTGAATCTGTGAATGGACATTAGTGGTGGAAACAATAAACAGGGCAATAAATTCACATTTGAATGTTCTCTTTCTGCCAAACTGGTTGCTTTAACAAGGTTCCTCCTCCCGCACCCCCACAGTGGAGGATGTCAGTGGCTTTTGTAAGGAAAAGCTTGGCTCTTAATTAGCTGTTCCAGGATTGAAATAATTTGGAAATCCCTTATTTTCAATCAAACTGACAGTGGTAGAACAAGTTTCAAACAGAACTGATTGGAAAGAAGTCAAAATCAAAAATCCTCTTGTTGACCTGCAGGGCCTGGTTCTCCTGGTCTATTCAAGGCCTGTCTGAGTCTGAGTCACATTGACTCACCCTTGTTGTTCCACCAGTCTGGAACAGTACTCCTTTAGCACTTTGCCTAGATAGCTCTGCTCTGTCCTATTCAACAGTTTCAGTGTCTCTTCCATGGCACTTACCCAAGTCCCCTCCTCTAAGTCACTTGCTGTTACACTTGCTCTTGGCATATGTAATTTTTGCCTTCAGCACTTATTTATATTCCCTTCAGAGTTTGTACAATTTGTCTTCATTCACTTCCCTCCTACAACCCCCTATTCTGGGCTCTACACAAGGGCAGGAACTAAGACAATTTTGTGCATCACTGTTTCTCTAACACCTAATACAATACTGGCAGAAAGCAGACATCTGGGGGGTGAGGAGTTTTATAAGCATTCTGTGTGTGTTCAGCACTGTATTAGCCACAATCAATTACTAAGTTCCTCAGCAGGGGAAGGGAAGAAGGGAGATCAATGAAAGCAGGATTTCTCTTTTAACACAGCAGCTCAACCCTGCTGCCTGTCAAATGCAGCAGCTTAAGTCAGTGTGACTGACACCAGATCTACTCCAGGGCTCCGTTTCACAACATTTTCAATAGGATATGAATCAGACAAGATAGCATCTACCAAGCATTCCATCAGGAAACAGGACTCTGGTAAACCTTTCAGTATGACCCACCTTATGCTGCCATGATCCAGTCCTTCTGACAGCCGCAATTATAATCCTGAGAAATGGACATGCTTCAACTTCACAAGACGTGCCTTGGAACCAGTTAGCGGGCAGCCAGGGGAACTGTGCTAAAAGTGGAAATTCCGTTCAACCTTTTAAACAGTGCAAATCCAACGAACGGCTTCAAAATTAGGAAAAGAAGTACCACATTCTATTCTTTAGTGTGGTCTTTCCAGTTTTGCTTGGGTCTTGAATGTGGAATAGTGGAATTGTTAGCGTTGGGTCAGATTCCCAACACTGTTTCACTGTTTTCCTTAGGTGTACTCTACTCTCTATCTGTCTGTCTGTCTGTCTGTCTGTCTGTCTGTCTGTCTGTCTGTCTGTCTGTCTGTCTGTAGTTCTCTCTCACACACACTGAAAGAAATCATTATCCTACTCTGAGGTAACATATCAGAATATGGGTTGTATGTGTTTTACACACAACATAGGAGCTGAGGCTTTTTTATAGCCACTGGCACTCCTATGTAGTTCAAGTCCCTCTCAGTTCAAATGCAAAGAGAATCACAGTCACTGTTTTTTTTTAATTTTTTATTTTTACAACTACAAAGATATACGATTAAAAAGTTCATATTTGCGATTTGGTCATACAGTGTTCCAGCACCCATCCCTCCACCAGTGCCCATCTCCCACCACCAACGTCCCCGGTTCCTCCCCACTCCCCCAGCCCCTGATCCATAGCAGGTTCTTTATTTCTTTCCCTTTCTCTCTCTTTCTCTTTTCCTTCCCTCCAGACTATGGATTACAGAACATACATTAAAGGGTTGTCATGTGTATCTTTTTGCCTCTATTTAGTGCTCAGTTCTAGGTTGGCATTAGTACCGTGGACAATTGGCAGCACACTGTTCCATTTTCTGTCTTACCTAGCTTCTGACTCCCACACGTTTGTGATAATTTCCACCGTGACAAGACCTCCTGATATATGTTTCACTTGACCTTGGATATTGGTATCATAATATGTACATATATATTTATGTTATGCAGATAAATGCAGTCATTCTGTATCTGTCTCTCTCCTTCTGGCTAATTTCGCTCAACATAATCTTCTCCATGTCCATCCATTTATAGGCAAATTTTATAACTTCATTTTTCCTAACAGCTGCATAATATCCCATTGTGTAGATGTACCAAAGCTTCTTTATCCAGTCATCGATTTTCGGGCACTCTGGTTGCTTCCAGATTCTGGCTATTGTGAATAATGCTGCTATGAACATAAAAGTAGGGATGGTGTTTCCTCTGCGTATTTTTGGTTTCCCAGAGTAGATTCCCAGGAGTGGTATGGCTGGGTCAAATGGGAGTTCAATTTCCAGTCTTTGGAGGAATGTCCATATTGTTTTCCAGAAAGGCTGTACCAGGCGGCATTCCCACCAACAATGGATGAGTGTCCTTTCTCCCCCCCATCCACACCAGCACTTGTTGTTCTTGCTCTTTTGAATATGTGCCAGTCTCTGTGGTGTAAGATTATATCTCATTGTTGTTTAGATTTGCATGTTGCTGATGATTAGTGATGATGAGCATTTTTTCATATGTTTTTTGGCCATTTGAATTTCTTCCTTGCTGAAGTTTCTGTTCATTTCTTCTCCCCATTTTTGATGGGTTTTTTTGTTTTCTTGTAAAGTTCTACCAGTGCCTGATATATCCTGGCTATTAACCCCTTATATATGGCTATTCGGTGAATATTCATTCCAATTCTGTTGACTGCTTTTGTATCTTAGTCACTGTTTCTTTTGAGTTGCAGAAGCTTTTTAGTTTCATGTAGTTCCATATGTTTATCTTTTCTTCTAGTTGCTTTGTTAGTGATGTTTCACCTTTGAAGATGTCTTTAGCTTCAATGTCGTGAAGGGTTTTTCCTATATTTTCTTCAATGTATTTTATGGATTCAAGTCTGATATTGAGATCTTTAATCCATTTTGATCTGATTTTTGTGCATGGTGTTAGACACAGGTCCAAATTCATTTTTTTACATGTTGCTGCCAAGTTTTCCCAACACCACTTGTTGAAGAGGCTTTCCCTTACTCCATTTTAGACTTATAGATTCATGTCTGATATCGAGATCTAGAATCCATTTTGATCTGACTTTTGTGCATGGCATTAGAAGGAGGTCTAAGTTCATTTTTTACACGTAGCTGCCCAGTTTTCCCAGCACCATTTGTTGAAGAGGCTTTCTTTGCTCCACTTAATATTTTTGCTCCTTATCGAAGATTAAGTGGTTGTATATTTGTGAGTGCGTTTCAGGATACTCAGTTCTATTCCATAGGTCTACAGGTCTGTCTCTATACCAATACCACACTGTCTTAATTACAACTGCTCTGTAGTAGAGCTTGAGGTTGGGGAAAGTGATACCTCCCATCTTCTTTTTCCCAAGGATTGCTTTAGTTATTCGTGGGGTTTTATTATTCCATACAAATTTCAGGGAGTGTTTGTTCAATTTATTTGAAGAACATCATGGGTATCTTTATAGGGACCGCATTGAATCTGTATAAAGCTCTAGGGAGTATTACCATTTTGATAATGTTAATCCTTCCAATCCATGAGCAGGGAATGTGTCTCCATTTCCTCAGGTCTTCTTTTATTTCCTGAAGTAACGTTTTGTAGTTTTCTTTGTAGAGATCCTTTACATTCTTTGTCAGACTGATTCCTAGGTATTTGATTTTCTGCGGTGCAATTGTGAATGGGATAGTTTCTTTAATGTCCCTTTCTTCTCTTTCGCTGTTTGCATATAGGAAGGCCATTGACTTTTGGGTATTGATTTTGTACCCTGCTACTCTACTATAAGAATGTATTATTTCTAGGAGCCTCTTGGTAGAGAGTTTTGGGTTTTCCAGGTATAATATCATGTCATCTGCAAATAGTGATAACTTGGCTTCTTCCCTTCCTATCTGGATGCCCTTAATGTCTTTTTTCTTCCCTGATTGCTATGGCAAGTACTTCCAGTACTATATTGAATAGAAGTGGTGAGAGCGGGCAGCCTTGTCTTGTCCCTGATCTTAAGGGGAAGGCTTTCAGTTTTTCCCCCATTGAGAATGATGCTTGCTGTGGGCTTGTAGTAGATGGCCTGGATTATCTTGAGGAAGGTTCCTTCAATCCCCATTTTACGGAGAGCTTTCATCATGAACGGGTGTTGAATCTTGTCAAATGCCTTCTCTGCATCTATTGATATGATCATATGGTTTGGTGTTTCACTTTTGACAATGTCTTTAGCTTGAACGTTGTGGAGGGTTTTTCCCATATTTTTTCAACGTAGTTTATGGATTCAGTTTTGTTTGTGGATTGAGATATTTAATTCATTTTGATCTGAGTTTTGTGCATGATGTTAGACAAAGGTCCAAATTCTTTTTTTTTACTGTAGCTGCACAGTTTCCCCAGCACCACTTGTTGAAGAGGCTTTCCTTACTCCATTTTGGACTCTTTGCACCTTTATCAAAGATTGACTGATAATGTGTTTGAGGATAAGTGTCAGGATACTCAACTCTATTCCTTCGCCTCCACAGGTCTGTTTTTATTCCAGTACCATGCAGTTTTAATTACTACTGCTTTGTAGTACAGTTTGAAGTTGGGAAAGGTGATGCCCCCATCTTCTTTTCCCCCAATTATTGCTTTAGCTATCCGTGGGGGCTTATTAATCCATACGAATTTCAGGAGTGTTTGGTCAATTTCTTTGAAGAATGTCATGTATATCCTTATAGGAACTGCATTGAATCTGTACGGAGCTCTAGGGAGTATTACCATTTTGACAATGTTAATTCTCCCCATCATGAGTGGGGAATTTGTCTCCATTTCTTCATATCCTCTTTTATTTTTTGGAGCAGTGTCTTGTAGTTTTCTTTGTACAGGTCCTTTACACACTTGATTAAGTTGACTCCTAGGTATTTGATTTTCTGTGGCACAATTGTGAATGGAATAGATTTCTTAATATCCCTTTCTTCTCCTTCATTATTTGTATGTAGGAAATCTACCAATTTTGAGTATTGATTTTGTACCCTGCCATTCTACTATAAATATCTATTGTTTCTAGGAGTTTTTTGGCCAAGCATTTAGAGTTCTCTAGGCATAATATCCTGTCATCTGCGAATAATAATAGCTTGATTTCTTCCTTGCCTATCCTTTGTCCTTCATGTCCTTTTCTTCTCTGATTGCTCTGGCAAGTACTTCTAGAACTATATTTAATAAAAGAGTTGCGATTGGGCAACCTTGTCTTGTCCTTGATCTTAAGGGGAAGGCTTTCAATTTTTCCCCATTGAGAATGATACTCACTGTGGGCTTTTGGTAGATGGCTTTGACTATCTTGAAGAAGCTTCCTTCAATTCCCATTTTCTGGAGGGTTTTAATCATGAACGGGTGTTGCATCTTCTCAAATGCTTTCTCTGCATCTATCAATATGGTCATATGGTGTTTATTTTTTCTCTTATTGATATGATGTATAATGTTGATTGACTTGCAAATGTTGAACCATCCTTGCATTCCCTGGATTAATCCTACTTGGTCATGATGTATAATCTTGTTGATGAGTCTTTGGATTTCGTTTGCTAGTATTTTGTTGAAGATCTTAGCATCTGTGTTCATCAGGGAGATTGTTTATAGTTTTCTTTCTTTGTGTTGTCTCTTCGTGCTTTGAGTATCAGGGTGATATGTGCCTCGTAGAAGCTGTTTGGGAGTGTTTCTGTTTCTTCTATTTTCTGGAAGAGTTTGAAAAGTACTGGCAGTATATCCTCTCTAAATGTTTTGTAGAATTCACTAGTTAATCCGTCTGGACCTGGGCTTTTGTTTTTGGGCAGACTTTTAATTACTGTTTCCAATTTCCTCAATGGTGATAGGCTTAATCAGGTATTGGAGGCCTTCTTGTTTCAGCCTTGGGGTTTTTATAGGACTTCAGGAATTTATCAATTTCTTCTAGATTCTCATGTTTCAGACTCGCAGACATGGGGCAGAGCTGCTACTGGCTCTCCCTGTGACCAGTCGCTCACGAGGCGCCCGGGAGGGATGGTGGGTTCTAGCCCTGGCCCACCATCCCAGCAGAGCCTCGCAACAAGCCAGACGATCCCCCACTCCATGAGGGCCTCCATTTTCCACATCCGGACTTCTCTCTCGCCAGACCTCCACCCAGCATACCAGCCTATCAGCGCCGGCTCGCGGCGTCGCACGCGGCCGCGCAGTTCATCAATAAATGCTGGACTTAGAGATGCCTACAATAGTATGCTACCAGCACGGCAGAGCCTGGCAAGCTACCCGTGTTGTATTTGATATGCCAAATACCAGTAACAATTATAGACCTCATTCCGGAATGGATTGAGACTCTTTATGTTCCTGGAGTAAGCAGATGCCTTGGGCTCTACTAGCATGAGACAGGACATATGGAGATGTTACTGGGGCCCGCTCGAGCAAATCGATGATGAACGGGAAGACAGTGATACAGTGATACAGTGATCTCATGTTTCATGGCATAGTTTCTCAAAGTAATCTCTGATGATCTTTTGGATATCTGTGGTTTCTATTGTGATGTAACCACTTTCATTCTGATGCTGTTTATTTTGGTTCTCTTCCCCTGTCCTTACAAGTCTTGCTAGTGGTTTGTAGATCTTGTTTATTTTTCCAAAGAAGCAGCTCTTGGTTTCATTAATCTTTTGGATCATCTTTTGCATTTCCAGCTCATTGATTTCCTCTCTAAGTTTTATTATTTCCTTCTTTGTGCTTCGGTTGTGCTCCTTTTGTTGGTCTTTTTTCTAATATTTTGAGCTGTGAAGTCAGGTTGTTTATGTGGGTCCTTACTTCTTTCCTGATGAATGCTTGCAGAGCTATGAACTTTCCTCTTAACACTGCTTTCGCTGTGTCCCACAAGTTCTGATATTTGGTGCCCTCATTTTTATCTGTTTCCAAGAATCTTTGGATTTCCTTTTGATTCTATGACCCATTGGGTTCAGCAGTGAGCAGTTCAGTTTACAGGTGTTTGGTTTGACTCCTTGCTTCTGTGTATGGTTACCTTCTTTTTTCAGTGCATCATGTTCTGAAAACATAGTTGACACAATTTCTATCTTTTTTATTCTACTAAGGCATGCTTTGTGGCTCAGCATGTGGTCTATCTTGGAGAATGTTCCATGTGCACTGGAGAAAAATGTGTATTCAGCTTTTTTGGGATGAAAAGCCCTGTATACATCAACCAGCTCTCTTTTTTCCATTTCTTCCTTCAGGGTCAGTATTTCCCCTTTTGAATTTCAGTCTCATCGATCTATCCATAGTTGATAAAGCAGTGTTGAAGTCTCCAACTTTTATTGTGCTACTGTTTATGTCTTCTTTGAGGTCTATTAGCCATTGTTTTAAGTATTTTGCTTGTCCCTCATTGGGGGCATATATGTTTAATAGTGTGATTTCTTCCTGATATACGCACTCCCTTCATTATTAAGAAATGGACTTCATTGTCGCTTCTTACCTTTTTCAGCCTAAAGTTTATATTGTCAGATACTAGTATGGCCACACAGGCCTTTATGGAGTTGTTTGCATGGAGAATGTCTTCCAGCCTTTGACTTTGAGTCTGTGTTTGCTCTGATTATTCAGATGTATTTCTTGTATACAGCATAATGTTGGATTCAGTTTTTTAATCCATTTTGCCACTCTGTGTCTCTTAATTGGTGCATTTAGACCATTGACATTGAGAGAGATTATTGTCATAGGATTTTGTGCCATCTTTCTGTTTAAACTTGTTTTGTTATTGGGTTCTGTCTTATTTTACAGTAGACCCTCAACCCTTCTTTTTAAAGTTGGATTTGAATCTATGAAGTTCCTGAGTTGTTTATCTATGAAGTTGTGTATCTTTCCTTCACAACTGAATGTAAGTCTAGCCAGCTAAAGAATTCTTGACGAGGCCTTCAGTTCATTGAGCCTTTTCACAGTATCCCACCATTATTTTCTGGCTCGGAATGTTTTGTCTGAGAAGTCTGCTGTAAATCTCAGGGATGCTCCTTTGTATGTGATTTCCTTCTTGTTCTTGCTTCTTTCAATATTCTATCTCTATCTATTGTTTTTGTCATTTAATTAGGACGTGTCTTGGAGTATTCTTACTGGGGTTTCTTTTTAGCTGGTATCCTTTGGGCCTCCTGAATTTGGGAGCATGCATTCTTCAGTTAGGGGAACTTCTCAGCAATGATGGTTTTGACATTTTCTTCTTCATCAGGGTTTTCTTCTTGCCCTTCTAGGACCTCAATTATCTGTATGATGTTCCTTTTGGCTTCATCCCGATTTTCTCTTGTTGTCTGTTCATTGATTTTGATTCTGTTTTCCATCTTCTGCTGTTGTCTCAAGAATCTTTGGACCTCGTCTTCAAGATCACTAGTTCTTTATTCAGCAGTTGTTACTCTGCATTGGAGGCCTTCCAGTGAGTTTTTCATTTCCTTACCACATTTTTAAAACATTGGTCATTTCTGCTTGCATTTTGGTCTGCAATTTACTCATTTCTGCTCTCATGTCCTCTTGTATTTTATTTACTTTATATTCCATTCTTCTTTGAATTCCTTATGCATCCTTAACAGTTCCTCCAAAATTTCTTATCAGAGAGGTTATATAACTCATCATTATTGCTTGGTTCATCTGGGTTAATGACTTCACACACTGAGCTTGATGGAATTCTACATTGCTTTACTGTAATGACTATTGTAGGTTGAAAATGTGTGTTCTGGGTGGCTAGACAATACAGTTAGTAGGTGCCTGGGTTGTTGCAGTCTGGGATGGATGGCAAGGAATGTTGGACAAATGCTCACTGCTATTTCAGGTAAGATAACTATTTAGTAGTTCACGTAGACACTAGTGTGTCTGTATGGTTTTGAATTTTGAGACATCATTGGGTGGTTCCTGAGTGTTTCTGCGGGGTGCCCACAGTGCCAATGCACCTGGTAGAGAGGATGGGAAGCATTGGTGGGAGCTTAGCGGAAGTGGTCCGGCAGCAGGTTCAAGGCTTTGTGCGCCTCTGTCCCACTGGCGAAAGTTCCAGTCCTTTACTCTGGAGCTGAGTGCTTCCACGGGGTGCGTGCAGTGCCAATGCTCCTGGTAGAGAGTATAGGAAGCTTCTGGGGAACTCCACCTACTTTTAAATCACCTTGAAACCTTTTCTGGGGTACACTGGTGATGGGTGTGATGTTGAAAAGCTGTCATTAACAGTATTGTAAGTCACATAATCTCAATTAAAAAAGTAAAGGTCTTAGCACACTTTCTACATAGAGTAAGTTAAAGATGAACCCATATAGCTCACAAACTAAAAGATCAACACTATTATAATCTCCAAATCCTCAATAAAAGTCTACAATTTTTTTCATTTATTTTTAATTGCTAAAATGTAACTAATTTTTGTAAAAGGCTCAGCCAGCCTCTGGCCGTGTCCTACATAACTCCTAGGGCTTGCTCACCATGCAGGCAACCACACTGGCCAGACTTGGAGCAGGGATTTGGGTCCCTCCACCCATTCCCCAGACTCCATGTTGGTGGGCATGGCCCTGAGCTGCCAGGAACCATAGTCAACTGACCGAAGACAGACACTCCAGATCTACAGCTGCGCTGGTGCATGGCCGCTCTGCAGCCACATGATAATCTTAGACTATAATGCATTTTAGCACCAGGTCCTTCCCAGGATCTTTCTCATTTATACGCTTTAATGATCATATAGTTGCAACAAACTGGAGAGGGTATGGGGAATGAGTAATTTTTATGTCACACTAGAACTCACTATTGAATATTCACATACAGACATCATACATCATTAGTATCTGTAGGGCAAGCCACAAAGTGTAACAGAAGAGAGAGAGAGAAATACAGGGACAGAGACAAAGAGATAGAGAAGTAAAATGTGCCTGAAATAGGGGCAGGCAGGGTTTGGGTGGTGGGGGCGTGTTTGGTTATGGGTGGTGGGAATTTGGCACTGGTGGAGTGTTGGGTGCTGGAAGAACACTGTATGACAAAGGCCCAATTATGAACATCCTTGTAATTGTATATCTCACATGGTATAATATTTAAAAACAATTAAATTTTTTAAAAATGTAATTAATTTTTGAACAACCCAGTTCCCAGTTCTATTGATCATATCTCAGAGTTTATTTTAAAATTTAGATCATAATATCCATTTGCTATAAGCAAATGGTCGAAGTAATCAGAACTCAGCCCATTTGTTTCAGACTCTGAAGTTGAGAGAACAGAAGTCAAGTACACTACCTTTTCCATCAGCCACATCTCCCACAATATCTTTTCTCCTTGCAAACCACTCACATACTCTGAAATTTGTTCAAATGATTCAATGCTGTATTCTTGAATATTTAAGAGCATATAATTTTGTTTCCTCCTATTGATTGTGTTTGAGTGTAACTAGACAAAGAAAGAACATTTTAAAATCATTATTTTTGGTTAGTAATTGTAACATACTATTTCAAGAGTTCAGCTTCAGGCCAAGTAAAATTATTTACCAAAGGTACTGACTATGGAAAGGCAAACTGCTTGGAGGATTGTCAGTTGCAAAGGCACCAAAGGCACAGCAATACTGACACAGGGTTGTTGTGCTGGGTATGAGAAATTCTACTCTTCTATTTCAGAATAACAAACTAGTCCAAAATTTACTGACTTAAAACAACCTGTTATTTCTCATGGTTTCGTGATTCACTTTGGTTCATCTGGATGATTTTCACTTGCTGTACCTCATGCATAAATTATTTGAAATCGGGATGGATTAGACTGGTGTTTTCCCAAAGTGGCAATACTACACTCTGGGGGTCCTGGGGGAACTGGAACAACTCAGAGCCTTAAGTGCAAATGAGAGTGTTGAGTGTGTGTGTGTGTGTGTGTGTGTGTTTGCTTAAATGTGGTTTGGGCTAGAAGGATCTTACAGGAGGTAAGATGTTTGCCTTCGTGTAGCAGACCCTCATTTGATCTCTGGCACCACATACAGTTCCTGAGTACCTCTAAAAATCACATGAGCATCTTTGTAATTGTATATCTCATGGTGGTATAATATTATGTTAAAAAAAGGCCACTCCTGGGCATAAAAGTGTAGATATGGAGGGAGGGGTTAGTATTATTTTTTTTTCTGAAAATGGAGTGATAAACCAAATATCTTGGAGATCCTTTGGACTAGCCAGTTATAATAAGTCACCCATGTGGCAACAACTGATACATCTGTTGACTATAGGTTCTGATTGAAGCTACCAGCTGTGATGCTTACGTGTTCTGTATCCGCATGGCTTACATTATTTTGTAACATAGTGACTCAATTCCTAGGAAAAGTATTCTAAGAGTGAGAAATATAAGATACAGGAATAGAAACCATTAATACTCTTAAGTGGTAAGCACAGAGTCAACATAATATCACATTTACTATAAGTGACTGGTTGAAATAATCACAACTCAGCCCATTTGAAGACAGAGAAAAGGAACTGATGGAAACCATGCTTGAATTGAAGTTACAGAATTTCACCAGGAAGTCTCTACTAAATTCAGTGAGAGCAACTGGGCTCTGCTGAAAAGACCTGATTTCCAGATAATTGAAGAGTTATTGAGATCACTTGACATCCCGTTATTCATCGATTTGCTCTAGCAGGCACCAGTAACATCTTCATTTGACCCTATCACGTGCCAGTGTAGCCCAATGGCATTTGGTTGCTTCAGAAATACAAAGAGCCTCAAACCGTTCATTTAGGGTCTTGACGAAGAAGTCTGACCATCTTGTAGGTGGGCGGTCACGTGATCTTTTGACATCCTGTGGGATCCAGTCGGTAACGGCTCTAGTCCAGCGGTCATCTCCAATTCGCATTACATGTCCATCCCATCTGATTTTCGATGTCTTTGCAAATGAGACAGCGTCCCTGACTCTGGAACAGTGACGGAGGTCAGAGCTCCGGATTCCTTCTCCCACTTGAGGTGTGATATTCCAAGCATAGCTCTTTCGATTCCTCTTTGGGAGACCCGAATAGCATTCTCACTGCTTTCATAAGTCCCAGGTCTCTGAGGCATCATTACTGGTTATTATTTTATAACCAGTAATAAAAAACAGTTATTGAGATAAAAAGTAAATAAAGTAAGACTGCTTTAAAAGACAGAACAAAAAATCTAATTACCCCTAAGTTTTCTTCCTCTCTATGTTTCATTCATAGCAACCAACTGACATTCTTCTCTACTTTTCAGAGGTTTCAAAAGAGCGTTCTGTAAAGAATGTTCAGTGTTTACAAGAAAAAGAAAAAATCAAGGAAGTGGCATTGACAATTCTCTATTCATCTTTTTAAATGAATCTAAGATTAATGTGGAATCAGATTTGGAGTCAATGCTCAAATCATTATCCATCCTTTATTCTCACTAATTTCTACATTCTTCAAGGAAAATAAATAGCCCAAACTCAAGAGTAATTCTAGAGCCCAAGTCAGTAGACTAAGCACTTTGGAAGACTCAAAATCAACCCACATTTGCTGATTCATTAAAAGCTTCACTAATTATTTCTCTGAGAAGAGTCCAGTTGCTCTGTCGCCACCATGGTCCCTTCCTTCTTCTATAAAAGCATTTGCCTCTTCCTTTCTTCTATATTTTAGTCCTTATTTTCTGTATCTCTTATAAAATTTTAAGCAGCTAAGATCAGGGACTATATTGTATTCAGCTATAGGTACTTATTTCCCAGCACAGTGCCTGACACCAAGGAGAAGGTCAACTCAATGTCTACTGATAAAATTAAGTGATGCATATTTCTCCAATTAATTGGCAATGAAGCACAAATTAATTGGCACTGAAATGCAAATAAGATCCGTTTAGTTATAATAAGTGGCCTGACCTTAGGGAGGTTGCACCCAACAATGAGAAGGAAAGATTCACATGTGCATAATTATAATTCTAGAGAAGAAGGAAACATTGCATAGAGAAAGCAAAATGACCTAAGAAACTTTGGTTCAGAGCCCAGCAGAGGGTCTAAAGAAGATTAACCTTTTGTTTGCCCATTCAACCTATTTCCTCCCTTTACTTATTAACTTGATCTTATTCCCCAAAATGCTATCACTGAATAAGGTCATGTGAAATGAAAATTTATTCTGCCAAAGTTAAAGGCAAAAATGATGCTTTACTCCTAAAATGACAATTTTTAATTTTCACAGATAGAAAAAATACACAAGGAATTGCTTCCAGCAAGATGACAGATGACGAAATACACCAGACTCTTCTCCTCATTTCTAACTGAATGATGAGCAAAGTGAAACATAAAATCTGAAGAAGGAGCAGACAGCTGGGAGCAGTGCTTGCACAAGGAGAGACAGCAGGAGACATCAGAAAGAGTTGGAATAACTGTAAATAAGATAATCTGACGTGCTTCTGTGAAGCCTTGACTGCAGCCTTAAACGGCAAACTAGAACAGATGGGCTTAATAGACATTTAAAGAGTTTTTCACCCAAAATAACTTAAGTTTACATTTTTCTGTCAAAAGCACATAGAACAAGGACAAACCATATGGTAGGACACAAAACAATATCAATAAACTTTTAAAGACTGAAATTATATCTAGTGTTTTTGTTTTATCACAGTTCTGTAAAATTAGGAGTCAACCATAGGAAGAAAGCGAGTAAAATCTCGAACTAAACACCTTCCTTGGAAACCAGCAAGTTACTAAGGAAATTGAGGCAGAAAATTTTAAATGCTTAAGACAAGTAAAAATAAAACCATAGTTTAGTGCCAGAGCGATAGTACAATGTATAGAGCACTTACCTTATATGCAGTCAACTGGATTCAATCCTGATACCACATAAGGTCTTCAAAGGGTACGGAGATGATCCCTGAACACAGAACCAAGAGTAGGCCATGTGTATTGCCAGGTGTGACCCAAAATAAAAACAAAAAAATAAACAAAAACATAATTTACCAGATCACTTATCACTTGTCACTTGTGTTCCGTTGTTCATCAATTTGCTCGAGCGGGCACCAGTAACTTCCCCATTCATTGGGAATGAGGATCATTATTGTTACTGCTTTTGGCATATCGAATACACCACAGGTAGCTTGCCAGGCTCTGCTGTGGCTGTGGGTTCATCCCAGGGGACCCAGTCTTTTTCTATGTCAGCTCATCACCATCCAGAACCTTTGGAAAACAGCAAAAGAAGTAATAAGAAGGTTTAGAGTGATATAGATCTTCATAAAGAAACAACAACAAGCTCTTGGCCATCATGCAGAGACTCAGACGCATGGGGGAGAGCTGCCATCTGGCATTCCTGGAAATGGAACTGGGTCCGCATTCATTCCTCTCTCTGAACCATCCCAGAGGCCTGGTGGCCCCGCCTACAAACTTCCTCAGGGCTCTCAGCCATCATACAGAGACTCAGACACACAGGGGAGAACTGCCATCCAGCTCTCCCAGAATCGGTCGCTCAGTACATCAAACTAGTGGAACCAATCATGTTCTGGAATATATTCAATTCATAATGTGTAAGAAAGGGAAGCGATAAGGAGAGAGAGAAAGAGAGAGAGAGAGAAAGAATGATAGAAAGGTGATAGAGGACCTGCCATGGAGGCAGGCTGGGGAAAGGGGAGGGAAGTAGGCACATTGGTGATGGGAAATGTGCACGGGTGGAGGGATGGGTGTTGGAACACTGTAGAATCAAAACTCAAACATCTTGTAATTGTATATCTAATGGTGGTATAATAAAATATTTAAAAACAAAAAGAAACAACAATAATAGAAACACAAATGATTTAATCTTAAAGATAAATTAACTTTAAAAAAGAAAGACTAAAAGTCAATAGAAAAAAAAGTGATAAAAATCTGAGTGAAAATAAGTGAAATAGAAACCTTCCCTCAGAAAGGCTAATATGAATTATCAATAAGACTGACTTGGCTTAAAAATAAATAAAGTCAGCAAACCTTTAACTAAATATAAAGAAAGGAAATATAATAATTAGAAAATAATTAAAATGATATATCATACAATAATATAATATAAGATATATAGTATACTATTATATTATAATAATTACATAATATCATAAAATACATGTTATATTTGTATATGTTATATATTTTTAAAAATATATGTGAAGCCCTACAAATTCCATTGAAAATTTGTTAGAACTATAAATGAGTTGTGCAAATGGCTGGTTACAAAGTCAATGTTTAAAATATGTTGTATTTTATTTGCAAGGAAATATTAAAAAATTAAGAACACAATCCTGTTCACACTTGTATTAAAAAGAATTAAATACTTAAGTATAAATTTAACAAAGGAGATGAAGGACTTTTATAACAGACACAAACAAAAAAAAAACCCTGGAAGATGTAAAACAAGATATTAAGAAGTGAAAACATTTCATGTACACAGGAGATACTTAATATAGTAAAATTATTTTCATCAAAAATGAATATAAGATTTAATCCAATCCCAATAAAAGAACAAATACAATTAAAAAAATAGAACAAATGTACTAAATTTTACATGGAATGATTTATTGCATGAATAACAATGGCTATCCCCAGGAAGAAAAAGAAAACTGCAATATCATGATATTTGAATTTAGAATAGATAGCAAAGTAATTTACACTATTTTATATTAAAATAAAAATAGACACAAGGATCAATGGAATAGAATTAAAATCCAAAACTAAATTCAAACATTTATCAATCTTTATGAGAAAGGATCTAAGACACTGTAATGGAGAAATGAGTATCTTCAGCAAATGGCATTGGGAAAATTAAATGGTCACACACAAAAGAAAATGGACTATTCTCTAGCCTCACAAGGAACAAAAAATACCAGAATGAAATGAATGAAACACTTGGATTAAAACCACAAACCATTAAATAAAATAGAAGATAAAGTGAAACATTCCATCACATTAGCAATATATCCAATGTCTTTGGGGAATCAATCCAAAAGCAAAGGTAAAAATTTTGGGCTGAATTGAATTGAAAATCCTTATACAGCAAAATGAAACAAAAACAATGTAAACAAGTCTACTGAATGCAAGAAGAAACTTGTCATCACATAGACAATGAATTCATACAATTTGATTTTAAAAAATCAAACAATTGACCAAAAAGTATAATAACAATTTTTGCAAAGAGGCTTACAGACATGTCAAAAAATGTCTGACAGAAGAAAACAATTGCTCATTACCACTGATTACTAGGGAATTGTAAATTAAGTCCACAATGAGATACCACCTTATTACTTAGAGCATGGCTTCTATTAATATCAACAATAACAAGAATATCGGAGAGTGTATGGAGGAGAAAATATTATGTGTTATTTTTGTTAAATTTTGGAAAATTTAGAATTTTCTAAATTTTATAAAAATATATTATATTCCACAAGAAGATAAGGAGCAACCATGATACAGAAATCATCGTTGGGTAGCTATTTGAAGGATCTAAAGATAACAATGAAGCAATTATATCCACTCAAACGTTTATTGCACATTTATCTATATTAGTTAACATATGGAAAAACTTAAATGTACACCAATAAATAGATGGATAAAGAAGTATACACTTATGTGATAGGATACAATGTAGTTATTAAAAAGGCAAAATATTTACATTACATTCACAACAAAATGAAAAGAGCTCAATGGAATTATGAGATGTAAAATAAGTCAGAACAAGAAAGCTAAAGATTACATTCTTTTTACCCGTGTGTGCAACATAAAGACATAAAATTGATAAACAGATGAAGCAAAAAGGACAAACCAGTATACATTAACAGTAAATGTCTACACTTTGGGGAAGGGAGATGAGTGGTGTGGTTGGGCTGCCATAAAATAAAAAATATATTTAATTGAAGAGTGAAAATAACTAAGTAAAAGTAATGAATTTTGAGAAAAATAAATGCAATGTAAGGTAAAGATCACATCAAAGTTAAAATGCTATGAAGTAACAGAATCATTCTTGAAATATGAATTCTTTCTGTATGACTTTAATCACCAAGTTTTCCAAGCTTGGAGCTCATGATTTTCTTAGACTCAAGCTATAATTATATATAAATGTTTACATACACACACATTTGGGAGGGGGAACATAATTTGAATATGTCTAAACACAAAAGAACTTAAAATGCATGAGCAAAAAGGCATGTTCACAATAGACTAAAGAGTTATAGATGACAGTACATCCCTCTTGCTTAATTGAAATATGAAAAGTAAAATGCCTTTGTTCATCCAAACATCGCACAGCACACAATTCAAATTTGTCCATATAATATTTCTAAGTGTTATTGTGAGGTTGAAAAAGTTCGTGTTTCCCACCCACTGCAAAATGATCATGTTGAAAACATTTGGGCTTATTTATTATGTTCTTCAGCAAAATTGTAAAAATCATTAAAACAACAATGCAAGGGCCAGAGTGATGCTAGAGCAGGTATGGTATTTGTCTTACACACATTGGGCCAGGGTTTGATTCCTGGCACCCACTTAGTTCCAGGAGTCCTTTAGAGAGATTTCTGAGCACAGAGTCAGGAGTAAGCCCTAAGCAATGCCGGTGTGGTCCAAAACACCAAGATATACAGCCACCAGCTCACCATTGTATTGATCTACTTAATATTTCATAACAAATCATCTCAAAAATCGTGACTTTGTAATTTTTTTGTAATCAAAAATAAGTATGTATTGTTTCATAGTTTCTGTGTCAGAAATTTGAGATGTAAATATCTAAGCTGTCTGTCAAGGAATTACCATTAAGATTGAAGATATCATATCTGAAAGTGTGAGTAGGGCTGGAGGATCCATTTCCAAGAGGCTTCAGTGATAGGGGAGACATGTTGATGCCTGGAGGCATATTGAAGACAGCCTGACACAGAGCTCCTTGATATAATTGCTTACCAGTCCTTACCATGTGACAACTACCTTTGCCCAGAGGAGTTATCCATGAAAACAAAGCAAAAGTCTTAGGCTGCAATTTCATAAAACACCATCTTGGTTACAGAGGTCACTTCTCAATGTGGGGATAGACTAGTTAAGAATGTGAAAAGTGGAAGAGGAGAATCATTGAAATAGGGTATAGCAGATGCGTCATTTTTCAAGGACCATTATAATAAAAGATTTTTAGTGAAAAGATGATATTTCTGCTTTTATGGAGTCCATGTTCAATGTGAGAGAAGGCAATACACAAGCAAATAAATTGAGAATTCCATCCAATGTTCAATGCTGTGGGAAAAATCAAGTAAGGTGAGATGAAGTGATGGGATAAGTATGCTTTTCTATTGGGGAGCTAGGGAAGGTTTGTCTACAAAGAAACATGCGAAATCTCAGAATGAAGACAGCTGATTCTGAGAGATATAGTACAGGATGTAAGAAGCTTGCCTTGCACATGGCCAACACCTGTTCCATCTCTAGTTCCATATATGGTCGATTGAGCTCCACCAGGAGTGATTCCTGAACACAGAGTCAGGAGAAACCCTTGAGCACTCCTGGTTGTTTCTCCTAAACCAACACCACCACAAATAAATAAAGACAGGGATCTAGCCACATGAAGATCTAGAACAGAATATTCCAGACAAAGGGAAGAAGAGCAAAGACCCCGATGCAGAAGCCTGTTTAGTATATTTAAGGAAAAGACAGAGAAACTTGATAAATAAGGACAATGGTGAAAGGTAAGTTTAAACTTGAAGCAGCATTAGATCAGAGAGCCATTAGGACAGAGTGAAGAATTTGGGTTGTATTCTAAGTGTAAAGAGAATCTTTGGAGGTTGTTCAGCAGATAAATGAATTAAATGAACAACTTAATTAGAGGGATCCTTGAAAAATAATATCAATTTTAATAATTCTGGCAAAACTTTATGCCTACCTACTAATAGGTCTGATGATAATTTAGTGAAGTCAGAATATGTATTTGAGTTAGAAAAATTTGAAGAATAGGATGAAGAGTGTAGGAAATCCTTTCAAAGGGAGTTGTAAGGCTAATATAAAATTTTTTAAAAAGACAAAGATAAATTTAGAAGAAAATCATGATCAGCTAGGAAACCACCGCAAAAATTCCTTAAGACATGGTGACCAGCGGGTCAGTGAAAATGAAACCTACAATGTATACCTACAATGATATCCTTGAGATATCAAAAATGTCCTTGATATCAATGATATCCTTGAGATATCAAAAATTCCATGAGACATGGTGACAGGAGGGTCAGTGAAAATGTAACCTACAATGTAGAAGGAAGGACATCTTCCAAATCCTTTGGATAGATCGTTAGGGGCAGAGAGTGTTGACTGGACTGTGTGAAGAGAGAGAAGTCAAGTGCTACAGTTAAGATAAATGAAGAGACATGGTATTCTGAACTGCATTGGGATTTTACTATTGCCAGGGGTGGATGTGAGGGGTTGGGGTGAGAAATGATGTGCTTAAAGTTACAACCAGACAGATAAATGGAAGTGCCCATTTCTGCAGCTCTAGAAAAGAATTGGAAATATATAGGAGGTCTTTTTCTACCTATGGGATTCCCGAAGATTGGGAGAAGGAAAGGAAGAGAAAGGAAGGCCTTTTCGGGTAAGACTTGGTTGCAGTTACTCAAATTATAGATCACAATTAGCATTTCAAGCCAGGTCCTGTGGGCTCTTCCTTCCTTGACGCTGCCTACTGGGTGGTCAGTAAACGGCTGCATTCCCCTGAGAGACGACTCTTCTGAAGCTATATCTCTCATCCGAAGTTCTCACTCCTGTTACTTCTATTACTACTATCCTTCTATTACTTCTTTTACTATTATTATCTTCTATTACTACTTTTATTACTACTATCCTCCCTCAAGAAGGGCAACATATGCCCTGTGACCTTTCAGGCTTCTTCATTCTCCTTTTCGGGGTCATGATCATGAGGTTGAGGGCCATATCTGTGGTGCTTTGGGGCTATTTCTGGCTCTGTGCTCAGGAGTGATCTCTGGTGGTGCTTATAGGACCACATTTGGTGTCATGGATTGAGCTGGAGTAAACAAAATGCAAGACACGTGCCTTCATCCCTGCACTGTCTCTATAATCCCCAGATATTCTCTTGATTTTGATTATTTTGGGTGTCACACCTAGTGGTTCTCAGGAGCTATGTCTGGCTTTGTGCTAGGCAGTAACTTCAAGCAGCGCTCCAGAACAACATTCAGTCTGGGGATTGATCAAGGGCCTCTCCTATGCAAAGCATGGGCTTAGCTCATTGAACTGTCTGGTGCTATGTTTTCCTTCTCTTACTACTACTTCTCATAGTTGATGTGAATTTTCTCTAAGCTTCTTTCCTCAGCATGGGTGGGAGTGGAGTGCTTAGAAAGGCGCTAATTCCCTCCCAATTCCCTTTGTTTGCAGTTTGTTCTATCTGCTCCTAGAGGTGCGAGGCAGATGGGGGTGGGGCTCCACAGTATAAGTTGAAAGAGAGTCCTACAGTCATGTTAGCAGCACTGAGCCATTTGATGTCACCTTGGGAACATTAAAAAGAGGCACAAGCATTAGAGTATGTTTGCGTCGAGCAACTTATCCTTCGGGATCCCCACATGCCTGTTGCATACATAAATATGAAATGGAAAACACTTAGCAGGAAACTAAGCCTCAGTATGTCAAAAACACCAGGGTGAATAAGGCAATTTATGAAATGTGTTACTTTAGGGAGATGGTTTGGACATTAAGATGCTGCAGCCTCCGTCCTGGGCATTGGTTAGCTCCCCAACAGACATGATTGGCTATAATGTAGTATCTGCCACTACATGACTTGATTTGCCCCCAGGAAAGTGACTGGGTCATCACATCACACCCTGCAAGTTAAAATTGCTCTTTTCTTGGTTCTGACCCAGAGCCAAAAAAGCCTTTCCAACAATGTCAAGATGGGAGTTTGAGGTATCACTCAGCCTTTCCTGATGAATCCCCATTCTGGGCTTTCGGGGGCCAAAAGGAAGGCTTCAGATTAGTGCTTGTGTAGTCCCAAGCGTGTCCCTTTTCTCGCCTCATTTTTCTTAATTCTGCATTGCTGAGCCACTGCTCTCCCGTGATTCTTATCAGACAGTCTATCCGTGGTTTTTGTCCTGCAAAGCAGCTTGTCTTGATATCCATTGGCATCTGTACATGAAAATCAAAGAGGGCAACAGTGTATCTTTCATTCCACCTCCTCCCCCCCCACCCCCCCCCACCCCCCCTACATGGGAGGCTTCTGGGACCTGTGTTCTTCTATCAGTTCATCTTGCATGATCAAATGCTCCTGCGGTAAGCCTGCCTCTCTGCTTTTCTTCAGACCTCACTTCCCGCCTCTCTCTCTCCTGTGGTCAAAGGTTAATCTCAGATTCTCTGGGAAAGAAAGAAAAAAAAAAAGCACGCCATCTCATCCCATTCACCACTGCCTTACTGCACCCTGGAGCAGGAGGCCAGATCCTGACCCTGGGAAAGAGAGGAGGAAGAGGGCTCTCGGGCTGCCTGACCAAGACCTGCCCACTGGGTGAATTAAGCACAGAGATTCAGTGTCATGCAGCTCTGGATGTTTGAATGTGTCTTTTCCGGGTACCTTCCTGCTTTCTGCCCCATCTGTTCCTCTCTGTCCACGTTTCTCTTCCTTTAAGGGTCCAAGGGATTCTGCATCAGTGTTACCCTGACACGTTAAAGACCGGAACTGCAAAAATAGTCACGTCTGGTACTGAAATATAGAGGCAGGGAATTGGACTACTACATAAGGATTCTGAAGGGGACATAATTCAGTTACAACAGAGTCTCTTTTGACAATGGGGGGCTGGGTCTAGTGTGAGGCAGAGCCCTGAATGTCGGCACGCCTGCTTCTCAACCCCAACCCTGCAAACAGACACTTTGGGTGACCGGGATGCCGTGTTCACAGGAACATCTAGATGGATGCGTCTGTCCCACTGCTGCCTTTCAGCATGAAAAACTCATGTCATGGAAACTTCTTTCAGCTTGGTAAAGTGGAAGGGCTCTTAGATCTGGGGAAAAAGTTACTGCAATATGACTCCCATCATAAGAGGTAGTGAAAGAGGAAGAAGAGGCCATCTAAGACGTTATCTCTCTATGGACTTCTAGCCCGCCTTTTGATTTATTTCTTGGACCACAGTGAAAAAGGGAGTGAGACAGTGAGCATGTTTTTCATCTGAGTTTAAATATCCTCTTAATGAATGCTTCCTTATCCATACTCTCCTCTCCACTCTTTCACTTCCTCCACACACTCACCACTCACCACCCCAACCCTGGCAGAATAAAGGATTTCCTCTCTTGGATCCATGTCTCCATATGCATACCTTTTACTGCATATTAATCATTGTACTATCTGG
>JAJIBD010002401.1:127500-308067 GCA_021461705.1 Cryptotis parvus
GAAGAAGAAGAAGAAGAAGAAGAAGAAAGAGAAGGAGAGGAAGGACAACAACGACAGCAACAAGTAGTAGTAGCAGTAAAGTGCTGCCATAGAGGCATCTGGTGGAGGGAGGAGGGAATCAGGGTACACTGGTGATGGGAAACGTGTGCTGGTAGAGGAATGGGTTCTGGAACACTGAATGATTGAAGCCCAATCATGAACAGGCTTGTAATTGTGTATTTCATGATGGTATTAAACAATAATAAAAAGAAAAATAAAAAAAGAACTCCATGCTCAAAGTAGGTACAGGCACAAACATAATAACCTCTCGGCATCTATATTGCAACCCAAAGTGCTGAATGGGAGGCGAGAGGGAGAGACAAGGAAAGTGCCTGCCATAGAGACAGGCTCAGGGGTGTGTGGAAGGGGGTATGGCAGGAAGATAAAGGGACACATTGATAGTGGGAAATGTGCACCAGTGGAAGATGGGAATTGGAACATTGTGTAAATGAAACGATCATGAGCAGCCTTCTAACTGTATTGCATGGTGAATCAATAAAATAAAATTTAAATATATATATTCTTTTGCCTTTATCATCGTAGGGGCAGGCATCTATAGACCACTCCATGTTCCCAGAGTATGCTGAAATCACTCAAAGCAGATTTACTCTGATTTAATTAGATTTTCCCACAGAATACCCACTAAAGGCTCTGTCTTAGACAATCCCATCTGTTTTTCCTTCTATGTATTGACCAGAACCTGTGACCCTGTATGGGATGTAGTAACCTCTGTCTAGAACCTGTGCTAATAAGAAACTTTTTTTCTTTTACAGTTTCTGTGCTCCTCTTGGTGTCACACACTTGACCATCGAACAACAAAATACAACCCATCACACCCCTTGATTGTTCTTGCTGCCATAGAAGGTGTGAATGGCACATTTCATGGTAGCCACTCATAGAAGGAAGGTGCCAGGATCCACCTTGTGTCGCAATGTTTCTCCAATGGATCTCATTAGAGCTAACTATACTTTGAGGAACCCAAGTTCACAGAAGAGAAAAGGGACACACGCAGTACGCATTTCTCTCTCGTCAGCAACCTGGCCCAAACTTAGTCAGCAAACATAAGTAATACAATAGGCTGGAAGGTGAAGCAGTGAATTTAACTCGTAATTTCAAACACTACACACTCAAAGGGTATCCGGTTAAAATAGATAGTGGGGTAGCTGGGTTGGGAGAGAGATAGGAGGAAGCCCCCCCAACCAGGCAGCTTTCTCTTTGTCCTCTCACCAGTGCCCAGACAGCAGAATCTCAAGGTCTCATTGATGCACACATGGTTATGGCAGAGACTAAGGAAAGCCGAGGGGACAGGGATAGAGAGAGGGAGCCACTGGGGTTCAGTCCTAGAGAAGCCCAGTGACAGATTAGAGAGCAGAAAACCCCAGCAAGGAGACATACTTGACAGGGTTTTCAGCTGCAGATTTCAGGCCAGGAAAGCATATACTTGATGGGCATGACGTAGGAAAAAAAACCAAGTCACCACAGACTGAGTGAGCAGATGGTGAGGAACAGAACTTAAGATGTCACACACTGACCTGGACATCATGAAATATGACAAGTGAGTGACATCGTTTACAGTCAAAAGGAGAGGCTGGATACTGGGGAGGAAGTCAGGTCCTTCTACCTGAACTGTTCAATAAACTCCTTAAGCATTTGAGTTTTTTTAACATTTTATTATACTACCGTGAGATATGCAATTACAACGTGGTTCACGTTTGGAGGTTTCAGTCACACGGTGTTCCAGCACCCGCCCTCCACCAGTGCCCATCACCCACCACCCATGTCCCCAACCAATTTCCTCCCCCTTACACGGCCTGCCTAAATGGCAGGTTCTTTATCTTCTCTCTCTCCCTCTCTCTTTTCCTTCTCCTACACATTGTGGGTTGCACTACATACACTTAGAAGCCATCATTTGCATTTTTTTGCCTGTATTTAAAGCATTTGAGTTTTGTATGCAAATCTTTCATACAATTCTCAAGAATCCACAGGCTCTGAAATAAATTTACTTTCACGCTAATGGAAGTAACTCAAAAATGATGGCGAGGGCAAACAGGCATCTCAGTGTGGCCCCACAGTTGCAGCCTGGCTGGCAGCCCTGTGCAGTTCTGGTCGACCAGAGTCTTAGGGGCAGGGCTTAGGCCTGAGGTTAAGCTCATACCCTTTTGTGCTGACCTTGGGAATGTGCCTTCTGAGGGCCACTGATGGAGAGGGAATGCGCGCTGCTGCCCGTGCTAACAGGATTTCGCTTTATGTGACAGGAAGACTAATATGGGCCCTGAGCCATGTGCTGCTGGCCACAGAGTGTGGATGCTCTTTGTTAAGCTCCTGGGGTCTGGGAGGAAGCAGCTATGCTCTTGTTTAATTCCATATGAGCAGCTTTTTATTTTTACAAATAGTCCTCTTGCTGTTAGGGAGTGAGTGAGCGACATAAATCATCATCATGTCTATGGCAGCCAGGATTTCTTGGGCATGGTCCTCATTAAAGTCTTTAGTTGCAGGGTTCCTGGAGACCTTCCTTTGATACCTAAAAACATCAAACTGAAAAAGCGGTGAGGAGGAGAAGGAGGAGGGAAAGCAGTTGAGGGGAAGAAGAGGAGGAGGAAGAGGAGGAGGAGGAAAAGGGATCGGGGGAAGGAAAGGGCAGTGGCTTAGAGGAATCCAGAATTTCTGTTGAAAAACAACAAGGTACAACCAAAATAATGATTATTCACTGCTCAAAAAAAGGTAAATAAAATAAGCAGCAGACAAGCTCAAGCAGCAAAACCAATAAAACTTCCCTGCCAAATAGATCCCTACACGCCCTTACACAGAAGAAACTATGCGGGCGGGAAGGGGGCTTCTCTGGGGTGATTCATGGAAAAAGAAAAGTTCTCAAAGCCTTTTCCTCTGCAGACCTCAGCCCAGCAGGCTGTGGCAATCAATGAACTAACCTTTTCCTAAGACCTGGTCTCCCTGCTGGGCGGGAATCCAATCCCCGGGCAAAGGTCACTGAGAATACCATCATGCTGTTGGCAGTGGCTGTTCATTCACAAAATGAGCTCCTTTGTGATAAAAGCAAGGGAGCGCCGAGCAGAGTGTGGAGTGTGTGTGCATTCCAGGCTGGTGGAGGAGAACTGCCAACATGCTCAGTCACTGGGAACCCAGCAGCACATGCATCTCAGTTTACAGGATTGATGTGGCCCAGCCGAATGGTGCACATTGAATTCCTATAAATCACGCCACATTTTAAATGCACTGGGGGAGCTGGCCATTTAGAGGAACCCTGCCGTGAATCTTGGCGAAAAGTGAAAAAATCATGGCTGAATCCATCTCTTCTGCAATGAAGCCCCAAGTACTTTTTGAGTGCTTATCACATGTGGCAAATTTTCTATTTCTTGTGCTCACCAATCGAGGTGCCATGGCATTTCTAAAAATGGAGTGTATGTGGGCCAGAAAGATAGAATAATGAGTAGGGTGCTTGCTAGAACATGCCTACCCAGTCTGGATCCCACTCTGATGCATCTAGGAGTCCCTGGACCAGGCTAGGAGTGATTCCTGTGCACAGAGCCAGGAGCAATCCCTGAGCACTGCCTGGTTTTGTCCGAAAAAAACAAAATACAGAAAAGGAGTGCCCGAGCTTGAGGGAACACACACACACACACACACACACACACACACACGCACGCGCCGCGCACGCACGCACGCATGCGCAAACACACACAGAAAACTTTTTGATGAGATCGGGTGTATTCAGGGTGGTATGGCCATAGGCCACACAAAACTTTTTGATAAGGTGGGTTTGGTTCTTGGTGAAACCAAGTGAACAAAGTATCAAAGTGGAAAGAGACACTTCAGCTGATGCCACATCCTGTCATTATCTCAACATACACCAGTTGGTTTCTCTTGGAATAACCATGTACTGTTTCTCATTCTAAAGACGAGCACTGATTGGTACTATATTTCCTTAATGGTTTGAAGCAAGGCACTGTGGCCAGCAGTTCAGGGTCCTTAAGCCTTTTACCAGAAAATGCAACCTGAGTAAGTTTTCCAAATCAATAGTCCCATTCCTCCAGAGGAGCAATAGTCTTCTCTGGAAGTGAGCACCACCAAGATGCAAACCTGCCTGGAGAAAAGGGCATAACAGTGAGAGATGATTGGCCTACCTAAACCAGACCCAGATCAGGGGTACCCCAATGGCCACCGTGAGGAGTAGGGACGTGTTTGATTCCAAACAGAAGAACTCATTAATGGGAAGACTGTAGACCTGATCACCTGATCAGGATTTCTTCATCTCTGTTTTCTGCTTCTGTATGTTCTTTGCTTTGCTTAGATAAAACTTAAGAATACTTATAAGTATTTGAGTGCTATGATGAAAATGTATAAAGGAGAGACCACCCATTGCTCTGGGCTACCTGAATCCCTTTGATATGGGAGCCCTCAGCTCTGTACTCTCTATTCTGTGTCTGTTGTGTCCATGGTTTGTGGCGACCAAACACGGGTTCTAGGAAGCACAGCTAAGCATTTTTATCTTCGTCCTTGATTCTGTTGCTGGGTGTTACATAGATTTGCAAACAATTTGGGTTAAATCCTACATCCAAGACATGGATGTAGATACTATTCTCTAAGGTTTGAAAAAACACACCCTGAAATAACTGATGGTGTTTAAAAACATATTCTGTGGAGACTGAAGCAGTCATCGAAGCCCCAGTCAAACAGGGTGTGCAAACCCAATACACATCAGATATTTTGTGAGCTGTATTATGGATTCACCACCAGGATCTCACCATTCTACAAAGAAGTGATTATCGACGTCAAAAGAGGGTTATACTATCTCACCATACTCTTCAGTGCCATCCTTGAGAACATCATGTGACAATTAGAATGGGAAGGAATAGGAGTGAAGCTACATGGTCGGCAACTACACCACCTCCGCTTCGCTGATGACATCGTTCTAATGGCACCAAATATTAGCCAAGTGGCACAAATGCTGGCCGACTTTGACCAAAAAACGTGGAAAGATAGGTCTACAGCTAAATCTCAACAAAACTATGTTCATGAGAAATGAACTAGTTCCAGAGGCCCCATTCACTCTCAATGGAACAAACATCTCCGAATGCAGCAGTTATGTGTACCTAGGTCAAGAAGTCAATATGATGAACGACCTAAAACCTGAGCTGCGCAGGGAGGAAGAGAGCAGCACGGAATGCCTTCAAAAGCATTGAAGAAATAGCTAAAAGGACAAAGAACCTCCGACTCCAGGCATATCTCTTCAACTCCACTGTTCTTCCTGCACTAACATACGCCTCAGAGACCTGGGCCCTACGAAAGCAGAATGAGAATGCTATTCGGGTCTCCCAGAGAAGAATCAAAAGAGATATGTTTGGAATATCACGCCTCACTCAAGTGAAAGTAGGAATCCGGAGCTTCGACCTCCATCACTGTTCCAGAGTCAGGGATGCTGTCTCGTTTGCCAAGGCATCGAAAATCAGATGGGCTGGACATGTAATGCGATTTGGAGGACCGCTGGACTAGAGCCATTGCCAACTGGATCCCACGGGATGTCAAAAGATCACGTGGCCACCCACTTAAGAGATGATCAGACTTTGTCAAGACTCTGGACAAATGGTTTGAGGCTCTTTGTATTCCTGAAGCAAGCAAATGCCATTGGGCTACACTGGCACGTGATAGGGTCAAATGGAAATTTTACTGGCGCCCGCTCGAGCAAATCGATGAATAACAGGGATGCCAAGTGATCAAGTGATCAAGTTTAAAAACAAAAAGTGCAGAGCTACAGATTATACTTGGAGATTAGGAGCCAAGCTTTAGGTGAATGCATTTCTGCCTTGAACCCCAGTTCCACAGTAATGTTATATGACTTTGTGCAAATTAATTATCTGTTACAGGTTTATATTGTTTATGTGTAAAACAAAGATCAATAATAGAATTAGTATCAAAGGGTAATTGTAAAGACTCAATCAGAAATGATTTTATTTCTAAAGGCTTAGCAGAGTTTACATGTTACATAGAACATGGTTAGTAAAATGTTATTATGTCAGAGCTCATTCTACAAAACAAAATCCTAGACTACTATTGTGGGGTTTAAGTGGGTTCAAATTCCTGGTATTATCTGGTTCTCAACTGAGTCATAACAAAGGGATGGGACCTTTCCTAAGGTCTTACCACTGTGATAGCAAAGTATCCTATTTAGCGCATGGTTGCCCAGGTACCACCATGGTGACCCAGAGCACCCGTTATTCATCGATTTGCTCGAGCGGGTGCCAGTAATATTTCCATTTCACCCTATCATGTGTCAGTGTAGCCCAATGGCATCTGGTTGCTTCAGGAATACGAAGAGCCTCAAACCGATCCTTCAGGGCCTTGACGAAGAAGTCTGACCATCTTGTATAAGGGCGACCACATAAGCTTTTTAAATTTTTTTTTATTAAATATTGTTCATGTTTAGAGGTTTCGGTCACTTCAGTGTCCTTGAAGTAAGGGACTCTGAGCAAACCTGGTAGGTTCTTTGCAGACAGTACTCAGAAAAGCAGCCCCCTAACATTTGTAAAAGAGAAAAAATGGACTGAGTAGACAGCTCAAAAGACTGTAACTCATGCTTTACATGCTGAATCCTTATTAGCGCATGGTTGCCCAGGTACTACCATGGTGACCCAGAGCACTGAGCAGAGCACCCAAGCACTCCTGAGTATGGGCCAGAAAAAAGAAACAGGTGGAGAAGGAAGTGCAAAAGGATGATCACTTGATCACTTGGATCCCGTTATTCATCGATTTGCTTGAGCGGGTGCCAGTAACATTTCCATTTCACCCTATCACATGCCAGTGTAGCCCAATGGCATCTGGTTGCTTCAGGAATACGAAGAGCCTTAAACCGATCCTTCAGGGTCTTGACGAAGAAGTCTGACCATCTTGTAGATGGGCGACCAC
The DNA here is from genome assembly GCA_021461705.1 of Cryptotis parvus. Taxonomy (NCBI): domain Eukaryota; kingdom Metazoa; phylum Chordata; class Mammalia; order Eulipotyphla; family Soricidae; genus Cryptotis; species Cryptotis parvus. Next base: position 134,458 of record JAJIBD010002401.1, read on the forward strand.
ATGAGCTTTTAAAAAATTTTTTATTAAATATTGTTCATGTTTAGAGGTTTTGGTCACATAGTGTTCCAGCACCCGCCCTCCACCAATGCCCATTTCCCACCACCAATGTCCCCAATTTCCTCCCCTCACCCATAGCCTGCCTAAATGGCAGGTTCACCACATGATCTTTTGACATCCCATGGGATTCAGTCAGTAATGGCAGAAGGATGAGGAGACAAATATTTGAGTCTCAATATGTGTACTTCCGGAAAGAAAGGAATTTTTTCCAAACTTAGAATGAGAGATGAACTTCACTGAAACTGGAGATCAGCTTTTTTAGGGAAAGTGGCAGGGAAAAGGGGAAAGTTAGGGAACGATGCACAAACAAAAAACACAGAAACACACACACACACACACACACACACACAAAGGAAAGCAAATAGCAGATTGGGGGATAGAGCTTTTGGTTTTAGGGTTAAGATCTATCCATCTAGTTCTAAGAAGACTCCCCCTCCCCAGTTCTAAGGGAGATCTGTGATGGTAGCACAGCCTCATCAGACAAGGCTGTGTGTACAGTGAGAAATGTGGCAGCTGCTGACACAGTGCTGGCATTTCCCACACTTGGAGGAAACCTGTTGCTGGAGGAATGTTGATAACAAGAGAACTCTCAGGGCTCCACCACACCCAATTGGTAATCAGAGCAGATAAGAAACACTGTCCTGTAGGGGTGGAGTTTAGAGTGGAAAGTCAGCCCCTCTCACCTGAACCAATGTAGAGATGGACTTGTTACTACTCAATCCAAGTCTCTTACCAGGGCCAGGCAAGATTTAGTGGCAATAAATCCAGCTTGACCAAGCACTTGTGGATTTACCATGAGCAGAAAGAATTCTTTTTACATAGAGCAGCCCCATAGGCTGCACATGCTCCCAGATGCCATCTCCTTCAATGTTCTTTATTAAAACAGAATGTAGTGAGATAATGTCTCAGAAACCTTTCAGGCAGAACACAGATCCCAGGGAATTCCAGGAGACCTTCTTATGTATCTGGGTAGAATCCATGCTGTCTCTAGGAATCTCCCTTCCTCTAAAATATGTCTTCTAAAATACATCTTCCCCAGCTATGAAATAGAGACTTGGACTCATTCATAACCAATGACAAGGTCAACTCTATCCTGTGTCTCCGCTAACGTTTCTTCCAAGGCACGCCTCCAACTCCAAGTCTTCCCATTCAACGGCCCGTGAGATCCACTGGAAAAATGCCCCTGCCTCATTAAAAGATCACTGAAAGTTAAAACCAGAGCATTCGCACTGACTTCAACTACAAACAAAAAGCTGTGTCAAGTCAAAATAGAAAGAAAAAAAAATTGGGCTTGCACATCCTGGTCCCAGAGTGAGATTAGATCAGCATACTGAGGAAAGCAGCAAAAACAGACAAAAGGGAAGTACATTAGTACAACTCAAAAGTATCATCGATAAAACTTCAAAGGCAAATGGAAAATTTGTAGGAGGCAAAAGGCTTCCCTGTGCTCTCCCTGGGGGGTCGCCAGGAGGTGACAAATAAATGGTCAAGCACTGATCTCCCCCCCCTCTAAAGTGATCCATCAGAGGGACCCTGTAAAGGAACAGGTGGAGAGATACACAAGCATACTGGAAAGACTTGCTGTGCCAGGGAGATAATCTAGCTGTGAAATTCTTTTGAGTGGGGAGATACCTGGCTGCGCTTATAACTTCCTCCTGGCTTTGTGTTCAGGAATCACTACTAGTGGGCTCTGGGAACCATATGTGATGTCAGGAATCAAACCCTTGCTTGGCTGTGTGCAAGGCAAGAGCTTCTTTCTGTACTACTGCTCCAACCCCTGAGAGTGAAATTCTTTGGGATGCCATCAAAGACTCGGGATGAGTTTCAGTGGGATCTCCGGAAGCAGGAAGCAGGAGGGCAAGGTTCAACAATGTGTCCAGAGAAACTTGCACTTCTGTAGAAACAGGAACATCCATGAATTGATTGAATTCAAGGCTCTAAAGCAGGTGTGGGGACAGTCTGGCCCATGGATCATATAAGACCCACAAAAATCCTGTCATCTCAGCTCACAGGATGGGACAGACAACTATGTTTCTCAGTAGCTGCCAGAGACCTGCCTGCCTGTGTTTTATGGTTCATGATTGATGCTATGAATATCCAAATGACCCTTGGTAAAAAAAAAAAAAAAAAGAATCCCCACCTTCGCTCTGAAAGCAATCAGAAAACCAGGCAGGTTTTTCTCAGTGGAAGGCACGTGGCAGGCCTCAGAGTTCTCTCCTTTGCCCTGCCCACAGGAAGAGCACTGAGCCCATTGGTCATGAGGTAAGGGACTTTAGGTGTCCTTGGAGAAGTCTGTGGCGAGCCCCAAGCTGAGAAGAATAAGGTGAGGCTCTAAAGTCTTCAGAAAGAGGTTTGAATTCAAATGAGAGACTCAATGCAAAGGGGAAATAGAAATGAGCTCTTCTCAAAAACCCTTGGACTATAAACTTTGGGAAAATAAGGGGTGGCCTCTCTTCTGGGCTTCACTCTTTTCCCTTTGAGGAACAAAGGAATCAAATGTGGTCCTAGGACACTGTGTATGGGTCAGAGGGACAGTCCATCCAAAACTGGAACCTATCTTTGTACTTTCTGGCTAGTGTTTCCACAGACCAGCTTGTATCTTGGTCTCTGAGCCTCACCTTCAACAGCCCAGAGCAATGATGGGGCTGAGGTTTAAAATCTTTGATTTATAGTCTTGCCATATAACCTGGAACACAGAAAACTCAATATAGTTAGCAGCCACCATTGTTCTTATTTTATCATACCCTCCCTATTCACGCAAGTCAGTCTCTGGATATGTTTCCAGGCAGTGAGTATGTTCTATCCTCTGGGGCAGGCAGGCAGTGTCACATGAGAACAGAAGCAGCCATCCCCAACCCTTCCACCAGCTCTTCGCTCTTCTGAGTACCAGCAGGAACTTCCCTTCCTCTCAGATTGCTAATGTTTGAAACGCACATCCATTCTGCAAACTCTTGTCTTTTGTTCTCTCTTGGTTGCATAGGGTGTGACTGCGAGCTTGTCCTCCAGTCCATACCAACAAGGAGGCAGGACGAGCAGAAGGGGAGAGCGGAAGAGGGCAGAAAAGAGTCGTCTCTGGGCCAGATATCCCTCTGACGTCCACATGGCAAAGCCATGCCTCCAGGCAGGGTTCATCCTGCCATCCCCTGGACCTTTCCTGCTGGCACACCCCTCCATTTCCTCTGGGGCCTGGCCTAGAAGCAAACCTTTCTGTTTCCTCCAGCAGTCCTGCCGTGTCTCCAAGGGCTAAATTTCCAATCCTCAGGTGGATTTTTGCCTTCATGAGGATAACTGTGAAAAAAAAGAGAAGCAAATGGCATTAAGAAGGAAGACTTTGTAGACCTTGTATGCTTTCTATTTGTGTTCAAACCCTTATAAGACCTCTACCATGGAGTGTCTATCTGCACATTCTAAGCTGGCGTCTCTTTCTCCTCATCTCAGAGTGTGAGAGGCAATGCTAAGGACTGGAATAACCAAAGCCTAACAACAGCGGGCTCTCTCTGAGGAGAGAGGATGGGCAGTTCATTCCTCATGATCCTGAGGAGAGAGGAGAGCAGAAGACAAAGCCTGAGCGGGAGGATGCACTCACCAGAACTCTCCCTGCCCATTGACAATCCCACATGAAGCCCTTAGATTTCCCTCTTGTATGGCGTCTGAGCAGAGAGAGCCTCAACCTCTAATGTTGGATGCATAATGAAAGGGGAGGAGGGAGGGAAGTGGTCTTGCTCACTACTTAGCCAAGGACAAAACGTATATTCCTTTACCTAGCTGGAGTCTTGGAATTTCCAAGGAGATCCTGGAAGTCATGGCGACTTTCCAGGCCAGGATTCTAAGAGCTTGTAAAGATACACATGATGGAAATAGCATGTGTTCTTCAAAATAAAGACAAGTCAGATATCTGTAGGTGTCATGTTTGCTGTTCTTCAGCTTTAGTAACTGGAACGCCAGGAATGAAGACCAACCCGCACTGCTACTGGAAATGAAGATGGGGGGAGGAAGGCTCCTTCTGAAAAATGAGCCACAGACACATTTCTGGAATCACCGTCACTGACTAATCAGAAATAGACACAGGTGGGCATTCCAGCAGGTCCCCAAGGCACTCATTATTTGTAGGAGAGAACCCTGAAAACAACTTCATAGGTATTCAATAAGAACACAGTCAAATGAGCCTTGATAGATCCAAATGGTCTATCAGTGTCACAGGAAAGTAACAAGGAGAAATGTTCAGAGTGTATTGTTGAGGTAAATAGAGCTGTACGATTACTGACCCCAATTATATAATAGATATACATACAGAAAAGACTGTTCTGACATAAAGAACAACAACAACAACCCCCAAAAAGTTAACAGTAGTTATCTGGAGCATACGATAGACTTTTTTGTTGTTGTTGTTGCCTCAATTGTCTTTTGAAATTTAGTGATTTGTGGGGACAGGGAAAGTTTGGATCCAAAGTGCTTGCGGATTACTATTGTCAGTGCTTGTGGAGGGGTGAGGGCCATATGCGGCGCTGGGAATTGAACATACATAGCAAGAACTTTAACCCCTATAAAAATATATAAACATATATTTACATAATGGGTGTTAAGATGCCCCCTGAAATTCTGCAATACTGTAAAGTAAGGAAAATCAAATTCAAAAGGTGGGGTAGGGAGAAAATGAGCTGAGTATACAAATGCTGATGTATCTAAAATTATGTGATCTCCAGGGAAGGTGCTTAATCTTGGCACCGCCTAGGGCAGTAATAGCAAGCTCTTGAAGAGACTGATAATTCCAGAACCTTGAGGAACAGAAGTAATGACTAGAAATAGAAGACATAATCATGATTGTTTTCAGTCTAAAAGAAATGATATTTTTAAAATTCCCTCTTCTTTTTCATGCCCCAAGCCTCCTTAGTCTTCTCAACAATCTACCCCAATATGGAAAACTGGAAAGTACATAATTTCTAGTTAAACTGACATGCAACAAACTGAGCAGTGTTTAGTATAAGTATATCCCAAATGTAATGTGGGTTACACTTTCACTAAAACAAAACAAACGTATCCATTTTTTTCTCAGAAGTTGAACTGGATATGCTGATTTGTATTTGCAAAATATACAGTCTTGTCCTATTACTGAGAAATTACAAGAAAAAATATTCTTGAGGAAATAAGGCACTTTTTACCTAAGGCACCACAAAAATAGAAATTAAAAGGCATCTTTTTTTTTAACATTTTATTATACCACCGTGAGATATACAATTACAACGTTGTTCACGCTTGGGGGTTTCGGTCACATGGTGTTCCAGCACCCCGCCCTCCACCAGTGCCCCTCAGCCACCACCCATGTCCCCAATTCCCTCCCCTCCCACATCCCGCCTAAATGGCAGGTTCTTTATCTCCTCTCCTCTCCCTCTCTCTCTCTCCTCCTTCTCCCACACATTGTGGGTTGCACTACGCACACTTAGAAGCCATCATTTGCATTTAAAAGGCATCTTTTTAGTAATCAGCAGTGTCTATGACAGAATTTTAAACTTGAGACTTCAAGGGGAAGGAAAAATCAGTTTCAGTACAGTCCCTTGTCATGGCTGACCATGTAAATAGCATTCAATTCTATTTTTAAGGAAAATGCATTAGAACTATTTGTCTTCTTAAAGGAATTTATGGCTCAGCAAACACAGTCAGGATCACTGAGTTCATTCCTTTGTTATTACGGGCAGAAGTCCCTTCACCTCTTCATTATATCAAATCATTTGGCTACCCTGAACCAATGAGACAGACATGGGGCAGAGCTGCTACTTGCTCTCCCTGTGCCCAGCCGCTCACAAGGAGCCCAGGAGAGATGGCAGGTTCTAGCCCTGGCCCGCCAGCCCAGCAGAGCCTTGCAACAAGCCAGATGACCCCCCACTCCTTGAGGGCCTCCATTTTCCACATCCAGACTTCTCTCTCGTCAGAACTCCACCTAGCAGACCAGCCTATCACAGTCTGGCTCGCGGGCCGCTTGAGGCTGCACTGTTCATCATTAAATGCTGGACTTTGAGATAGCTGCAAGAGTATGCTACCTGCACGGCAGAGCCTGGCAAGCTACCCGTGTTGTATTTGATATGCCAAATACCAGTAACAATTATAGACCTTGTTCCCGGAATGGATTGTGGCTCTTTATGTTCCTGGAGCAAGCAGATGCCCTTGGGCTCTACTAGCATGAGACAGGACATATGGAGATGTTACTGGTGCCAGCTCGAGCAAATCGATGAACAACGGGAAGACAGTGAAACAGTGATACCCTGCACCAAATATTCAGAGTTCTTTTTAGGTCTCTGATATGCTGAAAAAATGAAACAGGAGCACAGGGATAACAGTTATTACCTGGACTATCCTACTTACCAATAAGATTACATTCAAGATGGCCAGAATATTTTCTTTAAATTTTGCTTATGTAGAAAAATATCCAAATGTTCAAACTTGTTGAAATAACCATAAAGTATTTTAATGTAACAGTATAGATTACTGGATGCAAGACTAGCTCTGTGGATTTAGGCAAGTTTTGTTACTCTATGCTTCAGTTTCCTCAATTATAAAACAAGGGTTTGGGATGGAGGAAAAGCACCTGCTCTGCACAAGCATGAGGCTGATAGTCTGATCCCCAGCTTTGTCCACTGAACAAGTGCCATTTTGTAGTCACTGATGTTTGGGATTTTGACACCATAGCAAAGCATGTGATTTACTGTGCACTACCCCAAGTGTGTGCAATCACCACAACTAGAGTGTGTAAGCACCAAAGCAAGGTACAAGCCCCATGAACAGAAGGACAAGCAGTGCAACTAAATGTGTGATCCCTAATGAATACACACCAGAGTATGAGAGCACTGCAGCAAACTGTGAGCAACCCTCGAAGTTCTCACAGCAGCAAAGCGGACAGGGAAAGAGGAATAAAGTAAATGATAAGGGCCTGGGGGATAAACATTTGTTGATGTTTTCAGAGATGGCAGAACACAATGAGATATATGAAAATTCGTGATAATGTTGTTTACTAAGGTGAGTGTAAATTATCTTAATATTTCCAAAAAGGAGTATCACATGTATTAAAAGCCTTAAGGTTGGCCTGAGAAGATAGTTCAATGGCTGAGAGAATGCTTTGCAGATAGGAGGACTGGACTTAACTTTCAGCCAGCATGTCTTTGTCACCTAATCCTTGCAGGGAGTGAGCCTGGAGCACAGATCTGGAGTAGTTGAGAAACCCTGGAGCACAGAACTGGAACCAAAGCTAATTTTGCTCATTTGACACAATGATTTTGATTTCTAAACTTCTACCTAAATGGGCAGGAAAGACTGTCCCGAGTTTAAGACACTTTCCTTGTATACAGCCAGGCCAAGTTTGATTTGAGTAACACATATGGTCCCTGATTATCACCAGGAATAATGCCTCAGAGCATAATCAGGAGCAAGCTCTGAGCACAGCCAGGTGTGGTGAAAAAAAAAAATTAGTACCCAAAGAAAATAATTGAGGGTGCATGCACATACATAGATACAAAGAAATGTAATACAGTGTGATTTATCATTGCCAGACACTTGTAGTAACCCAAAGCCAGATCTAGCACCAGGGAACTTGTTAAATAAACAGAAATATATCAATTTGATGGACTATTTTCACAGTTTTTAAATGCCATCATTCTAATGATTATGCATGTAATATCTTGGGAAATGGTTATGATTAACACCAAAAGGTAATAAAGCATAATAAAATACAGTTTTGTCTCATTGCATAACCCGCAATGAAAGGCCCTGGTTAGAGAGTAAGGCAAAGACTACTGGTTATGCACTTCTTTGTCTTTTTTATACAGAATTAGGCTGTAAATCTTTGAGAAGTGTGCTATATCTTCGGTCTAGTGGAATAGACAGGACAAGCACAGATGACCACAAGGATCATGTCAACATGTTCACAAGTCCAAGAGTGATAGAAATAAAACTGTGTGCTCCAAGTGTCTGAGACTGGCTTAGCTGGTGGAAGATGCTGTTATCAATTGGTAATGTCTGCTGTGGACTGAGAGTGTGTCCTGAAGGCACATTCACATCTTTCTATTCCCCACTCCTGAGACTAGGGAAAAAGGTAGTGAGGGAATTAAAGAATGGACAAATTCACTCAAGTTTACATTTAATTTTAAAATATGTTAGAATTTCTAATTACTATAAATAAAATCTAAATTTTATTTATATACATAAAAACATGTGAACTAAAACATGGGAAGCAATTAGCAAAGGATCAGCTGGTTCTTAAAAATGGGAGCATTAAATTGGTAATATTAGAAATGGAAAACAAGACTAAATTACACAATCCACTTCATTGTCCCAAAGTTTTTGCAAAAATAAGATTTGAACAGGACCAAAGAAGGTGCTGATTCCCCGGAGAGACAAAGTTTCATTTACATCTCCACTTAGCTCCCTACAAGCTAGGAACCTAGTTTACCAACAAAGAAACTGATACTGAACCTAGTTTACCAACAAAGAAACTGAAAGATGTTAGGATCAAGGCTAGAATACTGAAGAGCTTTCTTTAATCACAGATCAAAGGTGAAGGATTGGAGTTTTATCTGAGCCACTAACCCATTTGTCTCTGATAGTAAGCTGAAACCTACTTCATAGAACGCCAGATACTTTGTCATAAGCAAAGAAAAGAAAACTTTATCAACTTTCAAATTTTTTCTCACATGATTTTCTGATCAATTCTTCTTGAAAATGCATGACTAACATTTTCAAATAGAAAACACAGAGTAAAAATTATTTTATTAAATCCCCACAGCCATCCTAGATGGCAGACACTATCATTTTGCAGATAAGACTTTATGAGTCATTTCCAAAGTACCTAGGGGATATAATGATTACAGTAAAGAACTAGTTGGTAGAATTTTGACGTGCAAGGTGGGGGAAAATGAAATATATACTGATCACTTGATCACTTGACATCCCGTTATTCATCGATTTGCTCGAGTGGGCACCAGTAACATTTCCATTGGACCCTATCACGTGCCAGTGTAGCCCAACAGCATCTGGTTGCTTCCAGGAATACAGAGAGCCTCAAACCGCTTCCTTCAGGGACTTGACGAAGAAGTCTGACCATCTTGTAGGTGGGCGGCCACGTGATCTTTTCACATCCGTGGGATCCAGTCGGTAATGGCTCTAGTCCAGCAGTTGTCTCCAAATCGCATTACATGTCCAGCCCATCTGATTTTCAATGCCTTGGCAAACAAGACAGTGTCCCTGATTCTGGAACAGCGATGGAGGTCGGAGCTCCGGATTCCACTCCCACTTGAGTGAGGCGTGATATTCCAAGCATGGCTCTTTTGATTCCTCTTTGGGAGACCCGAATAGCATCCTCATCCTGCTTTCGTAGGCAGCGGCGGCAGCACGGGAAGCGGCTAGGCGGCAGCAATGGCGGAGGTGGGAGCCGGGCAGTGAGCAGAGCCCCGACTCGGCTCTGTGGCGGTACGCAGAGTGGAGGGAACAGCCGTTTGGGCGCTGGTTGCGAGGATTAGCTCGCAGGGCGCGCATGGACAATAGCGCCTAGGTGCGCGATGAGGCAAGGGGTGGGAGGGGGGGTGGGGGGGGTCGGGGGGATCCCCGGACTGCCATGGGGCAGCGCAGCACGGCTGCGGCGAGCGGCGTCAGTGAGGTCGGGGAGCCCCTCGGCTTGCGCCTCCGTTCCCAGGCCACTCCCGTGGGGGCATCAGACCGGCCCACGCGGCAGCACGATTACAGACACCTGGCCGTCATCTTTCTTTACCATCTTTACCGCTGCCATGTTCGCTGCGCTCATCAAGGACCACCAGTGGGACGACCGGGGCACAGGCCATGTGCTGGCTACATGGAGCGGCTGAAGGGTATGTCCTGCCTGTCAGGGCGGAGAGGGACATCACACTCAGAGATGCTCAGGGGGTTACTCCTGGCTCTGCACTCAGGAATTACTCCTGGCAGTGCTTAGCCCAGCAAGCTACTAAGAGTATACCGCCTGCCCTGAAGAGCCTGGAAAGCTGGCCGATGCGTATTCAATATGCCAAAACTAGTAATATACTGATAGCACCCCCCCAAAAAAAAGACAGGAGGGATGGAGGAGGGAGTGGTACATGGAAGCAAAGAAGTAAAAGAGAGATGGGAGGGTAAGAAGGAGAAATAGAACTCTAGATGCTCACAGGTGCTAAACAAGCTCAGAGTGAACCTGAGACCTACCTCTACTCCAGGCTTTTCTTATATAGATTCAACAACAGGGTAACCAAAGGCCAAATCCAGTTTACTACTGACTTCCAGTAAGCAAGTGCTCTTGTTTTTGCCAATTGTAAATCAGAGGTTGCATAAGTTTTGGGTACTAAAACTTTCTTCAGAGATGCCCAGTACAGAAATCAGTGCTTGAGATTTTCTACTTTTACAAAAATGAATGACTATGTGGGCACGGAGCCAAGGACAACCTGAATTGCAAGGTTGCCCCATGCCTGGAAGATGCAGAGCCAAGGTGGAAAGCTTCAGGCACTAGGAGGGCAAGGAGGGAAGGCTAAAGTCAAAGAACAAGTATTAGAATGTTTATTGAAAATATCATGCTGGGGAGAACCCAGCTCTCACACCTCTGGGATTTGGGAATAGGCCATCTACAATTGAGAGTCATGCCAGATGATTTCAGCCATTTCCATTTCATAAAATTCCTGGTACAAAAAAATAAAGTCATACCTAGCTGTGAGCTTGATGGTCAGGAGGAGGCCAGTAGGAAGAGAGGCCCCTTGATACATGCAAACATTGCTGCTACATTTCAGAAATTACTAGACCAAAGAGGAGGATAAAGATGTGCCACAAATACTAAGATTTTGTGAAGACTAAGGCTAAAAGTCTGAGCCTAAAAAAGTTTAAGTGTCTGAATTTGGCTGCCAGAAAAGAGTGGAAGACTATCAGGGATAGTGAAGGATCACTATCACTATCCTCCCATTGATTATCTATTTGCTAGAGCGGGCACCAGTAATATCTCCATATGTCCTGTCTCATGCTAGTAGAGCCCAAGGGCATCTGCTCACTCTAGGAACATAAAGAGCCTCAAACCATTATATTAGGTCATGGGAATGAACTAATATAATTGTTACTGGTATTTGGCATATCAAATAAAACACGGGCAGCTTGCCAGGCTTGCCATGCAGGTGGCATACCCTTGTAGTCACCTCTAAATATAGCATTTATAGATGAACTGCTTGGCTGCAAGTGGCCACGCAAGACAAGCTGTGATAAGGTGTCACTGGGTGGAGTTCTGATGAGAGGGAAGTCTGGATGTGGAAAATGGTGGCTCGATGGAGTGTGTGTGTGGGGGGTCATCTGGCTTGTTGTGCGGCTCTGCTGGGGTGGCAGGCCAGGGTTAGAACCAGCCATCCCTTCCAGGCGCCTCATGAGCGGCTGGGCACAGGTAGAGCAAGTCGCAGCTCTGCCACATGTCTGTAAGTTTCTGGATCAGCATACCTGGGCTGGATTGAAAAAAACTGCTGCAGGGTGGATATAAATAGCCAAGTTACCCGCCCCTACACACACATAGATACACACCCCTTAATCGCTCCCACTGTGTTCAGGGATAGGGTAGAGTGAAGTCATCAAGCTCTTTCAAGATTAGGAATTTGATAAATGTAGTTGTGTGGGGTCCTGAAGGCAATATGCTTGAGTAATGTACAGTGACCATCTGTGGACCAGTCCCTTTATCCCCTTATTATAGGCACATATTCAAGTTCAAATTGCTTGTTAGGAGTTTTGCACGTCTCCTTTCATATATTTCAGCTTTATACAATTGTTCCCGAGAGTAATCTGAAAGAACTGCTCAGCTTAAGCCTTCTGAAGATTTGCACCATAGCTGCATTTTTCTAATTTCCTGGCATCTACCCTTCTAAAGAACAAGTATAGGTAGATGAGTAGCTTTTCAAAAACAAGTTTAGTTAGATGAGTAAATATAACACTGATTCCATCAATACTCTTGGACTATTTCTTGGAATTTCTGCTTTTGGACATTTTAGACTTTAAAATTCATCTAACATCTTATCAAACATTCCAAGGAAGAACAGATAGGCATATTCTCAAACATCTCAAAATCTAACTAATAACAAGATCCAATGCAGATTGATCAATGTTTCTCAAAACAGAGAGGAGAATGTCCATATATGAGAAAAAAAGTTAAAAAAAATTAATTTTTATTTTGCTTATAATTGCAGAACAGATTTTGTCTACTTTATCAGTTTGGGAAATAGGATAAAGTCAGATATTTATTTTTTTAAATGAAATATTTTGTCTTCCAGTAGAGAAACTTTTATTTTCTACCCTGAGATCCTTTCTTCTCCTTTGATTAAATTTAAGAACATGTGGTAGGAGGTGGTTGGTTTTCAGCTCTGATCCAACTGAAATCTGGCTTCATCAGCAGAGAATTTTGGCTCTTCTATTGTTAAAGGCATTTTACCACTTCCTGACATCACTGGCTGGATGAATGAATTTGCTGCAGTAAATGACTAAACTATAATTTTTCATACTGCAGAACCAAAGCACGCTTATGCTCCTTTGTAGAGCTTTGGAGGCTCAAGTATATTTTATCAGGCAAAGATATTTTACTGCTCTCTCTTAAAAATCCATAACTACTCCTTACTTTTACTATAATTTCACTTAAATAACAGATTATTTGAGAAGTATCAAAATATTTTTTAATATTTAGTCTTCTCATCAAAGAACATGAAGTGGCTCATGATTCAACTTGTAGCATGTCATTTAGTATTTTATATATCTTATTTGTCCTATTTGTTCCTATGCACTTTATAGTTTTTAATGTTTCTATAAAAAAAGGAGTTCTTTCTTTTACATTTTCTACTTGAGTATTCATTTGGCCAGATATCTTTCATATGCTTATTTTGTTGAATTTTTTTTGTTCTAATGTTTTCAAAATGTATAGATAGGCAGTTTTATATTTATTTCCAGTCTGTGTGTATTTATTTTTCTTATTTTATTGCAATAGCTAGGACATTCTCTACAATGTTGCAAAATGGCGTGACATCTGGCATCATTCTTTTACTTCCACATTTAGGGGCCCGATTCAATATTTACTACTAAATAGCATAGTATGCTTTAGAGTTTAATGATGGTTATTCTTTATTGAGTTTAAATAAATTGTTTTATCCCAAGTTTGCTAACATTTCTCACCAATATGTTGAACATTATTAAATGCAGAATTTGCATGAGGCACAGAGATTTCATGACAATTTCTATTATCTCATAATGATATTTAAATGCTTACCTTACCATAGATTTATGCCTTAAAAACTCTTACATTAAATTCATTAATGTCATAGAAACTTTTATAAGTAAATGCTCAGCCTGATTAAAAGCATTTTTAAAAATTATAGTGGAACTCCATATTTAGAATCATTAATGAAAACATGATGCATAATGAGAATTATTATCTTAAAGGCATGATAAAAATGTTTTCAAAAATAACTAAAATTATGAGACCTAAATCCCAAACTTCAGCTTTGATTTTATGCCCTATGAAGAGAAGCTTCATTAGGAACCCCCCATGGTGGGGGGGTTCCTCTGGCTTTTGCGAGGCTCTGCTGGGATGGCGGGTAAGGGCTAGAACATGCCTATCCTCCTGGGTGCCTCATGATTAGCTAGGCACAGAGAGAGCCGGTTGCAGCTCTGCCCCATGTATCAGAGTCTCTGGGTCAGGTATACCTGGGCTTGAACTAGACTGCTATAGGGTGGGACTCTGATGAGCAGGGCTTGTGATCAGCTCCTCTGCTGGGTGGAGCTTGGGCGTTCTGTGGAGTCTGATGTTGAAAATGGTGGCCCTCATGGTGGGGGGGTGTTCCTCTGGTTTCTTGAGAGGCTCTGCTGGGATGGTGAAGGAAGCCCCATAAAGGAGAGCTGCCATTTTCAGCATCCGGACTCCACAGCTCATCAGAGCTCCACCCAGCAGAAGAGCTGATCACAAGCCCTGCTCATCAGAGTCCCACCCTACAGCAGTCTAGTTCAAGCCCAGTATGCCTGACCCAGAGACTCAGATACACAGGGTAGAGCTACTACCGGCTCTCCCTGTGCCCAGCTAATCATGAGGCATCCAGGAGGGTAGGCAGGTTCTAGCCCTAGCCTGCCATCCCAGTAGAGCCTTGCAAGAAACCAGAGGAATCCCCACACCATGAGGGCCGCCATTTTCAACATCAGACTCCACAGCTTGTTAGAGCTCCATCGAGCCCACATTGAAAATCTGATCTTTTCCCATCTTGCGTACCCACTTTGCAGCCATGCAGTTCATCAATAAATGTGCAAGATGAGAAGCTATTACATAGTATTCCACCCACACAGCAGAGCCTGGCAAGCTACCCGTGTCGTATTGATATGCCAAAAAGCAGTAATAATTATAGACCTCATTCCCATGACCTGAAGGAATGGTTTGAGGCTCTTCATGTTCCTGGAGCGAGCAGATGCCCTTGGGCTACACTAGCATGTGACAGGACGAATGGAGATGTTACTGGTGTCCACTCGAGCAAATCGATGAACAACAGGTATTGAATCCTACATTCACTGTATCACTGTCTTCCCGTTCAATCCTACATTAATAAATATAATATGTCCTTATACAAAATCTTAAAATACTCTCTCCTTCCACAATATATCTTGTAGCCCTCAAATTTTTTACTCTCGTGCAAAATCTCAAAAAAAAGTTAAAGAAAATAAAGACTAGCTAGCTAGAAAGAAAAATTGTAGCTTTCTTCATACCTAGGAATCATGCTTCATTTAAAACAAACAATTGGTAAAAATTCAGACCCAACAGGGGTGGAATATTCAACAGCTTTGTCTTTCATGTGGAGAAGTGGGAAATACTGTGTTGTAGAATGGGGACCAATATTAGCCACCATCTGGAAATGTCAAAACGATTAACATGAAATACTAAGCTTATGTGTAATCAACATTCTAATGGAAGAACTCCTGAGTGCTTTCTGTACCATATTGCACACCAGGATTAAAAAAAACAGTTTTGAGTGTTTCACAATTGTGCCCCTCTTCATAGCTGACCTCGTGTGCTTTCCCAAGTCCTTAATTCTGCCACTTTAAGCATCCCTGTCTCTATGAATTTATGATGTGTTGCCAATATTATTACATTCCCTGCTTCCTCCCTAAATATTTTAGGAATTGATTCACATAGAAAAAACAAAATGACTTTATTTCTGGGCTTCTGGCTCCTTGGTAGCATAGAAACATTTATTCATATACATCATCACTACTGTAATGTGCATAGAACTTTTAGTCTACTATCATCTTGTGAGAAGTGAAGCATTGACAAGGTATGACAATCATGATCTCTTATGAAAAAATTTCCTCTGATTCTTCTGGAAAAGATCTCATATCCACACTCCCATGCTTCTCTGATTATAACAATTTGTATCCTTTCTCTATTGGAACCCCCACACCATGATGGCAGCCATTTTCAACATCCAGACTCCACAGCTCATCAGAGCTCCACCCAATAGAAAAGCAGATCTCAAGCCCAGCTTGTCAGAGCTCCACGTTAGAGAGAAGCCGATTTCAAGAACAGGTATGCTGGTCTTGGCGCTAAAGTCACCGGGCTTCCATGGAGATGGAGCTGGTGTCCCTTTTCCCTCTGTCTTGTCTGGGAGGCCCGTTGGCCCCACCCATGAGCTGCTCCTGAGCTGTCAGCCGTGAACCAGAGACACAGATACACAGGACAGAGCTGCTACTGGATTGCTCTGTTGCATGCAGTACATCAGTAAATGCAAGAACTGAGAGCCTATCTACCACCAAGAGTAACCTGCCCACATGCCAGAGCCTGGCAAGCTACCCGTGTCATATTTGGTATGTCAAAAATGGTAACAATAATAGACCTCATTCCCATGACCTGAACGAATGGTTTGAGGCTCTTTGTATTCCTGGAGTGAGCAAATGACCTTGGGCTACAGTAGCACTTGACAGAGATGAATGGAGATGTTACTGGTGCTCACTCGAGCAAATTGATGAACAATGGGAAGGCAAGTGATACAGTTATATATTAAATACTTATTGATCAATGGATTATTCCTCCTTGGTTGAAAATGCAAAACAGAACTGGTCTACAGAACTCAGTTTACCTGGTGCAGGGATGAGGGGTAGGGAGGGCTTTAATATTGCTGGTGTGAAGCACTGGATATGAAGTTGTTAAATGGCCAAGAGGCAAATAAATTGGAAGTTTGTACCCATTATAAGAAATGTATTGTGGAGAATAACCAAAGCTTTTAAGAAGCTGGCTGTCACTGTCACTGTCACTGTCTTCCCGTTCATCATCGATTTGCTGGAGCAGGCACCAGTAACATCTCCATGTGTCCTGTCTTATGCAAATAGAGCCCAAGGGCGCCTGCTTGCTCCAGGAACATAAAGAGCCTCAAACCATTCCATCAGGTCATGGGAATGAGGTCTATAATTGTTACTGGTATTTGGCATATCAAATACGACACAGGTAGCTTGCCAGGCTCTGCCGCACAGGTAGCATACACTTGTAGTCATCTCAAAATCCAGCATTTATTGATGAACAGTGAGGCTGCTTACAGTTGCGTGAGCCAGGTTGTGATCAGCTCTAAGAAGCACACATAAATATAAATCTCAAAATTTATGTCTTAGAGAACTAAAAGTGTATCAATTCACTACCATCCCCAACTCTATCCTTTGGATTCCAATTTGCTGTCTGTTATTAATACTTCATAAATACATGCATATTGTGTACTTTCTCACATACATATTTGTTGGGGCTGGGTAGGGACCCCAACAGATATTGGGGTCCAACGGGGTTCCTCGCCATGTTTTGGGCTGATGACTGTCTCCTCCCCCCCCCCCGGCCTCCCAGCTGATAGACGAAGTAGTACAAACACCAGTTCTAGAAAATCTAAATCTTTAATTTTTTTCTGCTCACTCCCTCACTCCTACTAACTCCATACACACACCACCACAAAGTCAAATCAAATATGACAGAGATATGTACTTTACAAAAGCTTGAGGCAGGGGTAATCCTGAAACAATGAGGTGAGAAAAGGTTTCCACTCACCAGGCAAAACCAGCTGAGGGCTGTCTGGGTACTGCTGGGTACCCCAACAAAATCCAGGAGTAGGGTCAGGGATCCCCTTCTGCCCCAGGGTATCAGTGACCAGCAGAGAAAGACACGAGAATCCAGCAAAGTTTCAAAAGGCTTTACTCACACTTGTTCTGGTGTACAATCCAGTAACAGCAAAACCCCAGAATTAAGGTTCCAACCTGGGCCCTGGCCACATGTAGGTTTAGAACCCTAGGCCAAGATGCCTGCTACCATGTGTTAAGACCCAACAGGGAAGAGAAGGAAAATAGGATAGTAGAGGCAGAGGGGAGTAAGAGGAGCCAAAATGGTAAAAAGCCCTTTCTTCTTTCTCCTAGTTTAATTTATAGATAGAAGCCAGTCAAAAACGTCCAGTCCAGCCCATCATGGGCTGTGCTATCTAGAGAGGAAACCAGGTAAAAGACCATATTGAAAAGCAAATCTTCAGGTGGGCCTTTTGTCTCAAGCTTCACAACGACAGAGCTGACCCTTTTGAGATACAATCTCCCTAGGGGAGGGGCTGCATCTCTGAAGGCTAGAATTGCCTTCTCCCCAGGAGATCATCAGCCGGCAGACAAAGACAAAGACTTACAAATCCAGCAAAATTCTAAAAAAGGATTTACTCACACTGGCTCTGGCAATACAATCCAAGGACAAGAAAACCCCAAACTTTAAGTTCCTAGCTAGGCCCAAGTCTATGTGGTGGGTTAGACCTCTCAGCAAAGATGGCTACCATAAGCTGAGGCCCATCCAAGCGGGCAGAGATACAATCTCGCTAACAGAACTGGGAGGGACTGCATCTCTGAACCAGAAAGCAGTTCAGAATGTAATTTGTAGAGAATGGCATTAATACTTCTTACCAGGAATGCATATCCTGCTGACTCCAGACTCTAGATCTCATTAAGGTCCTAATTCCATCAGAATAAATCACTTTGGCATTACCTTTAGAATCAGAGACAAATCAGTTTGCTTAGAGGCACACTGGCATGTCTCTTTAAAGTAAGAGAACTGATTACATTATGGTGGATCCACCGTGGCTATGTATTCTTGGAATATCTACATGTATGTCATTCATGGGGATCCATGGGGATAGGAAGAGTATTAACTGGAGCAAGCAAGATTTATAAGAATATTTATGCCATATAAAATTATAAAATCCATCCAATTCTGCCCAAGCTCCCATTGCATCAGCTCCAGAGAGTCCCTAAAGGCAGGGAGCAGCTCTTAGCATAAGTTACATGTAGCAGGAGCCTAAGGCTCAGTAGGGCATGTCACCCAACAGAGGGCCATGCCCCAGCTCCCAGGGCTATAGAGTGGAAACCTAGGTGCATTGTTTTCTCTCATTCTTGGCTGGTAAACAATCATTTCAGAATATTTCTAGTCATTTTTGTATAAACACAGTAAGAGAGACAGATATTTATCTAATCTACACCAGGGATTCATTCCCCACGAGGTGTTACAGGTGTGACTGCAGTGCCCTGCTGCATCAGCAGGTGGCAGACAGGAGACTGGCTACTCTATACCCAGGGCTCTGTTCCGTAGGCCCTGAATGGTTGATGGTTTGACATAGAAAAAGACTAGGTCCTCTGGGATGACCCAGACTATGGCAGAGCCTGGCAAGCTACCCATGGCATATTTGACATGCCCAAAACAGTAGCATAATGGACTCCATTCCCAATGAATGGAGACGTTACTGGTGCCTGCTCAAGCAAATCGATGAACAATGGGAAGACAAGTGACTAGTGCACCAGGTATTAATTTTGTAGGATGACCAACCTTTTCTGGGGAGACTATGCCATAGCCCAGACTACATTTCCCTCACCAGATCAATCATTCCCAATTCCCTCAGGATGCTATTGATCCACTGCTTTTGTTTGGATCAGAACATAAGCTTGATTCATGACCCTGCTCTCTATCTTTGGGTCAGAAAAAAAACATGACTTTTGCTCCATGACCTTACTCTCAGAACATTGTGCAGGACACTTAATTAATCCCGTGTCAGGGCCAGGATAATTTCACTTACTGCTGTTGCTCTGAGTCCATCCAGACCCATGGTGGACCCTGATTTTGGGATATAAGGAATTAGAATCAATCCAAGAGAAACTGAGACTTTTAGTTAGGAAATATGACAGATGTCCAGGAGTAACTAATTCTGAGTTAATTAATCATAAATGCATAGCCTTAGCTGTCTTCCTGCATCTATAAAAATCCTTTGTAATAGCATAAGCATAGTAAAGGGCATACAGGAAAGAGAGAAGCAACCCTTATTTACAATACCAAACCCAGGGCTAGCAAGTAGGGCTATGAATAAAGAGTATTTCAACACATCCTATCTGTACTTCAGGAGTCTAAAAATCCTGATCACATTGAGCCTCTGTTCTGTCCATTCAGGGCCTATATCCAATGGAAAAAGTCTAATCGAAATTGATTAGCAAAAAGAGTCATGTAGTATTACAGAATGGAAAGTTCAAGAAGTAGTGGGCTTGCAACTTCTGATTCTACTACAAAGCAGTAGAAATAAAAACAGCATGGTTTTGGAATGAAACCAGACCTATGGAATAGAAATGAGTATCCTGACAACCAGCCTCAAATACATGAACAATCAATCTTCGATAAAGGAGCAAAAAGTGCAAAATGGAGGAGGAAAGCCGCTTCAACAAGTGGCGCTGAAAGAACTGGGCAGCTACATGTAAAAAAGTGAATTTGGACCTCTGTTTAACACCATGCACAAAAATCAGATCAAAATGGACTAAAGATCTCAATATCAGACCTGAATCCAAAAAGTATATTGAAGAAAATATAGGAAAAACCCTCCATGACATTGAAGCTAAGGGCATCTTCAAAGATAAAGACTACTAATAAAACAACTAGAGGAAAAGATAAATATATGAGACTACATGAAACTAAAAAAGCTTCTGTGCCTAAAAAGAAATATTGACCAAGATACAAAGACAGTCCACAGAATGGGAAAGAATATTCAACCAATACCCCTCTGATAAGGGGTAAATATCCAGATATATCAGGCACTGGTAGAACTTTGATCACTTGATCACTTGACATCCCCTTATTAATTGATTTGCTCTAGTGGGCACCAGTAATATTTCCATTTGACCCTATCATGTCCCAGTGTAGCCCAATGGCATCTGGTTGCTTCAGGAATACAAAGAACCTTAAACAGTTCGTTCAGGGTCTCGAAGAAGTCTGACCATCTCGTAGGTGGGCAGCCATGTGATCTTTTGACATCCCGTGGGATCCAGTTGGTAATGGCTCTAGTCCAGCGGTCATCTCCAAATAGCATTACATGTCCAGCCCATCTGATTTTCCATGCCTTGCAAACGAGACAGCGTCCCTGACTCTGGAACAGCAATGGAGGTCGGAACTCCGGATTCCTTCTTTCACTTGAGTGAGGCGTGATATTCCAAGCATAGCTCTTTAGATTCCTCTTTGGGAGACCAGAATAGCATTCTCATCCTGCTTTCATAGGGCCCAGGTCTCTGAGGCGTATGTTAATGACGGGAGAGCAGTAGAGGCAAAGAGATGTGCCCTGAGCCGGGAGGTTCTTTGTCTTTTTAGCTATTTCTTCAATGCTTTTGAAGGCATTCCATGCCGCTCTCTCTCTCCCCCTGTGCAGCTCAGGTTTTAGGGGGTTCATCATGTTGACTTCTCGACCTAGGTACACATAACTTCTGCACTCAGAGATGTTTGTTCCATTGAGAGTGAATGGGGCTTTTGGAACTAGTTCATTACTCATGAACATAGTTTTGTTGAGATTCAGCTGTAGACCTATCTTTCCACGTTCTTGGTCAAAGTCAGCCAGCATTTGTGCCACTTGGCTAATGTTCGGTGTTATTAGAACGATGTCATCAGCAAATGACGGTGGTGTAGTCGCCGACAGTATCTTCACTCCCATTCATTCCCATTCTAATTGTTTCATGATGTTCTCGAGGGTGGCTCTGAAGAGTTTTGGTGAAATGGTATAACCCTGCTGAACCCCTCTTTTGACAGCAATGATCACTTCTTTGTAGAATGGTGAGATCCTGGTGGTGAATCCGTAATACGAATCACGAAGGATCTTGATGTATTGGATTTGAACGCCCTGTTTGGCGAGGACTTCGATGACTGCTTCAGTCTCCACAGAATCAATGGTTTTCTTTAAATCAATGAATGTGAGACAGAGTGGCATCCTGAACTCCCTACAAACTTCAATGAGATTGGTTACCATGTGGATATGGTCGATTGTGCTGAATCTTTTTCAAAAGCCAGCTTGCTCGCATGGTTGCCCTTCATCTAATGTTCTGCCACTACTGTTCAGGATGACTCGAGTGAACAACTTGTAGATGACAGACAACAGGCAGATGGGGCGATAGTTGCCAATGTCATGGATGTCTCCCTTCTTGAACAGTAGAACTGTCTTGCTGGTTTTCCAATGGGAGGGCACTTGCATTCAGACTGGTAGCATGTGAAGAGCCGAGCCAGTGTATTGATGAGTACTGAAGGCAGATTCTTCAGTTGTTCAGGACTGACTTTGTCTGGGCCTGGTGCTGGTCCCTTCTTTACTGATGAAATGGCATGTTGGTTTTCAGAAGGGAGAATGTTGGGAATGACATATCCATCCTGTGAAATTGTTATGTGGGCAGATGAAAGTGACTATCAAAGAGATATGAGTAGAAGTCATGGATAATCTTCTCCATTGTCTTTCTGGAGATGTGATAGATCCATCAATACGTTGGAGGGCAGTCATCTTGGTCTAGAACTGTACTAGAAGAACAGTTCTTGGTCTAGAACTTTACTAGAAGAAAGCAGCCAACCCCATCAAAAAATGGGGGAGAAGAAATGAACAGAAGCTTTGACAAGGAAGAAATTTGAATGACCAAAAGTCACATGACAAAAGTACTCATCATTACTAATCATTTGAGAGATGCAAATCAAAACAACAATGAAGTATTATCTCACACCACAGAGACTGGCACATATACAAAAGTGCAAGAACAAGTGCTGGTGTGGATGTTGGAAAGGGGGACTCTCATCCATTGTTGGTGAGAATGTCGACTGGTACAGCCTTTTCAGAAAACAATATGGACATTCCTCCAAAGACTAGACATTGAGCTCCCATTTGACCCAGCCATACCACTCCTGTAAATATACCCTGGGAAGTCAAAAACATGCAGCGGAAACACCATCACTACTTTTATATTCATAGCAACATTATTCACAATAGTCAAAATCTGGAAACAACCAGAGTGCCCGAAAACTAATGACTGGATAAACTTTGGTACATCTACACAATGGAATACTATGCAGTTGTTAGGAAAAATGAAGTTATGAAATTTGCCTATAAATGGATGGACATGGAAAGGATTATGGTGAGTGAAATTAGACAGAAGGAGAGAGACAGATATAGAATGACTGCATTTATTTGCATGACATAAATATATATACATATTATGATACCAATATCCAAGGTCAGGTGAAATGTGGATCAGGAGGTCTTGCCAAACTACCACAAATGTGTGTGAGCTGTGGTTAGGTAAGACAGAGAAAGGAACAGTGTGCCAATAATTGTCGAAAGTCTATTACAATCCACAACATATAAGAGAGGGAAGAGAGAAAGATAGAGAGAAAGAGAAAGAAAAGAGATGGAGAACCTGCCATGGAGGCAGGTAGGGGAGGGAGGGGACATTGGTGGTGGGAGGTGGGCACTGGTGGAGAGATTGGTGCTGTAACACTGTATGGCTGAAACCCAAAAATGAACATTTTTGTAATTGTCAAAAAAATAAATTTAAAAAAATAGAAAAATCAAAGTTGAAAAGTAAAAAAAAAAGACTAGAAATTGAACTCCCATTTGACTAAGCCATACCACTCCTGCAAATATACCCTGGGAAGCCAAAAACACACAACAGAAACACCATCCCCACTTTTATGTTCATAGAAGCACTATTCATAGTAGCCAGGATCTGGAAACAACCAGAGTGCCCAAGAACTGATGACTGGATAAAGAAACTTTGGTACATCTACACAATGGAATACTAAGCAGCTGTTAGGGAAAATGAAGTTATAAAATTTGACTATAAATGGATGGACATGGAGAGGATCATATTGAGTGAAATTAGCCAGAAGGAAAAAGGCAGATATAGAATGACTGCATTTATTTGTATGACATAAATATATACATATTACATATATTATATATTTGTTATATATAATATATATACATATTATGATACCAATTTCCAAGATCAGGTGAAACATGGATCAGGAGGTCTTGTCAAAGGTGGAAATTACCACAAACATGTGGGAGCAAAGGCTAGGTAAGATAGAGAAGGGACAGTGTGCTAATAATTGTCGAAATGCTATTACTCACCTAGAACTGAGCTTTAAATACAGGCAAAAGATACATATGATAACCTCTAAGTGTGCATATTACAATTCACAATGTGTAAGAGAAGAAAGAGAGAAAGAGAGAGAGAAAGAGATAGAGAGAAGAGATAAAGAACCTGCCATAGAGGCAGGCTAGGGGCTGGGGAGGGATCAGGGACATTGGTGGTGGGAAATGGGTACTGGTGGAGGGATGGGTGCTGGAACACTGTATTACCGTAACCAAAATGTGAACATCTTTGTAACTGTATATTTCATGGTGGTATAATAAAAATATTAAAAATGAAGTAGTGAGCTTGAAGTGTAACTTGGTTAGCAATTCACATGATGTCACTTACTTTATTTTTCTATCTTAGCCCAGTAACTGTCCTATTAGCTTTATTCTGAAAGTTTTTATTAATTAGCTACTATCATAATGATACTAATACTCAGTTCCCAAATATAAGAAAATTTTTAAGAATGAGAATATCTTTCTCACTGGTAATCATTGTCAACTTGGCATATTTATCCTTTATATTGAGTTAGTCTTGGTGTTTCAGCTTCATATCACTTGATCAATTGAATCCCGTTATTCATCAATTTGCTCGAGCAGGCGCCCATAACATTTCCATTGAACCCTATCATGTACCAGTGTAGCCCAATGGCATCTGGTTGATTCAGGAATATGAATAGCCTCAAACCATTCATTCAGGGTCTTGACGAAGAAGTCTTACCATCTTGTAGGTGGGCGGCCACGTGATCTTTTGACATCCCGTGGGATCTAGTCAGCAATGGCTCTAATCCAGCGGTCATCTCCAAATCACATTCCATGTCCAGCCCATCTGATTTTCGATGCCTTGGCAAATGAGACAGCATCCAGAATTCTGGAATAGTGACAGAGGTCAGAACTCCAGATTCCTTCTCTCACTTGAGTGAGGCGTGATATTCCAAGCGTAGCTCTTTAGATTCCTCTCTGGGGAGACCCGAATAGCATTCTCATCCTGCTTTCGTAGGGCCCAGGTCTCTGAGGCATATGTTAATTCAGGGAAACCAGTGGAGTCAAAGAGATGTGCCCAGAGCCGGAGGTTCTTTGTACTTTTAGCTATTTCTTCCATGCCTTTGAAGGCATTCCATGCTGCTCTCTTCCTCCTGCGCAGCTCAGGTTTTAGGTCGTTCATCATGTTGACTTCTCTACCTAGGTACACATAACTGCTGCATTCGGGGATGTTTGTTCCATTGAGAGTGAATGGGGCCTCTGGAACTAGTTCATTTTTCATGAACATAGTTTTCTTCAGATTCAGCTGTAGACCTATCTCTCCACATTCTCGGTCAAAGTAAGCCAGCATTTGTGCCGCTTGGCAACCAGGTAAACCTTTATTTTCTGTTAATATTGCGAATTCACCTTGAGGCTGAACTAAGGGTGTAGTAACGATATTGGAAGTTTCTCTCATAAGTCCAATAGAAGCAAAACACACAGGCCACGTGCTTAAGAATATTTCATGCCTCTGCTTGTGTTATATCTGCAAATATCTCATTAGCTGAATCATACCACATGGTTCAAATTTAAGACATCAGTTCATGGAAGAAGCAAACTCTTCTCACAGAAGTGTGTTGAGGGAACAGAGTAGATAATCAAACCTAACAGAGTTCTTACAGTCCTTCTACTGTAAAAACAGAGACATAATATTTTCAGTATTTACTTTTTTCCAACTTTGAGTCAAGAAAAAGTCCTGTAAATTTCTCATTGCTTCTCATTGATTCAGTGCCATCTCACCGACTACTACACTAGCTACTGTGACAAACAGGATGGGAGGTAGAGCTACTTTTCAAATTTCATGGTTTAAATTCCAAAGTCAGAACCAGGAAGGGAGGAAGGGAGGGATGAAGGGAGGGAGGGAGGGAGGAAGGAAGGAAGGAAGGAAGGAAGGAAGGAACGAAGGAAGGAACCGAAGGAAGGAACGAAGGAAGGAAGGAAGGAAGGAACGAAGGAATGAAGGAACGAAGCAAGGAACGAAGCAAGGAACGAAGCAAGGAACGGCAAGGAAGGAAGAGAAGGAAGGAAGGAAGGAAGGAAGGAAGGAAGGAAGGAAGGAAGGAAGGAAGGAAGGAAGGAAGGAAGGAAGGAAGGAAGGAAGGAAGGAAGGAGGAAGGAAGGAAGGAAGGAAGGAAGGAAGGAAGGAAGGAAGGAAGGAAGGAAGGAAGGAAGGAAGGAAGGAAGGAAGGACGGACCTTAGTCCCGTCCCCATATTCTCTCCTGCTTTTGCTCTTCATTGTGCTGATTTTCTTAGGAATTTTTTACACTTCCTTTTCCTGTCTCAGATTCTGTACAAAGTCTAACTTTGGTATCTGGGGTGCTAGGACCTGTCTCATTCTTGCTTCTCAGGCTGTGCTCTATAAAAGTTCTCAAAGTTACACTTGCCCCTGGGATTCCTTTCCTCAAAAGATCTACCCGAATACCTCTTTCTCTACGATTGCCTATCTTGCCTGAAAGTTGGTAGGGTTTAGGACCTTACTAGCATTGCCCCCTTTTCCCTGGGTCATGTTGAACGTACCTCCTGTCCTGTTCAGGCTGCAGCCTCCCAGGCCACATACTGGCCACCCTGATGGCCAAGTCATTGGACCTGATAGATCTCATGTGGCTGCCTGGGGCCTCTCTCAGGTCAGCTCTCCAGGAGAGAGATTTATTTCACTGAAGTTTAGGGCAGGAAAAGACTTGCTTCCTGGATACTTGCCAAGAAGGAGGCAATCCACCCAGGAAACAAACAAGACCGTTTTCTCTATAGTCTTTCCTGCTTCCCCATGTCAAACCCTCCCTACTCCCTCTGAGTGAAAGGAAAACTGTCAGGATCAAAGGCTTGGATTCGTGATGAACTGCTGCTGGCTGGACGGACCCACACAGGAAGGACGGCCAGCACGTTAACTCCTTCTTCCCCACTCTTTGCAGACTGTTTTCATAAGACTCTGTACTCACATTTCAGAGTATGCAGCATTTTTTAATGAACCGAGTTGTAGGTTTGCAAGAAATATTAAGGAGTCAAAAAGCAGCAAAATCTGTCTTAACATATTTCTTGATCTCTTTAATTGCTTTATAATAGATGATTTTACTTTTGCTTCAGGAAAGAAAAAAACTAAGATCATGCAAGAATATGGGCTCTGGAGGCAGAAACTGGTTATATTATTCTCTGTTCTACCACTGCCACTAGCTGAGAGGTCTCCAATAAGCTATTTAACCTTTCTGAACCTCAGTTTCTTCATCTGTAATATGGAGACAAAGAGTATAAGGATTTCATGATGCTGTGGAAAAGAATAAGTAAGCTCATGTATATGTCATGCTTGGTTAAGTAACTGCTACACAGGATTCATTAGATAGCCATCAATGAAGTTAATATTTTCTTTTTGTAGTTCCAAAGGAGAAGGAGCAGTGCTCAGGTTTTCTGGAAAACCAAGCATCTTAACTATGGCTCTATGTTGCAGGACTCCTAAGGGCCGCTGCATCTGCTCTGGATTGCCTCCCGCAAATCACTTCGTAGATAAGGGGGTAGTCTAAATGTGGCAGTTTATCCGACCATGTATGCTGTACTAGCTGGTATAAATATTCTCCCATGCTATCACAATCATCGTGGGACTAGTTAGATCTTACCAGCATATTAGCCTGGCCACGTAAGGACACCTAAGTAATTAGACCAGAGAGAAATGCTGTTTGCTTCCAAACAAACAAGCATGGCTCCCTGATAAAATATAAAACTACAATGAAGTAGAGGAGACTTGTGAAGGCTTGGAGAAATATTTAACTGGCATTGGTGTTGATCTTTGGTACAGTGACATGCCATCTCAGAAACCCCCTTCTCTACATTTCAAAGGCCTTCCCGGCTCAAAACATTAGCACAGTAAAGGCCCTAGGTGAGATGCAGGGAGGGATTACCTGAGGGCATTGGACCCTCCCTGCTTTCCATAACAATGGGAGGAAGGTCTGAGTTGCGGGGGGGGTATAAACTAGCCGGTTCCTGCTCTCCCGGTCTTCTTCCGGTGGGATCTCGCCTTGTGAGCATTTATTCCCCTTGGAAGTTTTACACGTGGTGGTCGCCATCTTGGCCTACACGTGGCTGGGGTTCTAGCCTGGAATCCTAAGCATCGGGTTTTTCCTTTTTGCTGATTTGTATGCCTGAACCTGTGATAAGTAAAGCCTTTTAAAACCGCATCGGATTCCTGAGTGTTCATCCATTCCTCGCCTGCTTCAGAGGTAGAAGGGAACTTCGCTTCCCGGCACTGTCAGGGACCCCGGCAGAGCGCCCGACAGCTCTATATGTTTTTATAGGCAAAACACACAGATTCAGTTTCTGAGATTTCAGAGACTGATGTAAATAAGCATGTGAACAGATTCTTTGCCACTCTTCCCAAGACAACAAACTGTGATGGTTTTCCAAAGGGAAATAAAGAATAGGGTCAGAGCAATAGTACAGAGGGTAGGACAGCCCAAATTTGATCCCCAGCACCCATTTGGACCCCCAAACCCACCACTATTGATCCCTGAGAGTACAGAGCTAGGACCAAACCATGAGCAATGCCAGGTGGAGCCTAAATTCCTAATACTTATCCCAAAAATAGTTATAAATTAAGATTACTGTACAAGCACACAGAACTGAGAACAAGAATATATCATGAGCTTGGTCCAGAACTTTTATTCCCTAAATATCTTCCAAGTATTCTAGTTTGATGATACAACCAAGAACATTAGGAGTTTGCAAACATAAGAACCAAAAACATATTTTTCTAATTTTCTGGGTTAAGTGTTCAACTACATAAATAAAATATTAGCAGGATTTTGCCGCCTTGTATTCTCTTATTTCAACACTTCCTTATGGAGACATGAAAGTCTTCACTCATGGGAGACATATCAAATAAAAACTCACAGAGGTTTTGTATTTCTAGATTGTTCCACTAAATTGTTCCTTATTAATAATACAATAGTTACATTGAATTATTGATAAGGAGGAACTGGGTGTTGGTAGTTTGGCCCTAGCAACTTCTCTTTTGTTTTTGTTTTGTTTTAGAGTCCCACCCAGCAGTAGTCGGGGCATACTCCTGGCTCTCTGTTCAAGGATCGCTACTGAAAAGCTTAGGAAACCATATGGGGTGCCCAGGATTAAACCAAGGTCAGCTTTGTGCAAGGAAAGTGCTCTTCCCACTGTTCTATCACTCCAGGTCCTGGTCCTGGAAATTTCTAAGAAATTAATTTCTCATCAAATGCATTTATTGTTTATTAAATAAATTTATTACTGTGAATACTTTTTGATTCCAACCCCCACACCCACCCATATGCTACAGACACACACACACACATTCACAGAAACTTCCCCAGCCTGGAACTGGAACCGTTGTAAATGCTAACACCTCAAATGAGGATGGCCACAATAACTGAGGAAACCACAGTGAAAAATGTGTCACTTGCGGTTTATTTTCCTGAGTCAAATTAAGGAGAAACAGGATGGCTTCAAGAAATAACTGTTGAATTTATAGAGTGAAGAAAACAATCTTAGTTTTAATTATAGTCTAGACTGCCTATCTTGGCAACCATCTCATCCAACTTAGAGTAATTTGTGGAAATGTGGGGTTAGAAACACAGCCACAGATGAGGGGTAGGTTGTCTTAGCACGATGTAGGAAACCCACTTCCTCTCCATTTGCTGAGCAAGCCAAGTAGATAGAACATAAATGAAAGGCAAAATACTGAGATAAGGTTCTTATCTAAAAGCCCAGTAGAAAATGCAATACTAGTATTTCTAGATTCTTTATTTATCCCTATACTATTTACGTGGCAGGAAGAACGTCCATCTACTTCTGGGTTTAAAAACACTGTCAACACTCTGGAAGCTCATAACCTCATCAGAAACTGCTGCTTTTCATACTTCTACCTTTGTAGAGGAAAAAAAAAATATGAAACAAGTCTTTGGAAATTAAGCCATGTTTTTGTAATGTGCTACTTTTTGCACCATCCTATATATTTTAAAGTGATTATGGAATAATTCTCTAGTAAAATAGCTTTGTTTAGTAAAATAATTGTACTTATTAGAGCTGAATTCAGTTGACATTTTGGTGAACCTAAGTGAAGTACAGTGACCTTGTAGTTTTCCTTTCAATCCTTGCACTTAGTTTTGGTTGTTTTTCTAAATACTAAAGAAGATCCATTCATTCTTTCCCACCCACCCAGTTTTTGTTTTGATTCAAAAAAGGAAAGAGTGACTTTATTTTTTTCTCCAGGTGCCATTTCCCCACAAACACTGGTTAAAATACAGTATCCTGTATCTTAATAACAAAACTCTAAGTCTCCTTTTCACTGCCCAATATATACACTGAAAATTTAAATACAGTGCTGTTGGAATCTGTGAAGGGGCAGAGTCTAGGTGCCAAGCTATTTCTTTTAAACCTCATGATTTAGTGTAACCTTTGGATACTTAATTAACTCTAGGACCGAAGTGATAGTATAGCAGGTAGTAGCACGCAGCCTTGCACGTAGCCAATGTGGAACCCCAGCATCCCATATGGTCTCCCCAGCACCACCAGTACTAATTCCTGAGTACAGAGCAAGGAGTAACTCTTGAGAATCACTGAGTAAGGCTCAAAAACCAAATGGAATAGAGTTGAATATCCTGACACCCATCCTCAAACACATGATCACTTAATCATCAATAAAGGTGCAAAGAGTCTGAAATGGAGCAAGGAAAGCCTCTTCACCAAGTGGCGCTGGGAAAACTGGGCAGCTACATGTAAAAAGTGAATTTGGACCTCTGTTTAACACCATGTACAAAAATCAGATCAAAATGGATTAAAGATTTCAATATCAGACCTGAATCCATAAAGTACGTCGAAGAAAATATAGGAAAAACCTTATGTGACATTGAAGCTAAGGACATCTTCAAAGATGAAATACCACTAACAAAACAACTAGAAGAAAAGATAAACATATGGTACTACATGAAACTAAAAAGCTTCTGCACCTCAAAAGAAACATTGACCAAGATACAAAGACAGTCCACAGAATGGGAAAGAATATTCACCCAATACCCATCTGATAAGGGGTTAATATCCAGGATATATCAGGCACTGGTAGAACTTTACAAGAAGAAAACAGCCAACACCACAAAAAAATGGGGAGAAGAAATGAACAGAAACTTTGACAAGGAAGAAATCTGAATGACCAAAAGACATATGAAAAAAATGCTCATCATTACTAATCATCAGAGAGATGCAAATCAAAACAACAATGAGATACCATCTCACACCATAGAGACTGGCGCATATACAAAAGAGCAAGAACAAGTGCTGGTGTGGATGTGGGGAAAAGGAGACTCTCATCCATTGTTGGTGAGAATGTCAACTGGTACAGCCTTTTTTGGAAAACAATATGAACATTCCTCCAAAGACTAGACATTGAACTCCCATTTGACCTAGCCATACCACTCTTGGGAATATACTCTGGAAAACTAAAAACACTCAGCGTAAACACCATTTGCACCTTTATTTTCATAGGAGCACTATTCATAATAGCCAAGATCTGGAAACAACCAGAGTGCCCAAGAACTGATGACTGGATAAAGAAACTTTGGTACATCTACACAATGGAATACTATGCAGCTGTTAGGAAAAATGAGGTAATGAAATTTGTCTATAAATGGATGGACATGGAGAGGATCATGTTCAGAAAAATTACCCAGAAGGAAAAAGACAGATATAGAATGACTGCATTTATTTGCATGACATATATATATATATATATATATATATATATATATATATATATATATACTTATATTATGATATAAATATCCAAGGTCAGGTGAAACATGTATCAGGAGGTCTTGCCAAAGGTGAAAATTACACAAACATGTGGGAGTCAGAGGTTAGCTAAGACAGAGAAGGGAACATTGTGCTAATAATTGTCTAAAGTGCTAATACCAACCTAAAACTGAGCATTAAATACAGGCAAAAAGATACACATGACAGCCTCTAAATGTACGTATTGCAATACACAATGTGTAAAAGAAGGAAGAGAGAAAGATAGGGAAAGAGAAAGAGATAATAAACCTGTCATAGAGGCAGGCTTCCGACCCACCATCCCGATGGAGCCCTCGGAGGAGCCCAGAGAAACCCCCCACACCTTGCTGGCAGCGATCTTCACAATCCACACTCTGCAACAGGTAAGATCTCCACCCAGCAGATTAACCCAGTCTCCAGCCCTCAGATTAATCCAGTCTCCAGCCTGGCTTGTCAGAAACAGAGCCTACAAAGACCCACCACGCAGAGACCCGCCCTTCAGAGGAGAGTATTTCAAGCCCAGGAATGCTTGAGCCTAAGACACAGGTACACCCAGCAGAGCAGAAACCAGTTTTCCCTGTTGCAATTTACCTCCAAATTACCATAAATATTCTACCCAACCCTCTGAGAGAGCCCCACAAAGTAATGAGAATATAGTGCCCACATGGCAGAGCCTGGCAAGCAGTCCGATGCGTGTTCAATATGCCAAATCCAGTAACAGAAATGTTTATTTTCCTGACCCCGAAAGAACCCTTAATATGGCAGTAGTAAGAAAGGCAAACAAGCAGTGCCTGATAAAATTTCATGGCCATCCTAGGCTGCCGAAACAAGGGAAGGACTGTCTGTACTTTCAATGCACGTACGCTGGCATCGGAAGCATATATTGAGGATCTGATGGTGCAAGCGCAAAAGATCAAGTACAACATCATTGGTCTGACTGAGACGAGGAGGCATCAGTTGCATCATGCTGTATTTGACACCGGAGAAGAATTGTTCCTTGGAACATGCGACGAAAGAGGCATTGGTGGCATTGGTGTCCTTGTCAACACGAACATGGCCGTCAACATTGATTCATTTGAATGCCTAACAAACCAAATAGGACGATTACACTTGAAGAGGTGTGGTCCACCACCAGCAATTTCTATCTTCATTGTCTATGCACCAACATTCACATACAAAGAAGATGAAATTGAGAAATTCTACATGGAATTGGAGGAGTTCTATAAAAAGATCACACCTTCTACAAGATCATAGTCGGTGATTTTAATGCCAAGATAGGACCAAGAAGATCAGCTGAAGAACTCCACATCGGGACCCATGGCCTAGAATGGAATGAACAGGGTGAGAGACTATCTGAGTTCATCATGTCCACCAAGACCATTCATGGGAACTCACAGTTCCAGAAAGCTGAAGCGAAACGTTGGACATGGGAATCTCCTGGCGGACAGTTCCACAATGAAATTGACCACATCATCTTCAATCGACGGTTTTGTCTATGTAGCTGTCGTCCCCAAATTCCAAACAGGATCGGACCACCATCTCCTTCGTGCAAAATTCTACTTCCCGCAACGGGAGAAAAGGCTGCAAAGTTTAAGAAGAGAAATCCCAGAATGACCACCAACTGGGAACTCTTTGGCACCATTGCAGCAACATGGGAAGATACCATCATTGACGACATCGATGATGAATACAACCGACTGGTTCAGCACCTCCATTATTGTGCGAAGAACGCCAAGAGAGAGAAAGACACAAAAGAACGCCTGTCTTCAGAAACTCTCGAGCTCATTCGCCAACGTGGCAAGGCGCGAGCCTCAGGAGACCAAATGCTAACGTCCAAGCTTGCTAAACAGTGCAGAGAAGCGATAAAAGAAGACCTCAAAGACAGAAGAGCAGAAATACTGGAAGATGCAGCAGAAGCCGGGAAAAGCATTCGCACTGCCCGCCTGTCCTTCGCCAACTATAAGACCAAGATGACTGCCCTCCGACGCCCTGATGGATCTATCACATCTTCCAGAAAGGCAATGGAGAAGATTATCCAGGACTTCTACTCAAATCTCATTGATAGCCACATCCACCTGCCCACATACCAAATTCCACAGGATGGATATGTCATTCCCAACGTTCTCCCTTCTGAAATCCAACATGCCATCTCATCGGTAAAGAAGGGAACAGCACCAGGCCCAGACAAAGTCAGACCCGAACACCTGAAGAATCTGCCGTTGGTACTCATCAATACAATAGCTCGGCTCTTCACACGCTACCTGTCCGAATGCAAGGTGCCCTCCCAATGGAAAACCAGCAGGACAGTTCTACTGTTCAAGAAGGGAGACATTCACAACATCGACAACTATCGCCCCATCTGCCTGTTGTCTGTCATCTACAAGCTGTTTACACGAGTCATCCTGAACAGGATTAGCAGAACACTAGATGAAGGAAAACCATACGAGCAAGCAGGCTTTCGGAAAGGATTCAGCACAATCGACCATATCCACACAGTAACCAAGCTCATTGAGGTTTGTAGTGAGTACAAGGTGCAGCTCTATCTCACATTCATTGATTTACAGAAAGCCTTTGATTCTGTGGAGACTGAAGCAGTCATCGAAGCCCTAGCCAAACAGGGTGTTCAAACCCAATACATCAAGATCCTTCGTGAGCTGTATTACGGATTCACCACCAGGATCTCACCATTCTACAAATAAGTGATCATTGATGTGAAAAGAGGGGTTCGACATGGTGATACCATTTCACCAAAACTCTTCAGTGCCACCCTCGAGAACATCATGCGATGATTAGAATGGGAAGGAATGGGAGTGAAGATAGATGGTCGGCAACTACACACCTCCGCTTCGCTGATGACATCATTCTAATAACACCAAACATTAGCCAAGCGGCACAAATTCTGGCTGACTTCTACCGAGAATGTGGAAAGATAGGTCTAGAGCTGAATCTAAAGAAAACAATGTTCATGAAGAATGAACTAGTTCCTGAGGTCCCATTCACTCTCAATGGAACAAACTTCTCCGAATGCAGCAGTTATGTGTACCTAGGTCTTGAAATCAACATGATGAACGACCTAAAACCTGAGCTGCGCAGGAGGAAGAGAGCGGCATGGAATGCCTTCAAAGGCATCAAAGAAATAGCTAAAAAGGACAAAGAACCTCCGGCTCCAGGCATATCTCTTTGACTCCACCGTTCTCCCTGCATTTACATACACCTCAGAGACCTGGGCCCTACGAAAGCAGGATGAGAATGCTATTTGGGTCTCCCAGAGAGGAATCGAAAGATCTACGCTTGGAATATCATGCCTCACTCAAGTGAGAGAAGGAATCCAGAGTTCTGACCTCCATTGCTATTCCAGAATCAGGGACACTGTCTCGTTTGCCAAGGCATCGAAAATCAGATGGGCTGGACATGTAACGCGTGATTTGGAGACAACCGCTGGACTAGAGCCATTACCGACTGGATCCCACGGGATGTCAAAAGATCACGTGGCCGCCCACCTACAAGATGGTCAGACTTCCTTGTAAAGACCCTGAAGGAACGGTTTGAGGCTCTTCATATTCCTGAATCAACCAGATGCCATTGGGCTACATTGGCACATGATAGGTCCAATGGAACTGTTACTGGTGCCCGCTCGAGCAAATCGATGAATAACAGGATTCAAGTGATCAAGTGATCAAGTGATAGAGGCAGGCTAGGGGCAGGGGGAGGTAATCAGGGACATTAGTGGTGGGAAATGGGCACTGGTGGAGGGATGGGTGCTGGAACACTGTATGACTGTAACCCAAGTGCAAACATCTTTGTAACTGTATATCTCATGGTGGTATAATAAAATATTTTAAAAACAACAAATAAATAAAAAAACTGACCTCTCCAAAATAAATTCAAGTGTCATTTCCACAAGGTATTGGTTCTAATAAGACATGAACAGAGAGGACTCACAAATGTTTATACATTTGAAGAAGGGTAAAATTGGCTTTTGATAATCAGTATATGTTCCAATGGGCTCTGTTATTGTTGGTGTGTGCTTTGTTCATCATAGACATATATAGATCAGAGTTGGCTGAATTTAGAAGGATCAAAAAAGATGGTAAAGTCTTTATTTTTGCTTTGTTGGGGAAACCCTCTGGACTATAATAACTCCTGAGTCTCTTCTGTGCAAAAGTTTTAAAATGTTTGAGACAACAGTGTAAGTGAACACTCTGGTGGGGGTAGGTGTTGAGTAAACACTCTGGTGGGGGTGTTGAGTGAATATTCTGGTGGGGGGGCAGGTCTTGAGTGAACACTCTGGTGTGAAGGTGTTACATGAACACTCTGGTGGGGGCGGGTGTTGAGTGAACACTCTGGTGGGGGGGTGTTGAGTGAACACTCTGGTGGGGGGCAGGTGTTGAGTTGGCACTCTGGTAGGGTCAAGTGTTGAGTGGACACTGGTGGGGCAGGTGTTGAGTGAACACTCTGGTGGGGGGGTGTTGAGTGAACACTCTGGTGGGGGCGGGTGTTTAGTGAACACTCTGGTGGGGGTGTTGAGTGAACACTCTGGTGGGGGCGGGTGTTTAGTGAACACTCTGGTGGGGGTGTTGAGTGAACACTGATCGGGGCAGGTATTGAATGAATGAACACTCTAGTGGGGAGCAGGTGTTGAGTGAACACTCTGGTGGGGTGCAGGTGTTGAGTGGACACTCTGGTAGTGTCAAGTGTTGAGTGGACACTGGTGGGGTCAAGTGTTGAGTGAACACTCTGGTGAGGGTGGGTGTTAAGTGAACACTCTGGTGGGGGTGTTGAGTGAACACTCTGGTGGGGGCGGGTGTTGAATGAACACTCTAGTGGGGGGCGGATGTTGAGTGAACACTGTTGGGGCGGGTATTGAGTGAACACTCTGGTGGGGGTGTTGAGTGAACACTCTGTTGGAGGCAGGTGTTGAGTGAACACTGTTGGGGGCTGGTGTTGAATGAACACTCTGGTGGGGGCAGGTGTTGAATGAACACTCTGGTGGGGGCAGGTGTTGAGTGAACACTCTGGTGGGGGCAGGTGTTGAATGAACACTCCAGTGGTCTAGTGGGGGGGGCAGGTGTTGAGTCAACACTCTGGTGGGCGGGTGTTGAGTGAGCACTCTGTTGGGGGCCAGTGTTGAGTGAACACTCTGTTGGAGGCAGGTGTTGAGTGAACACTGTTGGGGGCAGGTATTGAGTGAACACTCTGGTGGGGGTGGGTGTTGAGTGAACACTCTGGTGGGGGTAGGTGTTGAGTGAACATTCTGATGGGTGGTGTTGAGTGAACACTCTGGTGAGGGATAGGTTTTGAGTGAATACTCTTATGGGGGGGTAGGTCTTGAGTGAACACTCTGGTGGGGGCGGGTCTTGAGTGAACACTTTGGTGAGGGGCGGATGTTTGAACACTATATTCATGAAAACTATCATTAACAGTAAGTCACAGTGCCTTAATGTTTTTTAAGAAAATGTCTGAGAATAAAAATGGTTGATTTAGTTAGAGAATTCCTATGAAAAGAAGCCAGTTTTTAAAAAATAAAAGTTTGACACATAACAACAGGTTTACGAAACTAAGCATTTTTCATAAACCTAGCTATGGAAGAAGGAAGAAGAGAAAACAGAAAAATTTTAAAAAATAGAGAATGAGGTGGGACAAAAGAAAGATAAGAGAAAAGAAAAAAAGATTAATAAACAAGCTTCAGCCAGATCCACGGCTGTGCAGCTCAACCTCATGGTGAGCGACCCTATGGAGTTCTTGGGGAAAAGCAAAAAGGCTCGGCCAGCCTGGTCATGTCCTACATAGCTCCTAGGGCCTGCTCGCCATGCAGGCGGCCGCGCCTGCTGGACTTGGAGCAAGGGATTGGGTGCCTCCACCCTGTCCCCAGCCTCCAGGCCTAGTGGGTGTGACCCTGAGCTCCAGCCACCACAGCCAACCGCCACAAGACAGAGACTCCAGATCCACGGCCGCATGCACGCGGCAGCTGTGCCGCTGCGGTTTAATCTTAGATGCGATATATTTTAGCACCAGGTCCTTTCAGGATCTTTCTCATTTGTACACTTCAACGATCAATCTATTTGCATCAAACTGGAGAGGTTGATTTAGCATGCAGGCCTCAGATGCAGCTGGGGGGAGCTGGAACTCAGCTTTCCCCTGGCTCAGCTGACCATGGGGCCCCCAGGAGGACAGATGGGTTTTGGGTGTTTGCCCATGACCTCTGGGGGATCCTGGAAGCGCCAAATGAGACTCGCCCACCACTTTAGCTGCCATTGTCAATGTCCGGATGCTGCAGCACATCAGAGCCCACCCAGTAGGGACGCTGACCTCAAGACCAGATTAACAGAGCAAAACGAGTTAGAGCCCAGCTCAGCTGACCATGAGGCCCCCGGGAGGACAGATGGGTTTTGGGAGTGGGCCCAGCACCTCTGGGGGCTCCCGGAAGCAGCCAGATGAGACTCGCCCACCACATTAGCTGCCATTTTTGCTGTCTGGATGCTGCAGCACATCAGAGCCCGCCCAGGAGGGACACTGACCTCAAGACCAGATTAACAGAGCAAGATGAGTTCGAGCCCAGGTGGGCAGCTCCCAGAGGCGGGAATCTCCGGAAATTTGTCAGATGGAGCTGGAGTCACCCCTTCCCCTCTCCATTTTGTTTGAGCCCCATAGCCCCACCAGGAGCTGCTGGGGTAACCAGCCATAGCATGCAGAGCCTCAGACCCAGCTAGGGGAACTGGAACTCAGCTCTCCCCTGGATCAGCTGAAATTGGGGCCCCAGGAGGACAGATGGGTTTTGGGTGTTGGCTCATCACCTCTTGGGGGTCCCGGAAGCAGCCAGATGAAACTCACCCACCACATTAGCTGCCATTTTCTCTGTCTGGATGCTGACCATGAGGCCCCTAAGTCACGTGGCTGCTTGCGGCCAACACAGTCCATCAAACTGTTGGAAACAGTTATGTCTTTTAATGTACTGCATTCTACGATGTGTAGGAAAGGTAGGCAAGAGGGAGAGATAGAGAGGAGAGAAAAGATGTACAGAACCCGCCAAGTAGTTGGGTGTGGGAGGGGGAGGGAGGTGGGGACATTGGTGATGGGGGATGGGTTCAGGTGGAGGGATGGGTGTTGGAACACTGTAGAATCAAAACTCAAGCATGAGCATCTTGCAATTGTATGTCTAAAAGTGGTGTAGTAAAATTTAAAAAAAAATTAACTTAAAAAAAAAATCAAGCTTCAAAATACCTTACTTTAATCCATTTTTTTCACATTGCTGATTTAAAAGAGGAAAGAATGCAATGTAAGACAGGGTGAAGTTTTTCCTGTTCCTACTAAGCAATCTTGTACAAATAAGAGATCTGTGCTATAAAGAGAGGTGAGCAATTACTTCTGATACAAGAAAACTTGACCTGCCTTTGAGTTCATATTGCCAGAAAGCCAATTAATGTGGCAGTAAGAAGAGACTTATACAGTAAGACCCAAAGCCCTTTGTTAACTTGGTGGATCATGAGTAAAATAAACACATGGTTGGAAATACCACCAACTTTTGCAGGGCCTGAATAAAGTAAGAGCATGAATAGGCTCTTATAATGTATGCATAAATATTTCAAAATTTTAAGTCAAGCCCAAAGGCAAGGAAAATGCTTTCTATGTAACAAAATTATTTCCACTTAACAAATACTCCTCCAAAACAGAATAAACCAATAGATAAAATATATACTGATTTATTTGATTGAAAAATCAATGAAACAGCAGATTAAAATTCATTATTAGCATTCTAGTATTCTGTTGACAGTTGGTGATGTTTAGATGAATAATACAATGAAAATGTAAAATTCATAAGTTATTTTGTATTCATTCTATAAAATAAGTTTTTTTACTTTCATATAAATAAAACATGTCCAGTTGACAGTAATTTTATGAAGGATAAAATACAAATAAAATTACATTTAATGTACATAAAAGTTGCATATAGAATATTAAAATGTAAAATTAAACAATAAAAAAATAAAATGATTAAACTTATTTTTAATTTGGTAAATTTGTTGTTCACCTAAAATATTAAAAAGCGTCTCTTAAAATTTAGACAATATTCAAATAACAATTAATAAATATTAATTGAAGTGTAACACTGTTATTTCATGCATTCATTCTCAGGACTATATTATTTCAGTGTGTGAATAAGCTTTATTTTATTATTCATGCCACTATTTTTAGAAATATTCTAGTACAATCCTTTGGAGAACATGTTTTTTCTGGGTTGAAGCTAAGAGAGCAAAAAGTTTGGTCATAACCTATGTTCACACATGCTCAACTAGAATAAACTCTACCAAGAAGGTTCCCCAAAGTGTCGCTAGTGCATCTTTCCACCAGCAACATAGAAAATTTATAGCATCCAATGTAAGATACTGACTGAAAGGGGGGCCCTAAATATGACTTCTTGAGGGGTAGGTTTTGGCGGAGAATTACAAATACTCACCCAGGCAATGTGACAAAATGCAAAGCCTTTTCTGTAACCCCCTTGCTGGAGTGCCTAATGTTCCATTAGGCATAATTTGGTAGGTTCTCCTCCCTCTCCACCTTATTGAAATTGAGAAATCTCTTTGGTGGCCAATTGATATAAGCTAATGGTCCAAATTGACAATTATAAGAGAGTGTGGAAACAGCCTTCCAAAAATGACATATTTGTTGAATAAAGGTGTGTTGAAGGAAAATGCCACTTCAAATCCAACCTTCTTTACCAGTAGGGAATGCATTTTTGACCCCAAGTCTTTTCTCAGCTACAATTTCTTTGGTTCTCTCCCTCCCCGAAACCCCTGCCCTCAGCTTGTAGCTCCTGAAGAAGTGGTGACACCAGCACTCCCAAAGCTGACACTGTCTAGTTGTCTCTGAGCAGGAAAGTCTGAAAGGCTCCATTTGAATCTTTCGCTTTTATGTGGCTATGGCAAAAGCAGGCCGTTTGCATATGGATAGAGTGCCAGCCTTGCTGTAAACTTTGTTTATGTTGCCAGGGGCAGATCAAATGTCTCAAAGACTAACATCAGAACGCAAAGACTCAGATGCAGGAGGAAAAGCCAGAAAACCCTACTTTCCTCTACACTGAGTCATTTTTCAACAAATTCACTTGTATCACTTGTCTTCCCGGTGATCATCGATTTGCTCGAGCGGGCGCCAGTAGTGTCTCCATTCATTGGGAATGAGGTCCATTATTGTTACTGTTTTTGGCATACCGAATACACCACGGGTAGCTTGCCAGGCTCTGCCGTGGCTCTGGGTTCATCCCAGAGGGCCCAATCTTTTTTTGTTTTGTTCTGTTTTTGCTTTTTATGGGTCACACTAGCAACACTCAGGGGTTACTCTTGGCTCTTCGCTCAGGAATTATTCCTGGCGGTGCTTGGGCGACCATATGGGATGCCGGGATCGAACCTGGATCAGCCGAGTGCAAGACCAACACCCTACCCACTTTGCTATCGCCTCCAGCCCCCCAGTCTTTTCAACAAATTCAACTTGGTAAAAAAAATGGTGGGACATAACCCTGCTCTGTTGTAGGAGACTGGAAGCATGATGTTAAAAAGCAACTGTTGCAGGAAACCATTAGATCCTAGATTCGTTTCCTTTGTCCTCTTTCAAGGTGGCTTGAACCCATAACAATAAACTCCTCTTGGCCATTTCTTTTCCTCTTCCATTTTCAAGAATGTAGACGACCCCCACTCCAGAATTAGTACTAAACCCTAATAACCCTCAGCACATGCAGGATGGACTGAGACTGAGCAATTTCCACATGCCTGCCATTTACCTATAACTGTTGGGAGAATGTGAGATCGTGAAATAGGCTTTTCCAGAGAGTCATCTTCTTTTATATGTCATGCTCCTCTGCCATACCCAAGCAGTCAGGCCTGGTTGGTTATGTGCACTTTCAAATCCTTGCGCCATATTGCAAGTAGCACTAAATTTCTACTGCTGCTGCCTTTTAGAATGTGGATTATAGTCTTTTATTTTATGAGACTGTTTATTTTAAATTTCAAGTTATTATTGCTATTTCTTCTTGGTGGTAGAAAGGCCAGTTGGAAAGGTTTCTGCAAGACTGAGAATTCCTGAGAAACCCTGACAATATTCCACATTCACAATTACCTAGATGGATATACTTTATGAAAATGGTATGGGTTTTTCGTGCCTTCCAATGAATGAACTTGAATGCTTGGATGCTGTTATATTGGATTTCAGAACATATTTAATATATTTCCATCTGGCAATCTTGGGATGTCTCTTCAATAACAGAGATTATGAAAGGATTGTTATTTGGTATGAAAACATTTGCTCAGGATGGGCAGGCCTTCCTAAAATATGCTGTATATCTTTATGGCTGACATTTTTGTTGTTTTGAATTAGGTGGAGTTCCTTTCACCACAAGTTTGAAACATTTCAATCTTTCTATCCTGCCTCAAACAAAATGGGCAATTTCCCTTCGAAACTGTAAGAACTTAAATTAAGTCACATCTATGAAAATACTTTTTTTTTATTAGTGGGAAGTCCAAGTTTCCCATACTTGTATAAATATAATGGTGCTTACATAGTTTCTGATTTCTAGGCTGATGATCCAAAAAGCTGCAATGGGGTATACTGTTTAAAATTTAATTTTTTAATAGCAGACTTCATGTCTAAAGGAAATTAATATTTTTGTTTTAAAGTACCCAAAGGATTTTTTAATAATTTGTGAGTTGAAAATACTTAAGACTATCTAAGGGGCCAAGAACTAGTACAGTGGTTCATGAGACCAACCGAGGTTTTGTCTCTGGCACCATAAGGTCTTCCAAGCATCACTGGCTGCAGCCCCAGAGAATCCCAAGGACCAGGAGTGTGGGCCAAGTAATCACAGCACCACAGCCTCCTGGGTACTTCTGGGGACAGCCCTCCCCCCCGGCAAATGAATAGCCAAACAAACCAACAATAAAGGAATCCAACTCCTAGAGCATAACCAAGACAGTGGAGAAGGATGCCTTATGAATTGCACCAGGACCCAAATGCAGAAAAATATACAAGGATTATATTATAATGTAACATAACCAAAGGATTCCACAAGTAACTTCATATAGGGGGTGTGTGACAAAGTCCAGCAAATATTTTGGGGGAGAGTTTCCCAAAAGTAGCTGCCAAACTGTAAGCAACATTAGTGGTACAACTCCAGGGTTGGGGCAAAGCAAAGAAAGCTCACAGATAGCAGCTTAGCAACAGTGTGTCACAAAAATGGTAGACTGCATACTTACCCATAGCCTTCTTGTATCTCCACCCACAGAGAGCCTGAGTAGGAAGTTGTTCTGAGCCTAGTAGGATCCCGGACCAACAATTGTAGCCCCTTGCACAGCTGTGCCTGGAGGCAGGGATGCCACAGTACAGCACTCAATGCTGATGTGGAGGTCAAAAAGCCACAGGTGTTGCAGGTGAATAAAAAGTCCATAAGTCTGGTACTGGCATGCTGGCCTCAACTCAAAACCTGAAGCAATGAGGCCAGAGCGATAGTCCAGCGAGTAGGGTGTTTGCCTTGCACGCGGCTGGCCCATGCCAGCCTGGGTTTTGATCCCGCATCCCATATGGTCCCCGAGCACGGCCAGGAGTAATTCCTGAGTGCAGAGCCAGGAGAAACCCCTGATAATTGCCGGATGTGACCCCCCAAAAAAAACCTGAAGCAATGGGTAAAGAGAGAGACACCAGAAACTGGTAACAGAAAGCCAGTGCTGATTTGTACTGTAGACAAAAGCAAAGCAACATAAATGTAACAGCATAAGCTTTGGGTGAAATTGATAAATTTGAAATGTAGATTACTGCCCCCAAGTCTGCACAAAACCAGACCCTCATACCTAACCCTCACTGCATGATCACTAGACATCACTAGACATCCCGTTGTTCATCAATTTCCTCGAGCGAGCACCAGTAACATTTCCATTTGACCCTATTACATGCCAGTGTAGCCCAATGGCATCTGGTTGTTTTAGGAACAAGAAGAGACTCAAACTGCTTGTTCATGGTCTTGACGAAGAAGTCTGACCATTTTGTAGGTGGCGGCCACATGGTCTTTTGACGTCCGTGGGATCCAGTCAGTAACAGCTCTAGTCCAGAGGTCATCTCCAAATCGCATTACATGTCCAGCCCATCTGATTTTCGATGCCTTGGCAAATGAGACAGCGTCCCTAATTCTGGAATAGCGACAGAGATTGGAACTCCGGATTCCTTCTCTCACTTGAGTGAGGTGTGACATTCCAAGCATAGCTCTTTCTATTCCCCTTTGG
This sequence comes from Cryptotis parvus, assembly GCA_021461705.1. Classification (NCBI taxonomy): domain Eukaryota; kingdom Metazoa; phylum Chordata; class Mammalia; order Eulipotyphla; family Soricidae; genus Cryptotis; species Cryptotis parvus. The sequence goes on from JAJIBD010002401.1 coordinate 178,020, forward strand.
GAGACCAGAATAGCATTCTCATCCTGCTTTCATAGGGCCCAGGTCTCTGAGGCGTATGTTAATGCAGGGAGAACAGTGGAGTCAAAGAGATGTGCCCGGAGCCGGAGGTTCTTTTGTCTTTTTCGCTATTTCTTCAATGCTTTTGAAGGCAATCCATGCTGCTCTCTTCCTTTTGCGCAGCTCAGGTTTTAGGTTATTCATCATGTTGACTTCTCGACCTAGGTACACATAACTGCTGCATTCAGAGATGTTTGTTCCATTGAGAGTGAATGGGACCTCTGGAACTAGTTCATTTCTCATGAACATAGTTTTGTTGAGGTTCAGCTGTAGACCTATCTTTCCACAATCTCGGTCAAAGTCAGCCAGCATTTGTGCCGGTTGGCTACTCTTTGGTGTTATTAGAACGAAGTCATCAGTGAAGCGGAGGTGGTGTAGTTGCCGACCGTCTATCTTCACTCCCATTTCTTCCCATTCTAATTGTCCCATTCTAATGTTCTCGAGGGTGGCGCTGAAGAGTTTTGGTGAAATGGTATCACCCTGTTGAACCCCTCTTTTGACATCAATGATCACTTCCTTGTAGAATTGTGAGATCCTGGTGGTGAATCCGTAATAAGAATCACGAAGGGTCTTGATGTATTGGGTTTGAACACCCTGTTTGGCTAGGGCTTCGATAACCAGTTCGGTCTCCACAGAATCAAAGGCTTTCTGTAAATCAATGAACGTGAGACAGAGCAGCATCTTGAAATCCCTACAAACCTCAATGAGCTTGCTTATGTGTGGATATGGTCGATTGTGCTGAATCCTTTGCGGGAAGCCGGCTTGCTCGCATGGTTGTCCTTCATCTAATGTTCTGCCAATCCTGTTCAGGATGACTCTGCTTGATAAACACTGCTTGATAAACCCAAGGAAGAAGCGGAGGAGCTCACAAAAATTAATGGCTGAAAAATGTACACTAGTACCCACTGGCTCTATAATTTCTCAAACGATAATGTCAAAGTGACCATTTTAAGGCTATTTAGCAATGAAAATAACAGTAGAAAAGGCTTTGTTGCTCGCCCATCTGTTAAGGGGTTAATATCCATGAGATACCAGGCACTGGTAGTACTTTACAAGAAGAAAAGAGTCAACCTCATCCAAAAATGGGGAGAAGGTGGTCAGAGTGATAGCACAGCGAGTGGGGTATTTGCCTCCCATGCAGCTGACTGGGCTTGATCCCGGCATCCCATATGGTCCCCAAGCACCACCAGGAATAATTCCTAAGTGAATAGCCAGGAGTAACCCCTGACCATCGCCGGGTGTGACCCAAAAAGCAAAAAAAGGAAGTAAATAAAATAATAAATAAAATAATGGGGAGAAGAAATGAACAGAAACTTCCTCAAAGAAGAAATTTGAATGGCCAAAATTCATATGAAAAAGCGCTCTTATTATTAATCATCAGGGAGATACAAATCAAAATAACAATGATGTATTATCTCACACCCCAGAGATAGGCACACATCCAAAAAAGTAAGATCGATCAGTGCTGGTGTGAATGCAGGGTGAAAGGGACTTTCATCCACTCAGCAGTGAAGGGGCTGCAGACTGGTCTGGCCCTTTTGGAAAACAATATGGCTATTCCTCCAAAAACTTGATATTGATCTCCCATTTGACCCAGCAATACCACTCCTGGGAATACAAGCTAGAGACTGAAAACACACAGCAGAAACACAATCTACACTTCTATATTCATTGCAGCACAATTCATAATATACTGAATCTGGAAACAACCTGAATGACCAGAACAGAAGACTGGATAAAGACATGGTACATCTACAGAATGAAATACTATGCAGCTATCAGAAAAAAAAACGAAGTCATGAAATTTACCTCAAAATGTTTCTTATAGTTGTTTTGTTAGTGGTGTTTCTTCTTTGAAGATGTCCTTAGCTTCAATGTCGTGGAGGGTTTTTCCTATATTTTCTTTGATGGAACTACGTGAAGCTAAAAACTTCGCACCTCAAAAGAAACTGTTGGATGACAGGTTAAGCTAGTTTGGGAGCTTTGCTGTTTTGCCTACTCACAACTTAATCTACTTAAGCCAAGATTCATTCTAATGAGATCTCTCTTCTATGTAAACAATGCTAGAGGGTGTGGCAGTAACAGAAGTCACCTTGACTCTGAATAACTTCTGATTTATACATCTGCTAACACTTCTGTTTTCTAGATTGGGCACAGCTACTCTTTATACCCACTGCACCCAGCATGGGACAGTTAGAACTTACCAGGAGACTACCACCCTGTCAATGTTGAGACTATAGGAAGATTATAGGAAGGATCATACTACCTTGCTCTCAAGCAGGCGAGTGTGACCCTTTCAGTATACTGAGAACAAGATACACAGAATCACCCTGGTGAAGATAAATCAGAAGGACCTTTGTGGGTGCCATCTAGATTACATGAAGCCCATGAAATTAAGATGTATTACTTTATTTGTTTTTGTTTTTGCTTTTTTGGGTCACACCCGGCAATGTTCAGGGGTTTCTCCTGGCTCTACACTCAGGAATTACTCCTGGCTGTGCTCGGGGGACCATATGGGATGCCAGGGATTGAACTCAGGCCGGCATGGACCAGCTGTATGCAAGGCAAGCGCCCAACCCGCTGGGCTATCGCTCCGACCCCAAGATGTATTACTTTATATGAGCCCTCCTTCTCTCTCTCAGTCTCTCTCTCTCTTCTCTCTCTCTCTCTCTCTCTCTCTCTCTCTCTCTCACTCTCCAGTGTTTTACATAAGAGATAATCTCCATAGAAGGGATTGGTATAACCTTTGTTTATACCTGTAATAGGGTGTGGCACTGCCCTTCTACAATTTGTTTAGGGTTCTTTGTTGACACGACCCTCCCTGTCTCAGATCCAGATTACTTTGGTTTATATAATGGGGACAGACTTGAGGCCCCTTGGCCTTTTGCTCCTTCTTTTTGGGTAGGACTCCTCTAGGGTGAGAACCTCTCTCTTTGGTGGGAGTCTGAGGATCTTTTGTATGGTCTACTTTCTGACCAGAGCAGAGTTAGAGTTCTTTCATTATATTGGATTGCTGTGGAAGTGCTTTTGTACTATTAAAAGCCTTTTTGGAACTGCACCGGACTCATGAGTTTTCTGTTCATTTGGCGTCCTTGGAGGTAGAAGAGAACTTCTGACACTGTCGGGGACCCCAGCGGCATCCCGGAAAGAAAAAAATGACCAAGATACAAAAGACAGTCCACTAAATGGGAAAGAATATTCACCCAATACCCATCTGATAAGGGGTTAATATCCAGGATATATCAGGCACTGGTAGAACTTTACAAGAAGAAAACAACCAACCTCATTAAAAAAAATGGGGAGAAGAAATGAACAGAAACTTCAACAAGGAAGAAATTCAAATGGCCAAAAGACACATGAAAAAATGCTCATAATCATTAATCATCAAAGAGATGCAAATCAAAACAACAATGAGATATCATCTTACACCACAGAGACTGGCACATATCTAAAAGAGCAAGAACAACAAGTGCTGGAGTGGATGTGGGGAAAATGGAACACTCATCCATTGTTGGTATGAATGTCAACTGGTACAGCCTTTCTGGAAAACAACATGGACATTCCTCCAAAGACTAGAAATTGAACTCCCATTTGACCCAGCCATACCACTCCATGTGATATGCCGGGGAAGCCAAAAACACGAGGCAGAAACACCATCCCTACTTTTATATTCATAGCACCATTATTCACAATAGCCAGAATCTGGAAACAACCAGAGTGTCCGAGAATCGATAACTGGATAAAAAAAAACTATGGCTGTTTTCTTCTTGTAAAGTTCTACCAGTGCCTGATATATCCTGGATATTAACCCCTTATCAGGTGGGTATTGGGGTGAATATTCTTTCCCATTCTGTGGACTGCTTTTGTATCTTAGTCACTGTTTCTTTTGAGGTGCAGAAGCTTTTTAGTTTCATGTAGTCCCATATGTTTATGTTTTCTTCTAGTTGCTTTGTTAGTGATGTTTCACCTTTGAAGATGCCTTTAGCTTCAATGTTGTGGAGGGTTTTTCCTATATTTTCTTCAATGTACTTTATGGATTCAAGTCTGATATTGAGATCTTTAATCCATTTTGATCTGATTTTTGTGCATGGTGTTAGACACAGGTCCAAATTCATTTTTTCACATGTCGCTGCCCAGTTTTCCCAACACCACTTGTTGAACAGGCTTTCCTTACTCCATTTTAGACTCGTTGCACCTTTATCAAAGATTAAATGATCATGTGTTTGAGGTTGGGTGTCAGGATACTCAATTCTATTCCATGAGGTCCACAGGTCTGTTTTTATTCCAATACCATGCTGTTTTAATTGCTACTGCCTTGTAGTACAGTTTGAAGTTGGGAAAGGTGATGCTTCCCATCTTCTTTTTCCCGAGGATTGCTTTAGCTATCCTTGGGGGTTTATTGTTCCATACAAATTTCAGGAGTGTTTGGTCAATTTCTTTGAAGAATGTCATGGGTACCCCTTATAGGGACTGCATTGAATCTGTACAGAGCTCTAGGGAGTATTACCATTTTGACAATGTTGATTCTCCCCCATCCATGAGCAGGGAATATGTTTCCATTTCCTTGTGTCCTCTTTTATCTCTTGGAGCAACGTCTTGTAGTTTTCTTTTGTACAGGTCCTTTACATACTTGGGTAAGTTGATTCCTAGGTATTTGATTTTCTGTGGCAAAATTGTAGAATGGAATTGTTTCCTTAATTGCCACGGCTCCCACGGCACCCGGCTCGCGTAGCATGAAAGTGCTCACTGGGCCAGGGGATGGCTCTGGTACTTCCCCTAAAAAGGGACAGTTACCAGACGGTGCTTCCCCCTAAAAAGGGACTGTCACCAACAAAGCCCCCTAGAATTCCTTTTGGTTGTTTCTAAGAATGCTTGGTGTGCAATTAGACCGCTTGTTTATGCTGAAACTTAGACTCTTAGTAATGAAGAGACTGGACAAAGAGAAAAAACTGCGGCAACTGTAGTTTTCATTATACACAATTATAGCATAAAACAAAGATAGTAAAAAAAATACCAGCCCGCGCAGTGTCTGGCTGCCAAGGCCTGAGCTGGTCTCGGGTCCTTGATAAGGAAAGGCCCGTGGCCTTCAGGCCTTTGCTTCCCATCATTAGTGGGAAGGGAGAATTCTTGACCTATGGGTCGAGGTGACTGGCTACCCCCTGTTGACGGGAATGCAGTGATTAGCCTCCCCTAAACCTCCTGTGTGAAAAATAATTGGGCTTGTTAAAGTTAACACTTTCTAGTACAAAATCTTAATAATCTTACAATAATAAACTCTGCATAGAAGTTTCTATTTAGGAGTAGGTTAAGTTAATCTATAATATGTGCATAGAGCTAGTAAGTAATTCTATGAATATCAGAATCAAAAAAATATGTATCTTATTTAAGGCAAATATGAAAGTATGTAAAAACAAAAAGATGTCAGAAAAACATGTCTGAAAAACAGGCGCAGGCAAGCAGGCAAGAGGTGGTCATATGTGGTAGACACGATAAACTCCTTTTGATGTTGAAAAATGTCTCCTTTGCTAAAAAGTAACTGGCGTAATCTTGTGTCTGTGCATTTGTTGAACATAAAAAGAAAAGTTTTGCCTTCAGTAAACGGCAGCAGCAGCATTTGACCTCCCTTGTGTCTGTGCCTGTCTGTCCATTGCGCCGACGTTCCTGTTCTCCTGACTTTCTCAGCTGGTTACCCCCGAGACTTAGAGCTCACACCGACTGAGCGGTCTGCGGCACTTAATATACCTTTCTTCTCTTTCGTTATTTGTATATAGGAAAGCCACCGACTTTTGGGTAAAAACCCTCAGTTTTTGAAACAATGAAAAACAAGTATGAATTCTTTATCTTTAACATTATTCACCTTAAATTTCTTAAATTTACCTCAGGGCGAGATGTACACAGCTGCTGAAAGACATTTTCAAGAAGATATACACAGGCTGCTCAGCTCAGCCTCATTGTGAGTGGCCCTATGGGGTTCCTGGGGAAAAGCAAAAGGGCTCCGCCAGTGCCTAGTCATGTCTTACATAGCTCCTAGGGTCTGCTCAGCATGCAGGAGGCCGCACCTGTTGGACTCGGAGCAAGGATTGGGGGCCTCCACCCAGTCCCCAGCCTCTGGGCTCAGTGGGTGTGACCCTGAGCTCCAGCCACCACAGCCAACAAGCAAGACAGAGACTCCAGATCCACGACTGTGTAGGAGCGCGAGTGGCTCTGCCGCCGTGGTTTAATCTTAGACACAATGGATTTTAGCACCAGGTCCTTTCAGGATTTTTTCTCTTTCGTACACTTCAACGATCATTCTATTTGCATCAAACTGGAGAGGTTATGGGGAAATGAGGAATTATGATGTCACACTAGAACTCACTGTTAAATAATCAGATAAATAATCAGATAGAGACATCATACATTATTAGTATCCATAGGACAAGCCATAAAGTATAATAGAAGAGAGATTGAGAAATACAGGTACATAGACAAAGAGATAGAGAAGTAAAAAACGCCTACAATAGGGGCAGGCAGGGTTTGGGTAGGTGTGTTTGAGAATTTGGTGGTGGGAATTGGCACTGGTGGAGGGATGGGTTCTGGAACACTGTACTGTAGAGACCCAATTATGAACATTCTTGTAATTCTATATCTCACATGGTATAATAAATTTTTTTTTAAATATATATATATATATATACAGGTTCAGAAACCAAACAATTCACCTATCTGGGTGAAAATTGACGATAAATGGGTAACAGATAACCTCCTCATCCGAAGAAAGGCATATGCCTATGTTTCATCGGATGGCAACCCCTGCCAAGAAGCTTTGGGTCCCACTGCATCTTGTTAAAACTTGAGTTCTCCAAGATTCAGGAAATACCTAAATTCTTACGAAATAAAGTTGCTGAAAGAAGTCACAAACTACTGTTAAAACCATTTTCACATAGTTCACTTAAAATAATAATCTTGCCTTGCAGCCTACTGATGTTATAGCTAAATATAAACTCTTTCTTTAAACAAAAAAGGGTGGAAAAAGGGTGAACTCTGAAAATAGTGCTCTATGTCAAAAACGGTTTAACAATTAATGAGTTTTCCAATATTTCTTGTTTATAGATATTTAAAATTTTGAAATTTTTGCAGAAAAAGAACTTGGCTGCTACAGATTCCTTCTACAGGTACTTAATAATCTGGACTCTTACTACAGTCTCATTACAAAAAGGTTTGCTAAATTAATAAAAAATTTTCTCTAACGTTTCTATTCATAGGAAAGGACACTTTCTCACCATCATATTTGCCGGCTTTATATTATGAAGCACTTGATTCATTACCATTTATCACCCTAGATGGGTCATATATACAGCTGTAATATACTGATCGATCAAAGGTGTGTGTGTGTGTGTGTGTGTGTGCGTGCGTGCGCATGTGTGGTGGCCGCCATTATGTTTGTGAATAATGTGTCTATGTTATGTCTAAACCACTACATTCTCAATTTCTGACCACTAGAAACCTCTATTGGATTCATTAGCTCATCACTGACCTATTAGACTCATCAATTTTGGATTCGTCAATTCTCATACTTATCTCACTGCTCCACTGGAGTTGGAGCTCCTTTATGTTCTTCTCTCCATTCCAGACTTGGATTCCTGCCAAATCCCTGATGATCTCTATTTGTGACTAATTATGAAAGGTGTTTTTGTTTCACCTAAAATTAAGTTACAGGTATGGTTACTGGTGCCAGTGTTTCCTTGCTGAAGATGCCTTTGCGAAATGCCTGTACCACTGTTCCAGAGACCTATTCCAGTGCTTGAGAAGTTTGATCCAATGCTACTGAAACCTGATACAGTGTTCCTGATAATTCATCAAACTCATCATGATTGCTCTCCTGAAGACTCATTACCGTTTTCACTGATGTTGCTGTTCCAGAATCAGTTCTTCAGACCTTGATCCAGACATGTGACTTCATATAAGACATGGAAAACTGACTCTCACTAACAAACAGCCAGAGATAGGTTCAAAATGAATTTGGACATTGGGACAACGTAAGATATTACCTTGTGATTGGAATTGTTCTTTTCTATATCACTCCTCTGTGTGTATTATTTAGAATACTTGTATTTTTATATTTTTGTAAACAAAAAGGGAGAGTTGTTGGATGACAGGCTTAGCTAGTTTGGGGGCTTTGCTGTTTTATCCACTCACAGATTAATCTACTTACATGTTCTTAAGCCATTCTAATGAGATCTCTCTTCTATGTAAACACTGATGGAGGGTGTGGCAGTTACAGAAGTCACCTTGACTCTGAATAACTTCTGACTTATTATACATCTACTAAGACTTCTATGTTTTCTAGATTGGGCAGAGCTCCTCTTTATACCCACTGCACCCAGCGTGGGACAGTTAGAATTTACCAGGAGACTGCCACCCTGGCTATGTTGAGACTATAGGAAGATTATAGGAAGGATCATACTAGTTTGCTCTCAAGCAGGCAAGTGTGACCCTTTCAGTATATGTAGAACAAGATACTCATAATCACCCTGGTGCAGATAATAAATAAGAAGGACCTTGTGGGTACCATCTAGATTACATGAAGCCCATGAAATTAAGATATATTACTTTATATCAGCCTGATCCAGAGACTTCTACCAGCTCTCCCTGTGACCAGCTGATCATGAGGTACCCAGGAGGAAAGGCGGTTCTATCCCTGGCCCACCATCCCAGCAGAGCCTCGCAAGAAGCCAGAGGAACCCCCACACCATGAGGGTCGCCATTTTCAACATCCGGACTCCACAGCTCGTCAGAGCTCCACCCAAGAGAAAAACTGATCTCTCCCTGTTGCGGTTCATCAGTAAATGCCCTAGATGGTAGCCTACTACTCAGAGTATACCACCCACATGGCAGAGCCTGGCAAGCTACCCGTGTTGTATTTGATATGCCAAAAACCAGTAACTATTATAGACCTCATCCCCATGACCTGAAGGAATGGTTTGAGGTTCTTCATGTTCCTGGAAAGAGCAAATGCCCTAGGGCTACACCAGCATGTGACAGGACATATGGAGATGTTACTGGTGCCTGCTCAAGCAAATCGATGAACAACGGGAAGACAAGTGATACAAGTCTCTCATTGGACATTTGTGTTGCTTCCACATCCTGGTTTTTGTACTATGCATGGCAGTGAACATGGGAATGCATGTATCCTTTCTAATTAAAATTTTGTGTTTGAGAGGTAGATGTCAAGAATGCCTGTGTCAGAAGAAGTCTCTGTCTGTTCTTACTTTTCTTAGAAATCTCCATATTGCTTTTCAGAAAGACTTAACTCTGTGACTTTACCACTGTCATGAAGGAGGGTAACACTCTCACGGAGTCCACAACAGCACTGGGTGTTTCTGATTTTCCGATCTGTGCTATTCTCACTTCTGTGAGCTGATACTTTTATGTTGTTTTGACTTGCATCCCCTGATAACTAAGAAATGATGAGCAAAATGTGCTCTGCCTGACCATCCTCTGTATACCTGGTGGTCTCTCCCTTCACGCCCTCTGTGTGCCTGGGGGTCTCTCCCTGCCCTCTCTCTGTATGTTTGGGGTCTCTCCCTGCCTGCCCTCTGTATTCCTGGTGGTCACTGCCTGCCCATCCTCTGTATGTTTGGGGGGGGTCTCTCCCTACCCTCCCCCTGTATGCCTGGGGAGTTCTCTCCCTACCCGCCCTCTGTATGCCTGGGGTCTCTCCCTGCCCTCCTGTTGGGGAGCCACTAGGATCCCTAACAGTATCAGGATAGAAGTTCTCTTTTTTTTTTAAGGATTTTATTATACCACCGTGAGATATACAAATAAAAAGATATACAATTAAAAAGTTCATGTTTGGGTTTTGGTCATACAGTGTTTCAGCACCCGTCCCTCCACCAGTGCCCATCTCCCACCACCAACATTCCCGGTTCCCTCCCCCTTCCCCAGCCCTGCTCCATGGCAGGTTCTTTATTTCTTTCCCTTTCTCTCTCTTTCTCTTTTCCTTCCCTTCCAGACTATGGATTACAGAACATACATTAAAAGGTTGTCATGTGTATCCTTTTGCCTCTATTTAATGCTCAGTTCTAGGTTGGCATTAGTACCCTCGACTATTATTAGCACCCTGTTCCATTTTCTGTCTTACCTAAACTCTGACTCCCACACGTTTGTGATAATTTCCACCTTTGACAAGACCTCCTGATATATGTTTCACTTGACCTTGGATATTGGTATCATAATATGTACATATATATTTATGCCATGCAAATAAATGCAGTCATTCTGTATCTGTCTCTCTCCTTCTGGCTAATTTCGCTCAACATAATCTTCTCCATGCCCATCCATTTACAGGCAAATTTTATACTTCATTTTTCCTAACAGCTGCATAGTATTCCATTGTGTAGATGTACCAAAGCTTCTTTATCCAGTCATCGATTTTCGGGCACTCTGGTTGCTTCCAGATTCTGGCTATTGTGAATAATGCTGCTATGAACATAAAAGTAGGGATGGTGTTTCCGCTGCGTATTTTTGGTTTCCCAGAGTAGATTCCCAGGAGTGGTATGGCTGGGTCAAATGGGAGTTCAATTTCTAGTCTTTGGAGGAAAGTCCATATTGTTTTCCAGAAAGGCTGTACCAGCTGGCATTCCCACCAACAATGGATGAGTGTCCCCTTTTCCCCACATCCACGCCAGCACTTGTTGTTCTTGCTCTTTTGAATATGTGCCAGTCTCTGTGGTGTAAAGTGGTATCTCATTATTGTTTTGATTTGCATCTCTCTGATGATTAGTGATGATGAGCATTTTTTCATATGTTTTTTGGCCATTCGAATTTCTTCCTTGCTGAAGTTTCTGTTCATTTCTTCTCCCCATTTTTTTGATGGGGTTGTTTGTTTTCTTCTTGTAAAGTTCTACCAGTGCCTGATATATCCTGGATATTAACCCCTTATCAGGTGGGTATTGTGTGAATATTCTTTCCCATTCTGTGGACTGCTTTTTGTATCTTAGTCACTGTTCCTTTTGAGGTGCAGAAGCTTTTTAGTTTCATGTAGTCCCATATGTTTATCCTTTCTTCTAGTTGCTTTGTTAGTGATGTTTCACCTTTGAAAATGCCTTTAACTTCAATGTCGTGGAGGGTTTTTCCTATATTTTCTTCAATGTACTTTATGGATTCAAGTCTGATATTGAGATCTTTAATCCATTTTGATCTGATTTTTGTGCATGGTGTTAGACACAGGACCAAATTCATTTTTTTACATGTTGCTGCCCAGTTTTCCCAACACCACTTGTTGAAGAGGCTTTCCTTACTCCATTTTAGACTCATTGCACCTTTATCAAAGATTAAATGATCATGTGTTTGAGGTTGGGTGTCAGGATACTCAATTCTATTCCATAGGTCCACAGGTCTGTTTTTATTCCAATACCATGCTGTTTTAATTACTACTGCCTTGTAGTACAGTTTGAAGTTGGGAAAGGTGATGCCTCCCATCTTCTTTTTCCCGAGGATTGCTTTAGCTATCCTTGGGGGTTTATTGTTCCATACAAATTTCAGGAGCGTTTGGTCAATTTCTTTGAAGAATGTCATCGGTATCCTCATAGGGACTGCATTGAATCTGTACAGAGCTCTAGGGAGTATTACCATTTTGACAATGTTGATTCTCCCCATCCATGAACAGGGAATGTGTTTCCATTTCCTTGTGTCCTCTTTTATCTCTTGGAGCAGTGTCTTGTAGTTTTCTTTGTACAGGTCCTTTACATACTTGGGTAAGTTGATTCCTAGGTATTTGATTTTCTGTGGCACAATTGTGAATGGAATAGTTTCCTTAATATCCCTTTCTTCTCTTTCGTTATTTGTATATAGGAAAGCCACCGACTTTTGGGTGTTGATTTTGTATCCTGCCACTCTACTATATGCGTCTATTGTTTCTAGGAGTTTTTTGGTAGAGAGTTTAGGGTTCTCTAGGTATAATAGCATGTCATCTGCAAATAATGATAGCTTGACTTCTTCCTTGCCTATCTGGATGCCCTTGATGTCCTTTTCTTCTCTGATTGCTATGGCAAGTACTTCCAGTACTATATTGAATAAAAGAGGTGAGAGGGGGCAACCTTGTCTTGTCCCTGATCTCAGGGGGGAAGGCTTTCAACTTTTCCCCATTTAGAATGATGCTTGCTGTGGGCTTTTGGTAGATGGCTGTAACTATCTTGAGGAAAGTCCCTTCAATTCCCATTTTCTGGAGCGTTTTAATCATGAACGGGTGCTGGATCTTGTCAAATGCTTTTTCTGCGTCTATTAAAAGGATCATATGGTTTTTATTTTTTTCTTTTATTGATATGATGTATTATGTTGATTGACTTGCGAATGTTGAACCATCCTTGCATTCCCGGGATGAATCCTACTTGGTCATGATGTATAATCTTCTTGATGAGTCTTTTGGATTCTGTTTGCTAGTATTTTGTTGAAGATCTTAGCATCCGTGTTCATCAGGGATATTGGTCTGTAGTTTTCTTTTCTTTGTGTTGTCTCTCCCTGCTTTGGGTATCAGGGTGATATGTGCCTCTTAGAAGCTGTTTGGGAGTGTTTCTGTTTCTTCTATTTCCTGGAAGAGCTTGAAAAGGACTGGCAGTAGGTCCTCCTTAAAGGTTTGGTAGAGTTCACTAGGGAATCCGTCTGGACCTGGGCTTTTGTGTTTGGGCAGACTTTTAATTACTGTTTCTATTTCCTCGATGGTGATAGGTTTATTCAGGTATTGGAGGTCTTCTTGTTTCAGCCGTGGGAGGTTATAGGACTTCAGGAATTGATCCATTTCTTCTAGATTCTCATGTTTCACGGCATACAGGCTCTCAAAGTAATCTCTGATGATCTTTTGGATTTCTGTGGTTTCTGTTGTGATGTCACCCTTTTTATTTCTGATTCTGTTTATTTGGGTTTTCTCTTTCCCTGTACTTACAAGTCTTGCCAATGGTTTGTCAATCTTGTTTATTATTTCAAAAAACCAGCTCTTGGTTTCATTAATCTTTTGGATTGTTCTTTTGGTTTCCAACTCATTGATTTCCTCTCTAAGTTTTATTATTTCCTTTTTTTCTGCCTGGGTTGGGCTCCTTTTGTTGGTCTTTTTTCTAATGTCTTCAGCTGTGTAGTCAGGTTATTTATGTGGGCCCTTTCTTGTTTCCTGATGAATGCTTGCAGAGCTATAAACTTCCCTCTTAACACGGCTTTTGCCGTGTCCCTCAAGTTCTTATAATTGGTATCTTCATTTTCATTTGTTTCCAGAAATCTTTGGATTTCCTGTTTGATTTCTTCTATGACCCATTGGTTGTTCAGGAGTGAGCTGTTCAGTTTCCAGGTGTTTGGTTTGACTCCCTGTTTCTGTGTACGGTTAACTTCCATTTTCAGTGCATCATGGTCTGAAAAGATAGCTGACACAATTTCTATCTTTTTAATTTTATTGAGGTATGCTTTGTGGCTCAGCATGTGGTCTATCTTGGAGAATGTTCCATGTGCACTAGAGAAAAATGTGTATTCAGCTTTTTTTGGCATGAAAAGCCCTGTATATATCCACTAGCTCTCTTTCTTCCATTTCTTCCTTCAGGTCCAATATTTCCTTGGTGAGTTTCAGTCTTGTTGATCTATCCATCGTTGATAGAGCAGTGTTGAAGTCTCCAACTATTATTGTGCTACTGTTAATGTCTTCTTTGAGGTCTCTTAGTAGTTGTTTTATGTATTTTGCTGACCCCTCGTTGGGTGCATATATGTTTAGTAGTGTAATTTCTTCCTGGTGTACATACCCCTTAATTAATAAGAAGTGGCCTTCGTTGTCCCTTCTAACCTTTTTCAGCCTGAAGTCTATATTATCTGATACTAATATGGCCACACCAGCCTTTTTGGAGGAGTTGTTTGCATGGAGAATGGTCTTCCAACCTTTGACTCTGAGTCTGTGTTTGTTCTGCTTATTCAGATGCGTTTCTTGTAGACAGCAGAATGTTGGGTTCAATTTTTTAATCCATTTTGTCACTCTGTGTCTCTTAATTGGTGCATTTAGACCATTGACATTGAGAGAGATTATTGTCATTGGATTTTGTGCCATCTTTCTTTTTTGTGTTTGTTGTGCTTATGGGTTTGGTCGCATTAGAGTAGACCCTTCAGTCCTTCTTTTAAAGTTGGTTTTGAGTCCATGAAGTTCCTGAGTTGTTGCTTATCCATGAAGTTGTGTATCTTTCCTTCATATCTGAATGTGAGCCTGGCCGGATAAAGAATTCTTTTTTTTTTGGTGAAGCCTGCAGTTCATTGAGCCTTTTCGCAATATCCCACCATTGTTTTCGGGCTCGGAGTGTTTCATCAGAGAAGTCTGCTGTAAATCTTAGAGATGTTCCTTTGTATGTGATTTCCTTCTTTGATCTTGCTGCTTTCAGTATTCTATCCCTATCTATAGTTTTTGTCATTTTTATTAAGATGTGTCTTGGAGTATTCTTGTTGGGGTTTCTTTTTAGCTGGTATCCTACGGGCCTCTTGGATCTTGAGGCAAGCATTCTTTAGTTCGGGAACTTTTCAGCAATGATGGCTTTGACAGTTTCTTCTTCATCAGGGTTCTCTTCTTGCCCTTCTGGGACCCCAATGATCCGTATGTTGTTTCTTCTGGCTTCATCCCGATTATCTCTTGTTGTCTGTTCGGTAATTGTGAGCCTTTTTTTCTATCTTCTGGTGTTGTGTAGAGAATCTTTGGAACTCGTCTTCGAGATCACTAATTCTTTCTTCAGTAGCTATTATTCTGCTATGATGGCCTTCCACCGTGTTTTTTATTTCATTTACCTCATTTTTAATATCTGTCATTTCCCTTTGCATTTTCCTCACTTCTTCTATCATGTCCTCTTGTATTTTATTGATTTTGCATTCCATTGCTTCTTTGAATTCCTTTTGAATCCTTAACAGTTCTTTCCGAAATTCTTTTTCAGATAGGTTATGCAACTCATTGGTATTGCTAGACTCATCTGGACCAGTGACTTCACTCACAGAGCTTGATGGAATTTTGCGTTGCTTTACCATTATGACTATTGTAGGTTGTAACTGTGAGTTCTTGGGTGACTAGATAGTGCAGTTAGTAGGTGTCTGGTCTGTTTGCAGAGTTTGGGTGGGTGGCAAGGATATAGGAACCAAGGTTCACTGGTACCTCATGCAAGGTAGGTAGTGAGAGGGTCGCGCTTAGCGTCCGCGGTTTTGAGTTTTGGGATGTTCCCAGCAGCTCAGGGCGCGAGGGTCGGTCCAGGCTGGAACCAAGGCACTTTGCCTTGGTTCCCGTTGATGGAGTTTCCGCTCTTCCCTGGGGCAGCTTGGGGTCCGCGGAGATGCAAGAATCACACACACACCTGTGGGGGGGGGGGAGGCGTTTCCCAGCAGCTCAGGGCGCAAGGGTGGGTCGGGCTGGAACCAAGGCACTTTGCCTTGGTTCCCATTGATGGAGTTTCCGCTCTTCCCTGGGGCAGCTTGGGGTCCGCTGGAGACGCAAGAATCACACACACACACACCTGTGGGGGGGGTGGAGGCGTTTCCCAGCAGCTCAGGGCGTAGAAGTTCTCTTATACCTCCAAGGCCGCTGGGGAACAGAGTCCAGCGCAGTTCCAAAAAAGTCTTTTAATAGTACAGAAGTTCCACCACCACAATCCAATATAATGAAAGAACTCTTATATTCTTCCAATATAATGAAAGAGCTCTGATCAGAACTTAGACCATACACGAGAGCCCAAGTCTCCCACCAAAGAGGATCCCATCAGCGAGGAGTCCCACCAAAGAGAGAGGATCTCACCCAAGAGAGTCATGGGCTCTCTCTCAGGTGAGATCAGGTGAGATAACAAAGAGGAGACATACCCAAAAAAGGGGCAAGTGCCTCAAGTCAGTCCCCTTTATATGCACACCAAAGTAATCCTAACTGTTGACAGGGAGGATTCTTGCACGTAACCAGCCCATGCAATCCTAGGCATCCCATATGGTCCCACAAGCACCGCCAGGAGTAATTCCTGAGTGCAGAGCCAGGAGAAACCCCTGAGCATTGCGGGGGTGGGACCCAGAAAGCAAAAAATAAAAATAAAAAAATAAATGCTCGATTCTTGAGGTGACTAGAAGATTATCCCACCTGCATGGCAAAAGCCTGGCAAGCTACCCGTGTCATATTTTACATGCTAAATACCAGTAACAATTATAGACCTCATTCCCATGACTTGATAGAATGGTTTGAGGCTCTTTATGTTCCTGGAGTGGGCAGATGCTCTTGGGCTATCTCGAATGTGACAGGACATATTGAGATGTTACTGGTGCCCACTTGAGTAATCGATGATCTACAGGAAGTCAAGTGATCAAGTGTCAAGTGAAGAGCCTTAGGGTCTTGACAAGGAAGTCTGACCATCTTGTAGGTGGGCAGCCACATGATCTTTTGACATCCCGTGGGATCCAGTCGGTAATGGCTCTAGTCCAGCGGTTGTCTCCAAATTGCATTACATGTCCAGCCCATCAGATTTTCTATGCCTTGGCAAACGAGACAGAATCCCTGACTCTGGAATAGCGACGGAGGTCGGAACTCCGGATTCCTTCTCTCACTTGAGCGAGGTGTGATATTCCAAGCATAGCTCTTTTGATTCCTCTCTGGGAGACCCGAATAGCATTCTCATCCTGCTTTCGTAGGGCCCAGGTCTCTGAGGCGTATGTTAATGCAGGGAGAACGGTGGAGTCGAAGAGATGTGCTTGGAGCCGGAGATTCTTTGCCATTTTAGCTATTTCTTCAATGCCTATGAAGGCATTCCATGCCGCTCTCTTCCTCCTGAGCAGCTCAGGTTTTAGGTCGTTCATCATGTTGACTTCTCGACCTAGGTACACATAACTGCTGCATTCAGAGATATCTGTTCCATTTAGAGTGAATGGGGCCTCAGGAACTAGTTCATTTTTCATAAACACAGTTTTCTTTAGATTCAGCTGTAGACCTATATTTCCACGTTCTTGGTCAAAGTCAGCCAGCATTTGTGCCTCTTGGCTAATGTTTGGTGTTATTAGAACGATGTCATCAGCGAAGCGGAGGTGGTGTAGTTGCCGACCATCTATCTTCACTTCCATTCCTTCCCATTCTAATTGTCGCATGATGTTCTCGAGGGTGACGCTGAAGAGTTTTGATGAAATGGCATCACCCTGTCGAACCCCTCTTTTGACATCAATGATCACTTCTTTGTAGGATGAGATCCTGGTGGTGAATCCGTAATACAGTTCATGAAGGATCTTGATGTATTGGGTTTGAACATCCTGACTGCTTCAGTCTCCACAGAATCAAAAGCTTTCGTTAAATCAATGAACATGAGACAGAGAAGCATCTTGTACTCCCTACAAACCTCAATGAGCTTGGTTACTGTGTGGATATAGTCTATTGTGCTGAATCCTTTCCGGAAGCCAGCTTGCTCGCATGGTTGTCCTTCATCTAGTGTTCTAACAATCCTGTTCAGGATAACTCATGTAAACAACTTGTAGATAACGGACAACAGGCAGATGGGGCAATAGTTGCCGATGTCATGAATGTCTCCCTTCTTGAACAGTAGAACTATCCTGCTGGTTCTCCATTGGGAGGGCACCTTGCATTCGGACAGGTAGCGTGTGAAGCTAGTGTATTGATGAGTACCGACGGCAGATTCTTCAGGTGTTCGGGTCTGACTTTGTCTGGGCCTAGTGCTGTTCCCTTCTTTACCGATGAAATGGCATGTCAGATTTCAGAAGGGAGAACATTGGGAATGACATATCCAATCTGCGGAATTTGGTACGTGGACAGGTGGATGAGGCTATCAAAGTGATCTGAGTAGAAGTCATGGATAATCTACTCCATTGCCTTTCTGGAACATATGATAGATCCATCAGGGCATCGGAGGGCAGTCATCTTGGTCTTATAGTTGGCGAAGAATAGGCGGGCAGTGAGAATGCTTTTCCCGGCTTCTGCTGCATCTTCCAGTATTTCTTTTTTTTTTTTTTTTTTTTTTAATTTTTTATTATACCATCATGAGACATAAAATCACAAAGGTGTTCATAACTGGTTCTTAGTAATACAGTTTTCCAGCACCCATCCCTCTACCAGTGGTCCATTTCCACCACCAATGTACCCCACCCCCTCCCACCCATCCCCAGGCTGCCTCAATAGCAGATACCTCAGTTTCCTCTCTTTCTCTCTCTGTCTCTCTGTCTCTGCATCTCTCTCCCTCTTCTTTTACACATTGTGGCTAGCCCTGCAGATATTTAGAGTTTATCACTTAAGTCTCTTTGTGTATATTCAATGGTGAGTTTTAATCTGCCATTACCATTTCCCACACTTAGTAAAACACTGGTATCTATTTATGCAGTCAGAAAAGATGAAACTATGAAGTTTACCTGCAAATGGATGGACATGCAGACTATCATGCTGAGTGAAATTAGTCAGAAGGAAAAGGATAGATATAGAATGACTGCATTCTATATCTAATGACTTCCAGTATTTATGCTCTTCTGTCTTTGAGGTCTTCCTTTAACGCTTCTCTGCACCGCTTTGCAAGCTTGGACATTAGCATTTCATCGCCTGAGGTTCACGCCTTGCCACGTTGGTGAATGAGCTCCAGAGTTTCTGAAGACAGGCGTCCTTTTGTGTCTTTCTCTCTCTCGGCATTCTTCGCACAATCATGGAGGTGCTGAACCAGTCGGTTGTATTCTTCATCGATGTCGTCAATGATGTATCTTCCCATGTTGCTTCAATGGTACCAAAGAGTTCCGAATTGGTGGTCGTTCTGGGAGTTCTCTTCTTAAACTTTGCAGCCTTTTCTCCCGTTGCGTGAAGTAAAATTTTGCATGAAGGAGACGGTGGTCCGATCCTGTTTGGAATTTGGGGACGACAGCAACATCAGTCAGACAAAACCATCAATTGAAGATGATGTGGTCAATTTCACTGTGGAACTGTCCACCAGGAGATTCCCATGTCCAACGTTTCACTTCAGCCTTCTGGACCTGTGAGTTCCCATGAATGGTCTTGGTGGATATGATGAACTCAGATAGTCTCTCACCCTCTTCGTTCCATTCTAGGCCATGGGTCCCAATGTGGAGTTCTTCAGCCGATCTTCTCAGTCCTATCTTGGCATTAAAATCACCAACTATGATCTTGTAGAAGGTGTGATCTTTTTTATAGAACTCCTCCAGTTCCATGTAGAATTTCTCAATTTCATCTTCCTTGTATGTGGATGTTGGTGCATAGACAACGAAGATAGAAATTGCTAGCAGTGGGCCACATCTCTTCAAGTGTAATTGTCCTATCCAGTTTGTTAGGCATTCAAATGAATCAGTGTTGACGGCCATGTTCGTGTTGACAAGGACACCAACGCTGCCAACGCCTCTTTCGTAGCATGTTCCAAGGAACAATTCTTCTCCGGTGTCAAATACAGTGTGATGCGACTGACGCCTCCTCATCTCAGTCAGACCAATGATGTCGTACTTGATCTTTTGCGCTTGCACCATCAGATCCTCAATATGTGCTTCTGATGCCAGTGTACGTGCATTGAAAGTACAGACAGTCATTTTAGTCATTCTTCATTTTGGTAGCTTAGGTTGGCCGTGAAATTTTATCAGGCACTGCTTGTTCGCCTTTCTTACTGCTGCCATATTAAGGGCTCTTTCAGGGTCAGGAAAATAAACATTTTTGTTACTGGTTTTGGCATATTGAATACGCATCGGACAGCTTGCCGTGTGGGCGCTATACTCTCATTACCTTGTGGGGCTTTCTGAGAGGGGTGGGTAGAATATTCATGGTAATTTGGAGGTAAATTTTGCGGCCGCGCATAGCAGCCGCGTGCAATGGGGGAAAGCTGCTATCTGCTCTGTGTCTGCAACTCAAGCATTCCTGGGCTTGAAATACTCTCCTCTGAAGGGCGGGTCTCTGCAGGGTGGGTCCTTGTTGGTACCCACAAGCTCCTTCTTAATTATTATGTGCACCAGGGTGATTCTGAGTATCTTGATCTCTGTATACTGAAAGGGTCACACTCACCTGCATGAGGGCAAACTAGAATGATCTTTCCTATAATCTTAAATGATAGTCTCAAATAGCCAGGGTGGTAGTCTCCTGGTAAATTCAAACTGTCACTGGGTGCAGTGGGTATAAAGAGGAACTATACCCAATCTAGATAATATAGAAGTCTTAGTAGATAACAAAGAGATCTTTGTTATAATAAGAGATCTTTGTTAATAAGTCAGAAGATACTCATTCAGAGTCAAGGTGACTTCTGTAGCTGCCACACCTTCCATCAGTGTTTATATAGTAGGAACCTCGATTTAAGAACATGTAGTTAGTTTAAGCTGTGAGTGGATAAAACAGCAAAGCTCCCAAACTAGCTACACCTGTCATCCAACAACCTCCCGCTGTATGCCTGGGGTCTCTCCCTGCCCTCCCTCTGCATGCCTGGGGTCTCTCCCTGCCCTCCCTCTATATGCCTGGGGGTCTCCCTTGACCTCCCTCTGTATGCCTGGAGGTCTCTGCCTGCCATCCTCTGTATCCCTGCCCTCCCTCTATATGTGTGGGGGGCAGGAGTGTTTCTTCATCTCTCCGCCTAATTTCTGCAAGGGTTGCACCCCCAAAGTGGAGGCACTCACACATGCTAATATCTGTAAAATGAAAGATTCTGAAATAGAGTCACTGTGACAGGTTTTTGTTTTATGTATGGGCCTGAGTGATAGTTCAGCAAGTAGGATGTTTGCTTTGTATGCGGCCAACCTGGGTTTGATCCCCGACATCCCATTTGGGCTCCTGAAACTATCATGACTAACCCTTAAGCATGTCAGGTGCCAAAAATCCAAAAAAAAAATGAAAAGGAAAAAGAAAGAAGAATGCATAGGAGTCTGAGTGATAGTACAGTAGGCAGGGCACTGACCTTGCCCGTGGCTAACCTAAGTTGGATCCCTGAGTACAGCTGGGAGTGACTTCCCATAGAAGAAAATGAAAGAAAAAAAGCAAGCAATCAAGCAAAGGAATGTGCAAGCAATCTCACATTATTTATTCTGCTATCAAGAGCACTAAGTGACTTTGTTTTTGGGGGCGGGGTTTATACCCAATGATGCTCAGTGGTTACTCCTGGCTCTGCATTCAGTAATTACTCCTGAATTATTCCTGATGCTCCTTACGGGACCAATTAGGATGCCACGGATCTAACCCAGTTTGGCTGTGTGCAAGGCAAATGCCCTACTCTGGCCCAAGAGCCCTAAGCATCAGAGTCGTTAGTGTCATACTTGGACATGGAAGGTTGTAATGGGTGAACTTGAAGCCTCGTGTTTGCAAGGCAGGGCCTTGTCCACTTAGTTATTTCTACCTTCTGTGTACAAGTGATTTGTATAGATGAATATGTTCAGCTTTACTGTGAATGTACTTATGGCTGTACTTACTCCACCCAGCAGAAGAGCCTATTAAGCGGCCGCACGGTTCACCAATAAATGCTGAATTTAGAGGTGACTACCAGAGTATGCCACCCGCACAGCAGAGCCTGGCAAGCTACCCGTGTCGTATTTGATATGCCAAATACCAGTAACAATTATAGACCTCATTCCCATGACCTGATGGAATGGTTTGAGGCTCTTTATGTTCCTGGAGCAAGCAGATGCCCTTGGGCTCTACTAGCATGAGACAGGACATATGGAGATGTTACTGGTGCCCGCTCGAGCAAATCGATGATGAATGGGAAGACAGTGATACAGTGATTTTTTTTTCAAGTTCTCAGGGAGGACCAGGTTTGTGACATTGCCACCTTAAGAAAAAGGAAACAATAACTCTTGAGAATCCTCTTACTGAGAGAGGATTTCTGAAGTGCCTGCCTGTGTTTGATGGTGAATTATCTGTGCAGAAACCCATTTAGGATCCAATCATTTACAAGCCAATGTGAATTTTTCCTGCCCATGCCAACATGAATCTACCAAACAACTATATCTTGTATAACTGGAAGCTTCCTGTGGCTTTTCCCTCTGTGAACAGACTTCTCCCTCCACCCCACCTGAACAAAATTCAAGATTTCTGTAACATGTTTCCAGACTTGTAAACCCTACACCCAAATAAATGGTGAGTGAGTATATGTGTGTTGTGTGAGGGGGTGCTGGGTGAGGGCAGTGTTTTGTTAAAACTGACCATTTTTTATTTTTTGACAGTTTTTTAAATTTTTTAAATTTTATTACACCACTTTTAGACATACAATTGCAAGATGCTCATGCTCGAGTTTTGGTTCTACAGTGTTCCAACACCCATCCCTCCACCCAAACCCATCTCCCATCACCGAATGTCCCCACCTCCCACCCTCCTCCCACCCCCAACTACTTGGCTGGTTCTGTATATCTTTTCTCTCCTCAGATATCTCTCCCTCCTGCCTACCTTTCCTACACATCGTAGAATGCAGTACATTAAAGGACATAACTGTTTCCGCTAGTTTGATGGACCGGCGTGGCCGCAAGCGGCCTAGCACTTAGAGGCCTCATGGTCAGTGTCTGGACAGCGAAAATGGCGGCTAATGTGGTGGGCGAGTCTCATCCGGCTGCTTCCGGTACCCCTCCCCAGAGATGATGGACCCACTCCCAAAACCCATCTGTCCTCCTGGGGGCCCCATGGTCAGCTGAGTTAGGGGAGAGCCGAGTTCCAGTTCCTCCATCTGCATCTGAGGCTCTGCATGCTATGGCTGGTTGCCCCAGGGCAGCTCCTGGGCAGGGCTACGGGCTCAGACAAAATGGAGAGGGGAAGGAGAGACCCCAGCTCCATCTGATGAATTCCCGGTGATCCCACCTCTGGGAGCTGCCTACCAGAGCTCGAACTCATTTTTCTCTGTTAATAGTCCCTCCTGGTTAGGCTCCTAATGTGCTGCAGGGTCCGGACAGCGAAAATGTTGGCTAATGTGGTGGGCAAGTCTCATCCGGCTGCATCCGGGACCCCCAGAGGTGATGGGCCAACACCCAAAACCCATCTGTCCTCCTGTGGGCCCAATGGTCAGCTGAGCCAGGGGAAGGCTGAGTTCCAGCTCCCCAGGTGCATCTGAGGCTCTGCATGCTATATCAACCTCTCCAGTCTGATGCAAATAGAATGATCATTGAAGTATACAAATGAGAAAGATCCTGAAAGGACCTGGTGCTAAAATCTAAGGTTAAACCACGGCGGCAGAGCCACTGCGTGCCTACACAGTCGTGGATCTGGAGTCTCTGTCTTGCTTGTTGACTGTGGTGGCTGGAGCTCAGGGTCATACCCACTGAGCCCAGAGGCTGGGGACTGGGTGGAGGCCCCAAATCCTTGCTCCGAGTCCAACAGGCGTGGCCGCCTGCATGGCAAGCAGGCCCTAGAAGCCATGTAGGACACGACCAGGCACTGGCAGAGCCTTTTGTCTTTCCCGGGAACTCCATAGGGCTGCTCACCATGAGGCCGAGCTGCGCAGCCGTGGATCTGTTTTAATTTTTTGACAATTCCTTCCTTTCAAAGGAAGAGCTTAGGAAGAGCTTAATCAGCACATGAGTGGCG
Organism: Cryptotis parvus; assembly: GCA_021461705.1. Taxonomy (NCBI): domain Eukaryota; kingdom Metazoa; phylum Chordata; class Mammalia; order Eulipotyphla; family Soricidae; genus Cryptotis; species Cryptotis parvus. The sequence goes on from JAJIBD010002401.1 coordinate 201,562, forward strand.
AGGAAGTGGATGCTCACCAGGACTGCAGTCTCCCAGTCCCCCCCACAAGCTGGTCCCAAATTTAATTCTATTTTCATTCTTTTTTTCCAGATGCCCCATTCACTCTCAACAGAATAAACATCTCTCAATGCAGCAGTTAAGTGTACCAGGTCGAGAACTCAACATGACGAATGACCTAAGACCAGAGCTGTGCAGGAGGAAAAGAGCGGCATGGAACGCCTTCAAGAGCATCGAAGAAATAGCTAAAAGGACAAAGAACCTCCAGCTCCGGGCACATCTCTTCGACTCCACCATTCTCCCTGCATTAACATACGCTTCAGAGACCTGGGCCCTAAGAAAGCAGGATGAGAACACTATTCAGATCTCTCAAAGAGGAATTGAAAGAGCTATGCTTGGAATATCACGCCTCACTCAAGTGAAAGAAGGAATGCAGAGTTCCGACCTCCATCAATGATCCAGAGTCAGGGATGTTGTCTTGTTTGCCAAGGTGTCAAAAATCAGATGGGCTGGACATGTAACACGATTTGGAGATGACTGGACTAGAACCGTTACTGACTGGATCCCACGGGACGCCAAAGATCACGTGGCCGTCCACCTACAAGATGATCAGACTGTGTGGTTGACACAGCAGGTACTTGGGGTACTCAGGGCTCGGGGCCTGGACACTGGGAGGTCCACAATGAAGAGGCCAAAGATCAGGTATGTGCACAGGCTGATTCGGGGCCTAGGCAGCAGTTTGTGTTCAGTAAGCGTCCTTCAGGCACGTTCCTGTAGTCGGAGGGGACAGGAGGAAAGACACTTGGGAAATAAACCAGCTCTGGGAGTATTTCCTAGTATTCCTAAAGTGTTTTCTTTCCTGTTCTTTTTGTTTTGTCACATAATTTCAATACATTTAATTCTGAAATCACAGCTTAACACACCATTCTAAGGGCAGAAAACTCCCGTAGCCACCTCCATGCAGTCCCAGTAAAGTACCTGGATCCCCCTCTCAGCTCCCACCATATTGGGTCACAGCATCTCAGAGTTACTGTTGCCATGCTTTACCAGCCTGTTTAAAGATCCCTTATTAATTTTGGGGGAAACAAAATAGTTTTTATTGATAGACTTTACGGAGAGAGATGTGAGGGAAGAAAGGAACCAGTGCCCGAGAGAGAATGTGGGCATTTCCAGAGGGGAAAAAGCCATTTTCCCTGTGTCTTCTAAGAGCACTAACCCCATTATGGAGTCTCCACCTGATCTCATCTAAACCTGACCACCTCCCTGAAATCCTACTTCTACTGACTGCTTGGAGATAAAAAGTTACGTGGTTGAATTTGTGATAGATGCAAATATCTGGTCTGTGATGAGGGCAGCAAAGAGCAAAGCCCTCACAGCACACACAGCCCTCACACCCACACAGCTCTCAAAGCCCACACCACCCTCACAGCCCACACAGCCCACATAATCCATACATTCAACACAGCTCTCACAGCCCACACAGCCCACACAGCCCACACAGCCCTCACAGCCCTTATAGCCCACAGAGTAATCACAGCCCACACAGCCCTCACACCCACACAGCTCTCAAAGCCCACACCACCCTCACAGCTCACACAGCCCACATAATCCATACATTCAACACAGCCCACACAGCCCACACAGCCCTCAGAGCCCTTATAGCCCACAGAGTAATCACAGCCCACACAGCTCTCACAGCCCACACAGCCTTCACAGCCCTCACAGCCCTCACAGCCCACACAGATCTCACAGTCCATACCACCCACACTGCCCACAACACCCACACTGCCCACACAACCCACACAGCCCACGAAGCCCACGGCCCACAGAGCCCACACAGCCCTCACACCCACACAGCTCTCAAATCCCACACAGCCCACAAAGCCAACATAGCCCCTCACAGCCTATACATCCCACACAGCCCTCACTGCCCACACAACTCTCAAGGCCCACACAACCCACACAGCCCACACAGTCCACAAAGCCCACAGCCCTCACAGCCCACATATCCCTCACATCCACACATAACCTCACACCCACATCGTTCTCAAAGCCCACACAGCTCTCACACCCACACAGCCCTAATCGCTGACACAGCCCTCACAGCCCACACAATCCACACAACCCACACAGTCCACACAATCCACACAGTCCTCATAGCCTACACTGTCCACACAACCACACAGCCCACACAGCTCTCAAAGCCCACACAACCCATACAGCCCACACAAACCACACAGCCCACAAAGCCCAAAACCCTCTCAACCCTCACAGCCCTCACACCCACACAGCTCACAAAGCCCACACAACCCACACAGCCCACACAACCCACACAGCCCACACAACCCACACAGCCCACACAATACACACAGCCCACAGAGCCCTCACAGCCCTTATAGCCCAACGGTAATCACAGCCCTCACAGCCCACACAGCCTTCACAGCCCTCACAACCCTCACAGTCCACAGAGCCCTCACAGCCCACACAGCCCACACAGCCCTCACAGCCCACACAGCCCACACAGCCCTCACAGCCCACACAGCCTTCACAGCCCTCACAACCCTCACAGCCCACACAGCCCTCACAGCCCTCACAACCCTCACAGCCCACACAGATCTCACAGCCCATACCGCCCACACTGCCCACACTGCCCACACTATCCACACAATCCACACAGCCCACACAGCCCTCACAGCCCTCATAGCCCACACAGTAATCACAGCCCACACAGCCCTCATAGCCCACACAGCCCATACAGCCCTCACAGCCCACACAGTCCACACAGCCCTCACAGCCCACACAGCCTTCACAGCCCTCACAACCCTCACAGCCCACACAGATCTCACAGCCCATACCGCCCACACTGCCCACACCGCCACACTATCCACACAATACACACAGCCCACACAGCCCTCACAGCCCTCATAGCCCACACAGTAATCACAGCCCACACAGCCCTCATAGCCCACACAGTCCATACAGCCCTCATAGCCCACACAGTCCACAAAGTCCTCACAGTCCACACAGACATCACAGCCCATACTGCCCACACTGCCCACACCACCCCCACTGCCCACGCAGCCCTTACCACCTGCAGCTATGTGCGTGCAATGAAGAAGAAACAGGGCACTGCCCCTGACAGGAGTGTCAGTGCTAACCAGTTACATACACCATTCACATTTGAGTTGCTGATATCTTTTGAGAGCCTCTTATCCCATATTATTCTAGCTTCTTGCCATCTTGCACCCAACTGCAAAGCCCCAGGCAAAGGCAAAAAGACCATTAAATTACCAACCAGCTATGTGTCCAGCTTCTGCACACACCAGGAAACCAGCTATCTCCCTGGGCTCAAGCAAAAGGACTAGACAGCAGACTCTGTCATCATGGCCTCTAGCCTATGTTCTACTGGGCTTGGCTGAGCCAGGAGATCACATACACCAGAACAGAGGTGCCTCTCTCAAAACTCCTACTGTGGGGGCTGGAGTGATAGTCCAGAAGGAGGACATTTGCCTTGCAAGCAGACCTGGGTTCAATCCCTGTATCCCATATGGTCCCCAAACACTGCCAGAGTAATTCCTAGGTGCATAACCAGGAGAACTCCTGAGCATCTCTGGGCGTGACCCCAAAAACAAAAAATAAAATAAAATAAATGCTGCTGTGCCTGCACAGATGGTCTGTACGTTTCCCTTTCAGCTGATCTGTGCACTCTCTGACTTGGAGAGATCAAACCAACTTTGAAAGATGAAACCAACCAACCAATTCTTCTGTTAGGGGTCTGATATCCAAAAGGCCACAAAGCAGTAAGCCTTGTAGTAAAAGGTTTTATTTGGCACAATTCAAGCAAACATTGAGTACCAAATCAGACCAGTGAGGGGCCGTTCTCTCTAGAAGGAGTCCCTCTTCTTTGGTGCAGAGTCCCTTTTCACCCAAAGAAGAGCAGGGTGAACCCCCAATTTTTCTAGTGACCTTTTTCTAATTGGTTCTGTGGTTTCAGTTCCACATTGTGGTTTATTTCCATTGGCCAAGAATGCAATGGGAGTCTTGGGGAGTTCTGAGAACTTGGCTTGGGCAAGGGCTGCTGTGGGTTTTGGCCAAGCTTTTCTCTTATCTCAGGTTTAGTCATGCTCAGGTGGGCCACAGAGGGGTGGTTCTGACTTTTAGTAATCCAGTGAGTGGGTTAGCAGGTTCAACAGTCGGTATTGGCAAAGATTGCTTGTTTTAAGCAATTTTAAAAATGACTGCACCTGTCCAAAATGGCTGTGCTGAGCAAGGTTGAAAATCCAAGGGGAAGTGGATCCTTACATTTCCATTTCTAGGGCAAGGGACATACGTAGACTGTTGGGTCCACTTAAGAGATTCAAGAAATCCCTTAAAGGGATGGCTTGTACTTCTTAATGGCCCAGGTGTGAGTCCTCTGCTTGCAGACACTGCCATAGTATTGATGCAGGCGAGGCAGAAGCAGCGGCGGCAGGTCTCTTCCATCGCGATTCCCAGGTTCTTCAATATTTTCAAGAATGAAAATTTGAATAATAGAGATGCTCAGACTCAGAATTAGAAAGTAGAAAAGTTTATTGGAAAGTAGAGGAGAGAGGAAAGGAACTCCCCTTGCGGGAGGAACTTAGTATAGGACTGAGTTAAAGTAAGTGATTTTGTGTAGGCTCTTTTAAAGGCCTCCTGCATTGTTATCAACCAGGTATTACAGAGAATGCCAGAAATCTTCAGGGTGGTCTGGCTGGTTGGGTCTCTCTGGCTATCCGCCTCAGGTATTGTTTGTTATCTTGGTCTTGTGACTCGTGGTTCCAAAGGGAATTGTATGATTCTGGAAAAGTCGGGAATGTTAGAGATAGGGCCTTAGGATGAGGCGGGGTAGGTTAATGGGAGAACTGGAGCTGCTGACAAGGAGAAACTGTGGGCCTCTCTCAGGTTGGCAAGGGGAAACTGAGGCTTAAGGGGAAACTGAGGCTTCCTCCCTCAGTATTAAATCAGCTGACTCCAAGTCAGCCCAAGGGCACCTTCCTCCCAACAGCAAGTTCAAGCTTCCATCCCCACCCAGCAAGAACTGTTCACCCAACCTCTGAGAACCAGTGAGAAACTCGGGCTTCTCAGACGCACCAGTGAGAGCAGGGCTACTCTGTGAGTAAGGACCAAGGTTTTAAGGTACTTGCCAGATCCAGTTTTATGCTTACCACTACTTTTGGTCCCTTTCAGAAGTACTCCCTGAGCACAAAACAAAGAGTAAGACCTGAGAACTGCATGTGTGACCCAACTTCCCCACAGTCTGCCCTCTCAGACCAGGAATAGAATTGAGAGCTCGGAAGTTGGCCCACACATGTGTGGACAGTTAGTTTATGGCAAAGACTCTAGAGCCATTAAATGGAGCAAAGAATGCTCTTAAGCGGTTGAAAAATATCAGTTAACTATATTCAAAAAGGAAGGAAAGAGAAAAAGGGAAGAAAGGGAGGACAGGAACTAGGGGGAAGGAAGAAATTTGATCCCTATGTCATATCATAAAGAAATGTAATTCAAAAATTGATTATACACCTCAAACTTAGAACTGAATCCATAAAATACTGTTGCATTAGATATATATATATATATATATATATATATACACATATATATATTTTTTGTTTGTTTTGTTTGTTTGTTTGTCTTTCGGGTCACACCTGGTGATGCTCAGGTGTTACTGCTGGTCCTCACTCAGGAATTCCTCCTGGCAGTGCTCAGGAGACCCTATGGGATGTAGGGGATCGAACCCGGTTTGACCACGTGCAAAGGCAAATGCCCTACCTGCTATACTATTGGTCCAGCCCAGATTACAGGTCTAAGCATTTCAGGTTTAGCAATGGAGTTGTTGTTTCCCCCCCCCACAGGGAGCTTAGGTTCCTTACAGTGTGCCCAGCCCAATGCTGATGGGAGCACATCCTGGGGCACAGGATCCTCCATGCTTACCTTTGGGCTTTCTGTGCTCTTCTTCCCCTGCCTGTTGGTCACTACTGTCTCCTGCTCAGACACACAAACTTGCAAAGTTAAACCTTCCAATGACGAGGATTTTGTACTGTAAGTGAAAGGTTGCCTTTCTCTTTCCTTTATGCCTTTTTCATATTCTTATGTTAGAGCAATGTCCTTTTTGTATAGACACAGGAAGATAGTTAATGCTATGCATTTGTTAATTGACTCTGAAATATTTACACCTGAGCATCTGTCATATTTGCCTAACTTAAACCACAGTTTCCCTTTGCCTATAAATGGATGGACATGGAGAGGATTATGTTGAGTGAAATTAGTCAGAAGGAAAAAGACAGATATAGAATGACTGCATTTATTTCCATTATATATATTATGTATATATAATATATATGTTTATTTAATCCCTGGATTAAGCTTAAAATGGTCTCTCTGGGCTCGTGGTAAAGGGTGGCTTTACCTGGGGACATCTTGTTATATATATTCCAGACAATTCTCAGGTCAGGTTAGTTTTTCCTAACCCCAATAGGATCTTAAATCAACTCATTATTTTTGGGTCATGCCAGAGTTTATTATATATATTATATGTGATATATAATATATATTATGATACCAATATCCTAGGCCTAGCAAAATATGAATCAGGAGGTCTTGTCAAAGGTGGAATCTACCACAAACGGTGGGAGTCAGAGGTTAGGTAAGACAGAGAAGCGAACAGTGTGCTAATAATTGTTGAAAGTGATAATACCAGCCTAGAACTGAGCATTAAATATAAGCAAAAAGATACACATGATACCCTCTAAATGTATGTATTTCAATCCACAATGTGTAAGAGAAGGAAGAGAGAAGAGAGAGAGTGAGAGAGAAAGAGAAAGAGAGAAAAAAGATAAAGAACCTGCCATAGAGTCAGGCTAGGGGAGGGGGAGGGAATTGGGGAAATGGTGGAGGGATGGGTGCTGGTACACTGTATGACCGAAACCCAAACATGAACATCTTTGTAATTGTATATCTCACGGTGGTATAATAAAATATCACAACATTTTAAAAATCATAACTTAAGTAAAATGTTAGTAAATATTTATTATACTATCATCATTCCCCCATTACTGTTCAACCCTGGTAATGTATCTCATTTACAAGGGTCTTTAAAAATGTTTAAATTTCACCAACTAAAATTGTTTGTATTTGCATTAAGCATAGTAAAATGTGAAAACAAGAAAAAATAAAATTCTAGTATAGTAAAAAAAAAACCCTCAGTTTCCCTTAGGCTGATTTTAGTTCCTTACACACCAAAAGGGAGGTCCTATCATGGGACTTGTATGGATCCAGGGCAAGCCATGAGTAAGCTACCCTGGCCTCAACATGAGATAGGCTAAGCGCCATAAGTGAGATAAGAGCATGGACATGGAACAAACTCTGGCATGACCCAAAAATAATCAACTGATTTAAGATCCTATTGGGGTTAGGAAAAACTAACCTGACCTGAGATTGTCTGGAATATATATAACAAGATGTCCCCAGGTAAAGCCACCCTTTACCATGAGTCCAGAGAGACCATTTAAGCTTAATCCAGGGATTAAATAAAAGTCTATCTATTGCTGTGTTTATACAAAATGACTAGAAATATTATTAAGCAGTAAGTATAGTATGATTGTGTTGGGGAACAGTTGGGTTCCCAGCTATATCAGGGAGAGGGTGAATTCCTCCTACCTAAAAGTCAGTGGGATGAATGAAATTCATGAATCCAGCAAAGTTCCAAAAAGCTTTACTTAAGCAAGTTCTGGTAATATAATTCAATGTCAGGAAAACCCCAACTTTCCAATTCCTAGCTAGACCACATGCTCAGGCCAGGATCCTCAGCCAAGATGGATGCGGGACCCGGATCATGTGCTCAGGTTGGAGAGCAAACCCAGATGAAAGAGAATGGACATTTCTTCTTCCTCCTCATATCTTTTATCCCCAGAAGCCCACCAAGGGCTTTCAGACCAGCCCATCTTGGGCTGGGCTTTCTAAGGACAAAGGCCAGGTGTCTTCTTCAAGTGTTCAGGGCCTGCCTTTCTGCATGGGCCTTGATGACAGTAAATCTTCAGGTAAGCTCCTAGACCAAGTTTAACAAATGCTAATATGCCAGAGCTGACTTTCTGCCATATGAAACTCCCTAGCAAAGTGCTGTGGGGAGAGAGTGACATCCCTGAACCAGAAAGCAGCCCGGATTTAATTTATAGAGGATAGCATAATATTTCATATCATGAATATCTTACTGTTGTAGGCAGGCAGACAGGGAGGTGCCACATGGCAATAAAATTCCTGAAGAAGAGGAGGGTCCAGGGGCCGGAGCGATAGCCCAGCGGGTAGGGCATTTGCCTTGCACGCAGCCGGCCCATGCCGGCCTGGGTTCGATCCCGGCATCCCATATGGTCCCCGAGCACCGCCAGGAGTAATTCCTGAGTGCAGAGCCAGGAGCAACCCCTGAGCATTGCCGGGTGTGACCCAAAAAGAAAAAAAAAAAAAGAAGAAGAGGAGGTCCAGAGCCACCCCCTGATTGAAAGCCCAAAACCAAACTTGACAAGACCACTATCAACAATAGACCCTGGGGGAAGGGGAAGGCCAAAAGGAATGTGTGGAGCCCATAGGCCACTGACCCTTCTAAAGGCTTTAGATAATTAACCCTCCTAAGGAAGATAAATCAGCCTTCCCACCCAGCACCCAGCTCACAGAAAACTCCAAAAACATTCCAGTCAAAGAAGACCACTCCCAAAGTCTACTCCTTTGGCAACAGGGCCCTAGCAACCGAGGTTAAAGCCTCATATGGGAGTAACTTGGGGAGAAATCTATAAAAGTCGTCCTTAACAAAGGACAGCGCTACATGCTGCCTGGGCACACATGTTGCCTGCGTGCATATGCTGCATGGACACACATGCCGCCTGAGCCCATGTGGCCAAGCACATGTGGTGCCTGAGCACGTGTGTTGCCTGCATCTCCCCCTCTTGAGATGTGTACTCTCTCTCACTTGCTCTCCGTCTTTTTTTTTTTTTTTTTTGCTTTTTTGGGGTCACACCCAGCGATGCTCAGGGACTACTCCTGGCTCTGCGGCTTTGCACTCAGTAATTACTCCTGGCGGTGCTCGGGGGACCATATGGGATGCCGGGGATCGAACCCAGGCTGGCACAGGCTGGCTGCGTGCAAGGCAAACGCCCTACCCGCTGGGCTATAGCTCCGGCCCCATGCTCTCCGTCTTTGGAGCAGCCCACGTTCTCCCTTGAGCGCGTTACTCTCTCTCTTACTTTCTCGCCCCTCCCCCCTCTCCTAAAACCTCCTTAATAAAATCTATTTTACTTCACTGCTCGTCGACTCCTGAAAATTCTTTTTCTGCGAGAAAGACAAGAACCCTAAGGCAGCCCTGGGTAAGGCCTAGGACTGAATTTCCTTTCCTGCAAAGAGCAGGAAGGTTCCTCGCTCCAGCCTGAGTCCGTGGCTCCCCAAGAAACCTCGGGTGGTGGGGATTAAGTCCCGTGCCTAGAGATCAAGCGTGCATCAGGTGTGGCTTGATGGCCACCTCGTGGGGCTGGTGGGGCTCAGGCCCACGCCGTACAGGGGCTCATCGCAGACTTTATCAGTCTTAAGCCTGCCCAGCGGATCCCGGGTGGCAGAGGCGGCTGAGGAGAAAACGACCATCTCTCTCCCCTTCCGGCCTCACATAAGTCACCCGTGGGGTCCACCTGCAACATTACCATTGCCAGCATATCTCAAAACCTCCACTAAGGTCCAGAATCTGTCAGAACAATATTGCTCACTTTGCCTTTAGAATTACAGGTCACATTCATTTGCCCAAAGGCAAACTGGCAAGTCTCTTTGACCTTAGCAGGATTATTTACAATGGTGGATCCAAACATCGCCAAGTGATCTCTTGGAAAAACTACACATGTTTCTCCCATGGAGACCCCATGGGGTTATAAAAGATTCTCTAGAGCTAATATAGACTCATGGTAGAAATATTCTGCTATAGAAAAAGTTATAAAATCAATCCAATTCTGCCCACACTCCTATTGCAGTTTGCTCTGAAGATTCCTGAGGCAGAAAGAAGCTTTTAACATACGCAAAATGTTAGCAGAAGCCTAGAACACATTAGGGCATTTCCTTCAACATGATTATTTGTATGGATTACCAGTAAAGGAAAGGTGAAAGTAAGAGGATGAAATTCCATTGCTCTTAGATGAACTCCTGCCCTTGTCCTGGGGCAGGTCTATAACCCCAGGGCAGGATGTCATCCAGGGAGGGAGTCCCTAATAGAGTGTCCACTACTAGAAGAAAGGGTCTTTTACATCTGTTCAGCATTTTAGGTTTAAAATTCAATCATCTATCTGTAACCCCCCAAACCCCCAATCCCTCCTAAAGCCTCTATAACTAGCCCACTTGATTTGAATTAAATGACTACTGATTACCAATAAGCCTGTGACCCTGGTCCTTTGTCCATCAGACCAGGGGGAGAGTCATCAGCCCTGAACACACCAGGGGAATCCTGTCCCAAAATCTGTTGGGGGACCCCACTGAACAAAAGACATCAAGAAAAATATTAGCAGAATTCTCCATAATTTATTTCAGTTTTCTGAGTCCAAGCATAGCTCTTTCGATTCCTCTTTGGGAGACCTGAATAGCGAAAGAGCTATGCTTGAATATCACGCCTCACTAAAGTGAGAGAAGGAATCCAGAGTTCTGACCTCCGTCACTGTTCCAGAGTAAGGAACACTGTCTCATTTTCCAAGGCTTCGAAAATCAGATGGGCTGGACATGTAGTGTGATTTGGAGACGGCTGCTGGACCAGAGCCGTTACCTACTGGATTCCATGGGATGTCAAAAGATCATGTGGTCACTCACCTACAAGATGGTCAGACTTCTTTGTCAAGACCCTGAAGGAACAATTTGAGGCTCTTCGTATTCCTGAAGCAACCAGATGCCATTGGGCTACACTGGCATGTGATAGGGTCAAATGAAAATGTTACTGGTGCCCGCTTGAGCAAATCGATGAATAACGAGATATCAAGTGATCATGTTCTGAGTCCACTGGCAAAGAAAATTAAAGCAAAAAAAAAAGGGGGGCAAAACCAAACTAAAAAGATCTGTTCTGTTAAAGAAATTATTGCTTAATTTAAGATGCCCTACTGAGCCTATGAGGTGGGGAGGCTTGAGACTAGCTAATCTGAATGCTTAGCCAGCATCAGAGGAACCATCAGAGGAACCATCAGAGGAAGCATCAAAGGAACCACCAGAGGAAGCATCAGAGAAACCATCAGAGGAACCATCCCTTTGTCCAAAATCTTACCCTGAAACTGTAAAAGTGGGTGCTTAGTGGTCCAGTGATGTTGAGGTTCAATAGGTCCACAATAGATATTGGCATGGTCCCCTGGTGTGTTCAGGGCTGACAACTGTTCACCCAGACAAATGGACAAAGGAACCGGACCACAGACCTTTTGGTAGCCAGGGGCCGTTTAATTCAAGTCAAGTCTGCTAGTTGTATCCTCCCAAAAGGTTGGGGGCTGAGAGTTGCAAATTGCAAGTTGAGAGTTGCTAGAGGTGATACTGAAACAATGAACAGGTTTGATCCTGAAACAATGAGCAAGTGTAAAAGCCCTTCTTCTTGAACAATCTACCAGCAATCTACCAGGGACCCTCCACCCCCATGAAATCATGCCCTGAGGCTATTGATCTGCCTAGGGGACTATAGATCCTGCCCTGGGGCTATAGATCTGCCCGGGGACAGAGGTGGAATCCCACTGTGTTGTTTTCTCCTTTAATTTCCTGGTAAACAATCATCTTAATAATATTTTTAGCCATTTTGTATAAACACAATAAGAGAGACAGACATTTTGGCTTTTCATGGGGACATCTTGCTATACATTCCAGACTACAGTCCTCAGGCAAGGTTGGTTTTATCCTAATCCCAACTGGGTCTGAAATCAGTTGCTTATCTTTGAGTCATGACAGACTTTGTTCCATGACATTGTTTCATGACATTGCTCTTAGTTTATTATTTTGCTTATGACACTTAGCCTGTCCCATGTCAAGGCCAGGGTAGCTTGCTCATGGCTTCCGTTGGGTCCATCCAAGTCTCACAATGAGATCCTTTTTTGGGTGTAAGGAACTAGAATAGTTCTAAGGGAAACTAAGGTGGGTTTTTTTTTTTTGCTTTTTTGGGTCACACCCAGCAATGCTTAGGGGTTACTTCTGGCTCTGAACTCAATAATTAATCCTGGTGGTGCTTGGGGGTCCATATGGGATGCTGGGGATTGAACCCTGGTCGGCTGCGTGCAAGGCAAACACCCTACCCACTGGACTATCGCTCCAGCCCCAAAACTGAGGTTTTAAGTTAAGAAATATGGTGGATGTCCAGGAGTAAATATTTCATAGTTAATTAACTCCTATATTAGAAACATATGGCCTTAACTGTCTCCCTGTGTCTATATAAAAGAACATTGCTCTAACATAAGAATATGCAAAGGGCATTCAGGAAAGAAAAAAATAACACTTCACTTAGAATACAAAACCCAAGGTTGGCAAGTCACTGCACTTGGTTAGGAGACGGACACTTGCTGAGTAGGAGACAGTGGGCTGGGAACAAAGGGTAATTCAGCAATTATATAAGCCAGTGAAGTGGCTGAAGGTCTAAACTTAATTGACTGTTCAAGATCATTGCCTATTCTCTAGTCAGAGCACTGAAACAGAATCAAGACAAAAATAAATATGTGGTCTTGGCTCCATTAGTTTATATTTTTGATAATCACTGAAAAAACTGGGCCAATGTTTCTACAATTATTTCACCACAAGTATTTTACCCTCTTCCAATATTCCACTTATTCGTTATACAGCAAATTATTTGTTAATGCAGCCTCATAGATTCTTATGTCTCTAATTTTTAAACATAATTTTCCAGCAGGGGGCAGGGGGAGCACTCTCAGTTGTGCCTCAGGGGCTACTCAGGGCTGTTGGGAACCATCTGGGGTTAAAAATGGAGCCCACCCTGGAGGACAGATGGGTTTTGGGAGGGGCCCATCACCTCTTGGGGGTCCCGGAAGCAGCCGGATGAGACTCTCCCACCACACTAGCCACCACCTTCGCTGTCCGGACACTGGGATACTACCACAAGACCAGATTAACAGAGCAAAGCCAGTTCGAGCCCAGGTGGGCGGCTCCCAGAGGCGGGAATCACTGGGAATTCATCAGATGGAGTCAGGGGCCGGCCCTGCCCCCCTCCATTTGGTCGAGTCAGGTGGCCCCGCCCAGGAGCTGCCCTGGGGCCACCAGCCATAGCATGAAGAGCCTCACAAGCAGCTGGGGAAGCTGGAACTCGGCTCGCCCCAGGCCCAGCTGCTCATGGGGCTCCCGGGAGGACAGATGGGTTTTGGGAGTGGGCCCATCACCATTAAAATACTGGAAACAGTAATGTCCTTTGGTGCACTGCATTCCAGGATGTGCAGGAAAGTTTGGCAGGAGGGAGAGATAGAGAGGAGAGAAATGACGTACAGAACCCGCCAAGTAGTTGAGGTGTGGAGGGGGAGGGAGGTGGGGACGTTGGTGATGGGAGATGGGTTTGGGTGGGGGGATGCGTGTTGGAACACTGTAGAACCGGAACTCTACATGAGCATCTTTCAATTGTATGTCTAAAATGGTGTAATAAAAATTTAGGGGGGGAAAATGGAGCCCAGGGCTCCCAAATGCAAAGCATGTGCTCTTTGAGTCAACGTCCAGCCCCCTTTTTCTTTTTTACATTTTTTAAATTTTTTAATTTAATTTTTTTTAACAATTACTAAAATGTTCATGTTTGAGTTTCAGCCATACAGTGTTCAGCACCCATCCCTCAAGAGTGCCCATTTCCCACCACCAATGTCCCCGATCTCCCTCCCCTCCCCTATCCTGCCTCCGTGGCAGGTTCTCCATCTCTTTTCTTCCTCTTTCTCCCTCCTCTCTTTCTCTCTTCCCTCTCTTACATGTTGTGGATTGTAATAGACTTTCAACAATTATTGGCAAACTGTTACCTTCTCTGTCTTACCTAACCTCTGCTCCCACCTGTTTGTGGTAGTTTCCACCTTTGGCAAGACCTCCTGATCCACATTTCACCTGACCTTAGATATTGATATCATAATATGTATATATGTATATATATATATTTATGTCATAGAAATAAATGCAGTCATTCTATATCTGTCTCTCTCCTTCTGGCTAATTTCACTCAACATGATGTCTCCATGTCCATCCATTTTTGGCAAATTTCATACCTTCATTTTTCCTGACACCTGCATAGTATTCCACTGTGTAGATTAACCATATATATATATATTTTATCCAGTCATCAATTTTCGGGCACTCTGGTTGTTTGCAGATTCTGGCTACTGTGAATAATGCTGCTATGAATATGAAAGTAGGGATGGTGTTTGTGCCTGTGTGTTTTTGGCTTCCCAGGGTATATTCCCAGGAGTGGTATTGCTGGGTCAAATGGGAGTTCAATTTCTAGTCTTTGGAGGAATGTCCATATAGTTTTCCAGAAAGGCTGTACCAGTCAACATTCCCACCAACAATGGATGATTGTCCCCTTTTCCCTGCATCCATGCCAGAACTTGTTGTTCTTGCTCTTTTGGATATGTGCCAGTCTCTGTGGTGTAAAATATCTCATTGTTGTTTTGATTTGCATTTCTCTGATGGTTAATGATGATGAGCATTTTTTCATATGTCTTTGGCCATTTTAACTTCTTCCTTGTTGAAGTTCTGTTCATTTCTTCTCCCCCACTTTTTTATTGGGTTGGTTGTTTTCTTCTTGTAAAGTTCTACCAGTGCCTGATATATCCCAGATATTAACCCCTTATCAGATGGGTACTGGGTGAATATTCTTTCCCATTTTGTGGACTGTCTTTGTATCTAAGTCACTGTTTCTTTTGAGGTGCCGAAGCTTTTTAGCCTTCATGTAGTCCCATATGTTTATCTTTTCTTCTAGTTGTTTTGTTAGTGGTGTTTCTTCTTTGAAGATGCCCTTAGCTTCGATGTCATGGAGGGTTTTTCCTATATTTTCTTTGATGTACTCTATGGATTAAGGTCTGATATTGAGATCTTTAATCCATTTTTATCTTATTTTTGTGCATGGTGTTAGACAGAGGTTCAAATTCATTTTCCTACATGTAGCTGCCCAGTTTTCCCAGCACCACTTGTTGAAGAGGCTTTCCTTGCTACATTTTGTACTTTTTTGCTCCTTTATCGAAGATTAATTGTTTATGTATTTGAGGCCTTGTTGTCAGGATACTCAACTCTATTCCATAGGTCCACAGGTCTATTTTTTATTCCAATACCATACTGTTTTAATTACCACTGCTTTGTAGTAGAGTTTGAAGTTGGGAAAGGTGATGCCTCCCATCTTCTTTTTCCCCAGGATTGCTTTAGCTATTTGTAGGGGTTTATTATTCCATACAAATTTCAGAAATGTTTGGTAAATTTCTTGAAGAATGTCATGGGTATCCTTATAGGGATGGCATTGAATCTGTATAAAGCTCTTTGATTCCCCCGATCCATAAGCAGGGAATGTTTCCACTTCCTTGTGTTCTCTTTTATTTCTTGAAGTAGTTCTCTTTGTAGAGTCTCTTTGTAGATGTTTTGTTGTTCTCTTTGTAGAAGTCCTTTAAGTTCTTCGTCAAACTTATTCCTAGGTATTTAATTTTCTGTGGCACAATTGTGAATGGGATTGTGTTCTTAATATCCCTTTCTCTCTCTTTTCGTTATTTCTGTATAGGAAAGCCACCGACTTTTGGGTATTGATTTTGTACCCTGCCACTCTACTATAAGTGTCTATTGTTTCTAGGAGTTTTTTGGTAGAGAGTTTAGGGTTCTCTAGGTATAATATCATGTCATCTGTGAATAGTGATAGCTTGACTTTTTCCTTGCCTACCTGGATGCCCTTAATGTCCTTTTTCTTCTCTGACTGCTATGGCAAGTACTTCCAGTACTATATTGAATAAAAGAGGTAAGAAGGCCAGCCCCCTTTTCATCTATAAAAGTTTTTTTCTCTTTGTTTTGTTATTGTTTCTGCTGCAGTGTCTGGCAGTTGCACACATGGTCAGGTGCCCTCACTTCATTAGCTGCACACTTTGGGCTGTGATGCTCAAGAATGTTTTGTTGGGGGCTGGAGCAATAGTCCAGAGGGTAGGGGCGTTTGCCTTACATATGCGCCGGCCCATGCCGGCCTGGGTCTCTATCCCTGGCATTCCATATGGTCCCCGAGCACCGCCAGGAGTGATTCCCTAAGTGCAGAGCTAGGAGAAACCCCTGAGCACTGCCGGGTGTGACCCCCACCAAAAAAAAAAAAGCAAAAAAAAAAAAAAAAAAGAATGTTTTGTCATAATGTTTGTATTGCAGTCTGGTGCACTGTGGCACCAGCATCCAATGTGGCGACACTGTGGGAAAACTGTTCTTCCATTTGGATAACTTGTAGGGACCTGTCTTCAAGGTCACCGGTCTCATCTCTAAACCCACTCATGCAATTGGTCAGAATTGTTCTCATGTCTGTCATGCCATCCTTTCTATCTCTTCTTATAGATTAACATATGTGCAATTGTTAAAAATCTTCATTTCCATTTTTCAGTTCTTATGAATACTTTATTTTTTCTTCTTATGAATACTTTAAAATATTTTTTGGTTATGCTATGTACTCCTGTTCATATTTATTTTATTTTTTGACTATATATTGGACATAATTATATACTGAATATAGTAGCTGGATTCAGATTTTTTTTTTTTAGGTTTGGGAGTCACACCCACCTTCTGCTAGAGTCTTCTACTGTGTTCAAGTAATTCTTTCCCGTTTGTGTACAGTTTAGAGTTAATGGAGGATTTGAGGGAATGCATAAGACAAATTCAAGGACACAGATGCCTTTTTCTGGAATTTTCCTTAAATTTTCTGCTGCTCAAACAGTATGAACTCCATTTTCACTCTTCAGTCTTGTAAGACTTTATTCCCAGTGTGCCATATGTCTTTTACTTGAATTCATATCTAAGGTTGGACCAATAGCAGGTAGGGTTCTATTCCAGCAGCCAAACCCCCAGCTTCCCATATGGTACCTTGAGCTCTACGAGTGACCCTTGAATCAGAGCCAGGAGTAACCCCAGAGCACCAGGTGTGGTCCCAAAACAAAACAAAAAAATATCTTTGGAGGGAGCCATGCCTGGTGGTGGTCAGGCTTACTCCTGGCTATCACTCCTGGCTCTGAACACTGGTTAGCTGCATGCAAGGCAAACGCCTTCCCTGCAATACTATCTCTCCAGTCCCAAAACAAAGAAGATGTTATTTGATGTTTGCCTCTTTCAGTGACTAAGTCCCTTCACTTCCCCTCTCTGGTAATTTTCCAAGGCGTTTCCAGTGTGAATAATCATCAGGAAGAGGATTGGTCTAATACAATACGCCCTGCACTACAAAACCTCAACTAAATGTTTAATTAGAATTAAAAATAAAATCCAAACTCTCTTTCCATCTGGATAATGGCTATGAGAACTGAATTCACTTTGAGAATCTATAAAGGCATATACTTGTGTACATGTCATATTAATAAAAAAGTTTATTTCTAGGGGAAAAAATTCATGATGAAAACCCTCTAGGGTTTTCTTGTAGCACCAGAGTCAAATTGAGGCTCCCTCGTGGCAGTGGTTAGGGCACTTGCCTTGCACATACATAGCTGACCTGGGTTTGAGCCCCACCAGAAGTGATCCCCTGTAAAGAGCTAGGATTAAGCCCTGCACACCTCCAGGTGTGTCCACCCTTCCCTAAAGAAACAATTAGTCTCCCCCCCCTGGCCATGACGGGACACAGGCTCACTAGCAGATGAGCTGCATGAGAAACAGTAGCGCATGTTCCTCTCCCCCTCCCACTTCCTTCAGACATTCCTTAGGCTTCAGTGAGTCTCCCTTGCCTTGTCCCTTTCCTGCCCGCTTTCTTCTTGCCTGATGCGCCCTCTGCTGGACCTTGCAGTTAGAAGCTTCCTCTGCAACCCACTACACCTCATACACTCACTCATACATTCCCTATACCTACTCATACTGCCTCCACTCACACACAATACCTACACTCATACGCTCCCTACACCATACGCTCCCTACACTCATACACTCTTTACGCTCATTCACTCCCTACACCAGCTCATAAACCCTACACTCACTTGTACACTCTCACGCAAACTCACTAGTCCTTACACCCATGCACACTCCCTACACTCATACTCCCTATAGACACTCTGTAGGTCCCTACACCCATAGCCATTACATTCATACACTCCCTACACCCACTCATTCACTACTCTTACATTCCCTATACACATACTCATATTCTCACTACAATCTTAATCATACTACACTCACACCTACTCACTCCATACTATTTCACTACTCATGCACTCACTACTCAGGCGTATGTAGATACACCAGTACTCATTACACCCACACATTACACTCCTTACACACACCCATACCCTCACTACTCACACACCTATACCCTCACTACACTCCTTACACTCACACACCTATACCCGCACTACACTCCTTACACTCACACACCTATACCCGCACTACACTCCTTACACTCCACACACCCATACCCACTACACTCAGTACACTCCACACACCCATAACCTCACTACACTCCTTACACTCACATACCCATACCCTCACTACACTCCTTACACTCACACACCTATACCCTCACTACACTCCATACTCACACACCTATACCCACACTACACTTATACTCCACACACCCATACCCATTACACTCCGTACACTCCACACCCATACCCTCACTACACTCCTTACACTCACACGCCCATACCCTCACTACACTCCTTACACTCACACGCCCATACCCTCACAACATACTTACACTCACACACCCATACTCTCACTACACTCCTTAATTCACACACCCATACCCTCACTACATTCCTTACTCACACACCTGTTGGAGGACAGGTTTAGCTATTTTGTTGTTTTGCCCACTCCCAGCTTAATCTATTTAAGTCAAGGTTCATTCTAATGAGACCTCTCTCCTATGTAAACGCTGCTAGAGGGTGTGGCAGTTACAGAAGTCACCTTGATTGAGTAACTTCTGACTTATACATCTACTAAGACTTCTATGTTTTCTAGATTGGGCACAGCTCCTCTTTTATACCCACTGCACCCAGCGTGGGACAGTTAGAATTTACCAAGAGACTACCACCCTGGCTACGTTGAGACTATAGGAAGACTATAGGAAGGATCATACTAGTTTGCTCTAAGCAGGCGAGTGTGACCCTTTCAGTACAAGAGAACAAGATACTCAGAATCCCCTGGTGCAGATAATAAGAAGGACCTTGTGGGTACCATCTAGATTACATAAAGCTCATGAAGTTAAGATGTATTACTTTATACCAGCCCTCTCTCTCTCCAGTGTTTTACATAAGAGATAATCTTGGTAGAAAGGATTAGACCTTGGCATAACCTTTGTTTACACCTGCAATAGGGTGTGGCACTACACTCTGTTTAGAGTTCTTTGTTGACATGACCCTCCTGGTTGGATTACTTTGGTGTATATAAGGGGACTGACTTGAGGCCCCTTCACCTTTTGCCTTTTGGGCCTTTTAGCTTTCGGCTTTTGGCTCCTCAGCCTTGTGGCTTTTGGCTTTTTGCTCTTTGGCCTTTTGCTCCTTCTGGGTAGGACTCAGCTCGGGTGAGATCCTCTCTCTTTGGTGGGAGACTTAGGCTCTCTTGTATGGTCTAAGTTCGGACCAGAGCTAGAGCTTGTTCATTATATTGGAGTGCTGTGGAAGAGCTTTTTGTACTATTAAAAGCCTTTTTTGGAACTGCACAGGACTCGTGAGTTTTCATCTTTCTCCCGGCGCCCTCGGAGGTAGAAGAGAACCTCTGTCCTGACACTGTCGGGGACCCCGCGGCGTCCCCAACACACACCCAAACCCTCACTACACTTCTAACACTCATACACCCATACCCTCACTACACTCCTTACACTCACACACCCATACCCTCACTACACTTACACAGACCCATACCCTCACTACACTCCTTACACACCACAGCCATGCCCTCACTATATTCCTTACACGCACACCCATACACTCACTACACTTCTATCACTCATACACCCATACCCTCACTACACTCCTTACACACCACAGCCATGCCCTCACTATACTCCTTACACGAGACCCATACACTCACTACACTTCTATCACTCATACACCCATACCCTCACTACACTCCTTACACTCACACACCCATACCCTCACTACACTTACACAGACCCATACCCTCACTACACTCCTTACACACCACAGCCATGCCCTCACTATATTTCCTTACACGCACACCCATACACTCACTACACTTCTATCACTCATACACCCATACCCTCACTACACTCCTTACACTCACATACCCATACCTTCACTACACTTACACAGACCCATACCCTCACTACACTCCTTACACACCACAGCCATGCCCTCACTATATTCCTTACACGCAGACCCATACACTCACTACACTTCTATCACTCATACACCCATACCCTCACTACACTCCTTACACACCACAGCCATGCCCTCACTATACTCCTTACACGCAGACCCATACACTCACTACACTTCTATCACTCATACACCCATACCCTCACTACACTCCTTACACTCACATACCCATACCCTCACTACACTTACACAGACCCATACACTCACTACACTTCTAACACTCCTACACTCCTGACATTCGCGTACTAGCAGAGTGTCCAAGGAGTTCACAGCAGTAGAAACCAGAGTCAGAGGTTCAAACTCAGCCCTAAGAGGCTCAGCGAATCTGGGACAAGAACAAGGGCCCCAGCAGGGAGTGAGTGCTGCTAGCACAGCTGGGGGCAGCCCCCTCTACACTGCTGCAGCAGACCAAGCTCTCCTCACGATTGTTTCCTATGCCGATGAAGAGGCAAACACTGGGCTCTAGTAACCTGGGCACACACTCAGTCCCTCTGGAAAATGGAAGCGAATGACTGCACAATTTGCTTTTTTTTTTTTTTTTTTTTTGGCTTTTGGGTCACACCTGGCAGTGCTCAGGGGTTACTCCTGGCTCTGCACTCAGGAATTACTCCTGGCGGTGCTTGGGGACCATATGGGATGCCGAGGATTGAACCCGGGCCGGCATGGGCTGGCCACGTGCAAGGCAAACGCCCTACCCGCTGGGCAATCGCTCCGGCCCCCTGACTGCACAATTTGAAAGAAAAAGTTTGTGTTGAATAGACCTTATTTTCATTACAGTACCAGGAAATACTCATTCTCAGCTCACTTGAATGCAGAGAGCTCTGCTGACATTTAGAACCCCAACACTTGTTCCTACAGGGCAGCACAAGAACCTGTTTGGCGTCCACTGGAAGGAGGGAGACTGCAGCTACCAACAAGGTCTTTGTTTAAAGATTCTCATATTTTCCTTCACTCTCCCTTACTTGACTTTGTTATAAGAATAATGCTGGGAAGCATGGGACTCAATCATCCTTTTTCTTTTTGTACCACCAGGAGATATACGATTGCAAAGGTGTTCATAATTGGTTCTCGGTCATAGTGTTCCAGCTCCATCCCTCCACCAATGCCCCATTCCCACCACCAATGTCCCCAATTATCTTTTTCTTAGTTGCTGACCTTATGTATTTTGCAGAGCAATTCTGCCCTTTCCTGCACAAAACTACATGATGTAAAGTAAGGCAATGAATGCATCAGTCATGGTGGGTGTGAGCAAAGTATTCCACAGGGAAAACTCCGAGTCAATCCCCTTCTCCAGAAGGCCCGAGGTCATATCAATATTGTGACGCCATGGCGGGTGTGAGCAAAGTACTCCCAGGGCAAACTCAGAGGCAGCATCCCTTCTCCAGAAGGCCTGAGGTCATATCAAAACTGTGACCTTGGGGCCCGGGGCGATAGTCCAGCAGACAGGGGCGTTTGCCTTGCACACAGCTGACCGGGATTTGATCCCCAGCATCCCATATGGTCCCCTGAGCACTGCCAGGAGTAATTCCTGAGTGCAGAGCCAGGAGTAACCCCTGAGCATCGCCGGGTGTGACCCAAAAAGCAAAAAAAAAAAAAAAAAAAAACACCTGTGACCTCACTAAATCTACATTTGGAAAAAAAAACACCCTGTGACCTCATTAAATCTACATTTGGTCGCTGCATTGTCAACCAGGAAAGACTTGACAATGTACTCCTGCTAACAAAATCGTTACCAGGGAGTTTAATCTTCATGGTCACTCTGGGAAGCATGCAACCACTAAAAGGTGATTTTGTGTTCCAAAGTTTATTGTTACAAATTTAATGACACTGGCGCATTGATCACTGACTCAGTATGTTCACTGTTACCCAATGGAGTTATTTTCATATTCGAGTGGGAATTCAAAGACCAAAAATTGAGGAAAAATTGGTGTCAAATACTCTGAAATACAATAATGATCTGAGCTAATGAAGTCTAATTTGTTTGCTTCAATCAGGTAGTTACTGAAGTCCTGATTAAGATATTTCTCTCGCTACATCAAAGTAGCGAAAACAGGAATTTAAATACATAGCATTGTCCCACCTACAGTGGACAAATGACCACCATGTTTACGCTAAATAACTAATCAGTCCATGAAGACTCTCACCATACAATCAGATATAAAACCACATAATGGAACATATATTGAAATACTTGCACACAGTGCAGCCCTCACTAGTCGCCAAGTTTCCCTCTGCAGGTTTGACCAACATCAATTTCCATCAAAGTTTATGATTATGTGCTCGGAAATCATTAACAAACTGTAAATATCAATAAAAGGTTTAATTCTATATCATAAGTAGCCTTTCATCCTGAAAACAGTTCCCTGCAACTCTTCAGTTACCTGAGTCATGCATGCTGTTGATGAAGTTTGAGTGAGGAACTGCTTTCAAATACCCAAGTTTTTTCCCAATATCACTTCATGTTCATTGTTGGGTGGTATCTGAACTGTTCCAAATCAGTGTCAGTCAAGTGCAATTTCCAGCTGGAAAACAAGTTTCCTTCCTCCTGTCTGGGCCATCTACGAGCTCTCAGCTCTTAATTCAGAGACTCAGTCCCTACAACCACAGAGGAAACACATCTAGGGCCCATTGTATAAAGACCCCCAAATAGAGTCAATGAAGCTCTGCTCCTTAATCCAGGTACAACCTGTACCTCCAAATGGGTGAGAACACAGGGCATATGGGTACATATGTTTAGCGTGCTGTACCCGAGTGGGTAGGACACAGGGCATATGGGCAAGAGTGTGCAGCGTGCTGCACCTGAGTGGGTAGGACACAGGATGTATGGCCTTGTGTGTGCAGCGTGCTGTACCTGAGCGGGGTAGGACACAGGATGTATGGCCTTGTGTGTGCAGCGTGCTGTACCTGGCGGGTAGGACACAGGATGTATGGCCTTGTGTGTGCAGCGTGCTGTACCTGAGCGGGTAGGACACAGGATGTATGGCCTTGTGTGTGCAGCGTGCTGTACCTGAGCGGGTAGGACACAGGATGTATGGCCTTGTGTGTGCAGCGTGCTGTACCTGAGCGGGTAGGACACAGGATGTATGGCCTTGTGTGTGCAGCGTGCTGTACCTGGCCGGGTAGGACACAGGATGTATGGCCTTGTGTGTGCAGCGTGCTGTACCTGAGCGGGTAGGACACAGGATGTATGGCCTTGTGTGTGCAGCGTGCTGTTCCTGAGCGGGTAGGACACAGGATGTATGGCCTTGTGTGTGCAGCGTGCTGTACCTGAGCGGGGTAGGACACAGGATGTATGGCCTTGTGTGTGCAGCGTGCTGTACCTGAGCGGGTAGGACACAGGATGTATGGCCTTGTGTGTGCAGCGTGCTGTACCTGAGCGGGTAGGACACAGGATGTATGGCCTTGTGTGTGCAGCGGCTGTACCTGAGCGGGTAGGACACAGGATGTATGGCCTTGTGTGTACAGCGTGCTGTACCTGGCGGGTAGGACACAGGATGTATGGCCTTGTGTGTACAGCGTGCTGTACCTGAGCGGGTAGGACACAGGATGTATGGCCTTGTGTGTACAGCGTGCTGTACCTGAGCGGGTAGGACACAGGATGTATGGCCTTGTGTGTGCAGCGTGCTGTACCTGAGCGGGTAGGACACAGGATGTATGGCCTTGTGTGTGCAGCGTGCTGTACCTGAGCGGTAGGACACAGGATGTATGGCCTTGTGTGTGCAGCGTGCTGTACCTGAGCGGGTAGGACACAGGATGTATGGCCTTGTGTGTGCAGCGTGCTGTACCTGAGCGGGTAGGACACAGGATGTATGGCCTTGTGTGTGCAGCGTGCTGTACCTGAGCGGGTAGGACACAGGATGTATGGCCTTGTGTGTGCAGCGTGCTGTACCTGAGCGGGTAGGACACAGGATGTATGGCCTTGTGTGTGCAGCGTGCTGTACCTGAGCGGGTAGGACACAGGATGTATGGCCTTGTGTGTGCAGCGTGCTGTACCTGAGCGGGTAGGACACAGGATGTATGGCCTTGTGTGTGCAGCGTGCTGTACCTGAGCGGGTAGGACACAGGATGTATGGCCTTGTGTGTGCAGCGTGCTGTACCTGAACGGGTAGGACACAGGATGTATGGCCTTGTGTGTGCAGCGTGCTGTACCTGAGTGGATGAAGATGTAGGGTGTATGGGCTCGCATTTGCAGCATGCTGTACCAAGTGGGTGAGGATGTAGCACGCATGCGCATGTATATAGCGTGCTGTATCCTGGTGGGTAAGGCGCAGGGCGTATGGGTACGCATGTGCAGTGTGCTGTACCGACTGGGTGAGGACAGAGCATATGGGCACATGTGCGCAGCGTGCTGAACCCGACTAGGTAGGACACAGGGTGTATGGGCACATGTGTGCGTGTGTGCAGCGTGCTGTATGTATGGGCTCGCGTGTGCAGCGTACCTGGGAGGCAACATCTGCATGATTCCATCTGAAATGTACATTCTGGTGAACATGATGGAAAGCTATTTTTTTTTTTTTTTTGGTTTTGTGGCCACACCTGGCGTTGCTCAGGGCTTATGCCTGGCTCTGCACTCAGAGATCACCAACGCATACTCAGGGGAACATATGGTATACCGGGGAGAGAACCCTGATTGGCCATGAGTTAAGGCAAACACCCTGCCGGCTGCTGTATTTATTACTTGTTAAAGTCTACAATTTCAGAGACCTCACATACAGGATACTCCCACAGCTTTTTTTTTCTTTTTTTTAGGTCACACCCAGCAAAACTCAAGTGTTACTCCTGGCAGAACTTGGGAGACCATCTGGGATGCTGGGGATTGAACCCAGGCTGGCCATGTGCAAGGCAAATGCCCTACCCAGTGTGCTATCGTTCCGACCACTCCTACAGCTTTTGATGCTATTTATCTCTGTTCACAGAACATAAACACACAGGTGTCACACGCCTCTCTGACATTTCGCATTATTTTTCACCACTCTGGCCCTGATTCAGAAAGAAAATTTTCCAGTGTGAGAGAGAAAAATGTCAGTACATATCAATGATGATTAAAACAATGCACTGAACATTCCCGAAATCTGGTTCCAGTGTGACTGGTTTTTTTTCGGGGGTGGTGGGAATATTTTGCTTGTGGGGGTGGGAGGGTCTCTTTTTGGTTAGTTTCTTTTTGGATCACACCCGCAGTGCTCAGGGGCTACTCCTGGCGGTGCTCGGGGCCATATGGGATGCCAGGGATTGAACCCAGGCCGGCACAGGCCAGCCGTGTGCAAGGCAAACGCCCTACCGCTGGGCTATCACTCGGCCCTGGTTAGTTTCTTTTGTAAAGACAACAGACAAAGCTGGCCGAGATCAAATCTTAGTGGCAACTGTTTCCTGGAGCAGCAGAGGTTGATTCCGTCAATGATTATGCCACAGCAACCAAGGACAATGGTGTTCAGACCATTTCGGAGCCTGTACATTTAAACTAGGAAAAAAGACATAAGGGTGGAGACAACAAGAAGCAGCTGGCCAACTATAACTTTGACTTCGGAGCTGGCCCGTGGACTTCCACTGGGAGGAGCCCAGCAGCCGGTGACGGCCCCAGTCGCACGGTTTCCTCTCCTCTGCCCCATTTGTGCCTGCGATCCCCTCTGCCCCACCCCTGCCCAGTACCAGCCCTCGGGCCCCTTCCTTGACCCAGCCTCCCCTCCAGGCCATCGCTGTCTTCCCATTTCTCAGAAGGGAGTCCTGCTGGGGGCTTCCCGCCGGGTGTGGCCCCTGCTCCGCCCTGAGCCCCTGCACCGTGGGAAAGCTGACACACTCCTCAACCGGGTCAAGAAGCTGCCCTGCCAGGTCACCAGGTGTGCGGGCCTGCCTAGGCGGGGAGGTGGTACCAGGCCTGTAGGGCTGAGGACTCCCCTGGTGAAATGCACTTTTGGGGTCAGTGCCATGTGCTCTGTATTGTCTCGAGGTTATTTTGTTTTGGTTTTTGGGCCACAGCTGGCTATGCTCAGGGGTTACTCCTGGCTCTACACTCAGAAATCACTCCTAGCAGTGCTTAGAGGACCATATGGGATGCCAGGGATCGAACCCATGTCAGCGCCTGAAAAGCAAGCACCTTACTCCCCATACTATCTCTTAGGGTCCCATTTTTTATTCTATTTATTTATTCATTCATTCAATTAATTAATTAATTAATTTAGCGGGTAGCCGGCCCCAAGATGAGAGCCTTCTACTGAGACTATACCTACCTACATGGCAGAACCTGGCAAGCTACCCATGTTTTATTTTATATGCCAAAACCTAGTAACAATTATGGACCTCAATTCCATGACCTGAAGAATGGTTTGAGGCTCTTCCTGTCCCCAAGCAGATGCCCTTGGGCTACACTTGCTTGTGACAGGACTATGGAGATGTTACTGGTGCCCACTCGAGCAAATCGATGAACAATGGGAAGACAGTGAAGGATGGAGCGGGTAGAGATCAATAGACACACATGCTGATTTCATGTTGTACTTTCCTCACATGGACCAGGTATGAGAGGAAGTAGAAAAGAGGTGAGCCTCTGATTTCACGAACACCAGCACGGCCAGAGCATGTGCTAGCAACCTCAGTATTTCCTGCTCAGTAACCCTGAAACAAACTAGAAAGGTGCATAACTCTGTTCATGGAGGGTCACAAAAAGTGGGGGTTGTTGGAAGCCTCAATGAGGCTCAATAAAATCGAAGTTGGTCCTGGGACAAAGGTGTGCTTTCACTAATTCTGTTCTTGAAACTGCCCGAGAGACATGACACATCGCGCTGGCCTCTCAGCAGTAATATTCTGAGGGACTTGTTCAGTCTTAGACCAATATAATATATAAAATATATTTTGGGTTTCCCCTCAACAATTTTTAAAGGAATTTTCACTTGATCACTTGACATCCGTTATTCATCGATTTGCTCGAGCAGGCGCCAGTAACATCTCCATTTGACCCTGTCATGTGCCAATGTAGCCCAATGGCATCTGGTTGCTTCAGGAATATGAAGAGCCTCAAACCGTTCTTTCAGGGTCTTGACGAAGAAGTCTGACCATCTTGTAGGTGGGCGGCCACGTGATCTTTTGACGTCCCGTGGGATTCAGTCGGTAATGGCTCTAGTCCAATGGTCATCTCCAAATCGCATCTGATTTTTTATGCCTTGACAAATGAGACAGTGTCCCTTACTCTGGAACATTGACGGAGGTCGGAACATCGGATTCCTTCTCTCACTTGAGTGAGGCGTGATATTTCAAGCATAGCTCTTTCGATTCCTCTTTGGGAGACCCGAATAGCATTTTCATCCTGCTTTCGTAGGGCCCAGGTCTCTGAGGTGTATGTTAATGCAGGGAGAACAGTGGAGTCGAAGACATGTGCCCGGAGCCGGAGGTTCTTTGTCTTTTTGCTATTTCTTCGATGCTTTTGAAGGTATCCATGCCGCCTCTCTTCATCCTGTGCAGCTCAGGTTTTAGGTCGTTCATCATGTTGAGTTCTTGACCTAGGTACACATAACTTTTGCATTCAGAGATGTTTGTTCCATTGAGTAAATGGGGCCTCTGAACTAGTTCATTTCTCATAAACATAGTTTTGTTGACATTCAGCTGTATCTTTCCACATTCTCGGTCAAAGTCAGCCAGCATTTGTGCCACTTGGCTGATGTTTGGTGTTAGTAGAATGATGTTATCAGCGAAGTGGAGGTAGTGTAGTTGCCGACCGTCAATGTTCACTCCCATTCCTTCCCATACTAATTGTCACATGTTCTTGACTGTGGCGCTGAAGAATTTTGGTGAAATGATACCACCCTGGCGAACCCCTCTTTTGACATCGATGATCACTTCTTTGTAGAATGGCGAGATCCTGGTGGTGAATCCGTAATACAGCTCACAAAGAATCTTGATGTATTGGGTTTGAATACCCTGTTTGGCTAGGGCTTCGATGACCGCTTCAGTCTCCACAGAATCAAGAGCAGAAATACTGAAAGATGCAGCAGAAGCCGGGAAAAGCATTTGCAAGGCCCGCCTGTCCTTCGCCAACTATAATACCAAAATGACTGCCCTCCAACGTCCTGATGGATCTATCACATCTTCCAGAAAGGCAATGGAGATTATCTATGACTTCTACTCAGATCTCTTTGATAGCCATGTCCACCTGCCCAAATTCCGCAGGTTGGATATGTCATTCCCAACATTCTCCCTTCTGAAATCCAACATGCCATTTTGTCGGTAAAGAAGGGAACAGTACCAGGCCCAGACAAAATCAGACCCGAACACCTGAAGAATCTGCCTTCAGTACTCATCAATACACTGGCTCGGCTCTTCACACGCTACCTGTCTGAATGCCAGGTGTCCTCCCATTGGAAAACCAGCAGGACAGTTCTACTGTTCAAGAAGGAAGAGAGACATACACGGCATTGGCAACTATCGCCCCATCTGCCCGTTGTCTGTCATCTACAAGCTGTTCACTCGAGTCATCCTGAACAGGATTGGCAGAACATTAGATGAAGGACAACCATGCGAGCAAGCTGGCTTCCGAAAAGGTTTCAGCACAATCGACCGTATCCACATGGTAACCAAGCTCATTGAAGTTTGTAGGGAGTTCCAGAAGTTTGTAGGGAGTTCCAGATGCCACTCTGTCTCACGTTCATTGATTTAAAGAAAGTCTTTTAAAGGAATTACGAAAGCAAACTCAAAGGTTCTGGCAGGGGAGACTCCTAAGCTAACTTTTACACATGAATACAAATAAAAGAAAACTCAGTCACTAACGTGCTATTTGTGATGACTCTGATCCAAGAAAGGCTGATCATAATCCAGTTTTAGACTAAAGGCATACCTACCAATCTATCTGCCCCTCTAGACTAAGGGCATACCTATCCACCTGTCCCCCTAGACTAAGGGCATACCTATCCACCTGTCCCCCTAGACTAAGGGCATACCTATCCATCTGTTCCTCCTAGACTAAGGGCATACCCTATCCACCTGCCCCCCTAGACTAAGGGCATACCTATCCATCTGTTCCTCCTAGACTAAGGGCATACCTATCCACCTGTCTCCCTAGACTAAGGGCATACCTATCCATCTGTCTTCCCTAGACTAAGGGCATACCTATCCATCTTTCTCCGACATTAAAGACATACCTATCCATCTGCCCCCACACCCAAGAATGAGGGCATACCTACACATCTGCCCCCTTACTAAGGGTGTACTTACACATCTGCCCCCTAGACTAAGGGCACACCTATTCATCTCTCCCCCAAGACATAGGGCATACGTATCCATCTGTCCCCCATAGACTAGGGGCATACCTATTCATCTGTTCCCCTAAAGGCATACCTATCCATCTGTCCCCCCTAGACTAAGGGCATAACTATCCATCTGCCCCCTATACCTAAGGCATACCTATCCATCTTCTCCCCTAGATTGAGGGCATACCTATCCATCTGCCCCCCCCCCCACACACACACATACACACCATTTATCTTTTTAATGCTGGCAAATAGAAAATAAAAGCCTTTCTTCACGGAGAGGCACACACTGTGGAGGCATTTCCGCTGCTAGACCCTGAGATTGGCCAATTGCCTCAGACCCACACCGGCCAGCAGAGAGCAGACTTGGTACTGCTGCCTGCTAGCACGACCTGGTGCCAAGGAAAGGCTGCATGGGAAGGGTCACTCTTGGCTGTGAAATAGACACTAGCAGCACTAACTTCAGAGCTAATAGTTGCCGAGCCTCACCCTTGGGGCAGCAGAACAGGTGAAACGCATGGCGGTTTCTACAAGCCAAAGGAGACCCCTGATGGCACTGAGCTAAAAGGAATATAGGACAGTCGACAGAGAAAAGGTGAGTTACAGTCCACTCCCTCCTGGGAGTCTTCAATGGAGGGATCAGAGCTAATTCTCCGGGTCCGAGAGAGGAAAGCCCAGAGAGAGGAGGAGGAGATGATGCGGAGACCTTAATGAGAGCCCTGAGCCCTCCTAGGTGGTCACCACAGCGAACTATGGCTGTATCCATAAGGAATCCATAACGGACCTGGTTTTATAAGAATTTGGAAAGGAGAAGTATTTTTCCCCACAAATACAAAAACTGTTTACGAAACAATTACCTAAAAAAGTACACTGGAGCTGGGTAGGGAATAAGAATAGAGCTTTCATTTCAAATTCGTTACCACAGTACTGATGATTTATAAAACCAAAAGGCCAATTTCAGGTCCTCCTCACCTCCCGCCAGAACCCCGGAGCCCTACCCATCAGCCCCCACTCACATCCCCTCTTCCCTCTCAGCCCAATTGTCACAGATTTCATTTGCCCCAAGTTCACCCTGAAGACACATGATCAGTGGTTGGATTTCCATTCAAAAATAAACAAAATGCTTGGGAAGAGAACACAGGTAGACTTGGAAAAAGCCTGTTAGGCCTGAGGGAAAGTGCAGCCACGCCACAGCACAGGCCACAGGCTGCGCTCTGCTGCCAGTCCACTGAGGTAAGAAAGAACAGGGCAGCGCTGGTGGGTGGGCTGTCCGTGGTGCTCCATAACATGTGTGCATGTGTGTCTCTGTGTGTGCCTAGGTGGGCAACACGGAACTCGCACTGGCCAGGTTGTCTCTGTCACTCTCTCCTCAGGTGAGAAGAATGATCCTCAGAAGAAAAGATGGAGCTTCAGAGTCCCACTGGTCAGCCATGTTGTCTTCCCTCTGAGGTGCAAACCCAACAAAACCCATGGTGAGCAGATGCTGGAATCGGGTGCTTGGGACCACAGCTGTGCTGCCTTGCCTGGTCAGTTTCTCAGCAGTTGTATAGACAGATCAGAAAAAAAAAAAAAAACCCCTAGCATTTAATATAAAACTGTTTTTCAAATGGTGTAATTTCCCAGCCTCCTCGGAGATCATAATTCCTCCCGTTTCTGAGGTCCTGTGGAAAAGAAAAACAATTGAAAATGAAATGGGTCACCTTGCGGTGATGGAACACTGGCCCATGTTTTTGTCAATGTCCTTCTCCTCCACAGAGCCTCTGGTTGGCTTGTCTTACTTTTGAAAAGCATCAACAAAATTGGGTCCCTTTCTTTATTTTGATGTTGCTCTTACTTGCCATACACAGTGGTATTCAGGGGACCACACAGGGTGAGGGATTTGCACAGACACATGCCAGGGAACCGCCTTAACCTCTGGGCCCCTACAGTACACCCCCACCTTCACGTGCTAGGGAAATACTTGAACCCCTGCACCCCCACAGCACACACCCACCTCCACATGCCAGGGGAATGCCTGAACCTCTGTGACCCTAGAGCATTCAATTTTCTTTTCGCTTTTGGGGGACCACACCTGACAGCACTCAGGAATTATTCCTGGCGATGCTCAGGGGGACCATATGAGGTGTCAGGGATCAAACCCAGGTTGGCCGCATGCAAGGCAAATGCCCTCCCTGCTGTCCTATCTTTCCGGTCCCCATTGTTAAAAACACTGGAACTATCACCACCTCAACTATTTTTCACAAGTACGATATTTCTTTCCAGTAAAAACATGAATTTTTAATCAGAATACTCCTTTCTGATACAAAGGACAGCCTAAACATTGCCCTTTGTAGCAGCATCACTTCTTATCACTTCTTTATCAGTCCCTACCAGTGATGTCTAAATGGTCTTCCAAGCCTTAGGTTTATGAGAAATAGTAAAGTTCTTAAGTATGCAACTTTTCTCCTGGGCTGAATCCCTTTACCAATACAATCTCAAGAGTGTGGTCATCTCACAGTCTTTGCCTTTGACCCAGGGTCATTCCCAGGTGGGCCCAGCAGTGGTACTGCCAGTGGGCAATCTGTCACATGTAATACATAAATACATATCAGCCATAATCAATCAGTTTAAGCACATTTTTCTCAAATTCTTTCATTTTTTTCAATCTCCTAACAGGAGGCCTGGGGAAAGGGAAGTTGTCCATGCACAAGAAACGGCCAGTTGGGACGGTGGCTCAGGGACTTGCACTCTGGGCACCACCAGGGACAGCAGCGCCAGAGACTTCGAGGTTCCAGGGCCACATGTGGTAAAGCTGAGAGAGGTCCGTGGGGCAGGGATGGAGCCTGGGTAGGGCATGTGTATCCTAATTGCTGAACTGCCCTACACACACCCAGCAAAGTAACTTAATTTATTTTGTCTGCAACTCGGTGTCTCTACTTTTAAGCCCATTAACCCACTGAATTCCTTGCGATTTGAGAAATGTATTTTAAACATCATTATCATAGTCTTCATATTCTGGACCACACCAGGAAGTCCGAGGAGCATCTCCCAGGGACCCCCCATGCAGAGCGAGCAGAGTCCTCTGAGCTCTCGTCGTGTCTATACCTTGATGGGTTTGTTCCCATCTCCCAGGGCCCCCACGCAGAGTGAGCAGAGTCCTCTGAGCTCTCGTCGTGTCTATACCTTGATGGGTTTGTTCCGTCTCCCAGGGACCCCCACGCAGAGTGAGCAGAGTCCTCTGAGCTCTCGTCGTGTCTATACCTTGATGGGTTTGTTCCCGTCTCCCAGGGCACCCCCACGCAGAGTGAGCAGAGTCCTCTGAGCTCTCGTCTTGCCTATACCTTGATTTAGTTATTATTTTTATGGCGACCAGCCAACCGTTTCAGCCATGATATTCACAGCAATGTACAGGCTTCAGGATGCTCAGGCAAATCATTCAAGATCCATGCTCTATAACTGCCTTTAGAATTCATTTTGATGAAGCTGGAGTAATAGTACAGTGGGTAGGGCACTTGCCTTGCATGCGGCCGAACCGGGTTCGATCCCCGGCATCCCATACGGTCCCCGAGCCTGCCAGGAGTAATTCCTGAGCACAGAGCCAGGAGTAAGCCCTGAGCATCATCGGGTGTGGCCCCAAAACAAACAAACAAAAAAAAGAATTAGTTTTGAGTTGAATAAATGTTAAATTCAGAATCCAGCTTTTCAATAGTTTACAAAAGGTCACTTTGGGAGCTAAGGAGATAGTGCAAAGGGTGTGTGTGTGCTTCCCCAGATAGCCAGCACAGGGCCCAACCCTGGCACTGCATGGTCCCCTGGGCAACACTGGGTGGAACACAAAACAGAAAACAAAAATGTCACCTTTTCAGTCTAATTATCTCTCTCACCACCCTGCCAACCCTCTAGCTCCAGGTTACTAAACGTGAAGATTTCTTTCGATGTATTCTAAATTATATATATTTTATTTCTACCTCACTAAATCTGTCTCAAAGAATAATTATTTTCGAATCAGTATGATTCCAAGTCAGGAAGAATGTATTTAAATATGTTCACTCAGCAGTGCCTGGACAGTCTAATGAGAAATAGGAATCTGGGAAAGAAAAGCCGAGAGACTCCCTCAAGCCCCGCTTTTAGGCACCACTAAAATTTATGAATCTAAACAGCAATCAGTATACCTTTTCTCCCCCACCTAAGTGCCTCCTCTCCCGGAAAAAAGAATAAAAGCAAGTAACTGCACTAGTCTGTTTGAGTCCAGAGCAGCAGTTAACAAAGAGAAAAGGCGCTACACGCAGCTACCCATCTGTCACAGCACAGCACACGGTCCTGAGCACTGTCACGAGTCATCCCTGAGCAGCTGGAAAAACATTCCCAGACTAACAGCTAGGAAAAGGACTATAGAGTAATTCTTATCCTTGATTTGTGCAAGAAACACAGACACTGCGATGGACTAAAACCAGGCTTGCACTCGCCTTCCCGGGCGGCTCCGCTGCCTCCTCTCCATCCAGCTCTCCCCTTTCTTTCTCCTTCTGAAAGCGAATCTGTAGCTGCTTGATCTCTTGATCGTAGTCCTGCCACTCAGGCACAATCCGAACAGCTGCTTCCAGTTTGGGCTCTTTGGTCATCGGGTTATTACACTGCAAAAACCCAACAGGACTGCGATGAGGCAGGGCACCACTGCATGAGCTTCAGGCGCTTGTGTCACAGCTGTGATACTAAGGGGCAGATCAACGAGACCTGAGCCTGGGGCCCTGGGACCGAATGGCAGTCAGCCAGAGCCGTAAGCAGTGGGGGAACTCTTGGGCAGCAGGAAGGAAAAAGTTCAGTTGAGAAAAAAAAAATCAAAATGTACTGAGACGAACCAGCAAAGCAGGAACTAGGCAGCCTTACCAGATCAATGGTCTTAGCTTTTTTCTTTGAGGCATCATCACACCACGTTTCACACCAAAGCCATTCTTGAGGGAGGGATTTGATTGGTACCTGGTGGATCATGTTATTGGGCAAATCCTATTTGGAGAAAAAAAACAAACATGAAAGTAACATTATGAGAGCCCTGGGGATAGTGAAAGGAAATGCAGTTATCAGTGATGCCAACTGCCTAACTGCTCTTGAACATTACCAGTCTGAGAAGGGGACTCACGACAAACAGACAGGCAATAGAACTGAACTCGCCACAAACACATAGGGGTAACAACTCACCAGAAATGTAAACTTACCACAAACACACAGGCAATAACAACTCACCACAAATGCACAGGTGATAACTGAACTCACCACAAAAATCACATGTGGTAATTGAACTCACCACAAATGCTCAGGCAATAACAATTCACCATAAACACACAGGTGATAACGACTCACCACAAACAGAGGTGATGACTGAACTCACCATAACACACAGGTGATAACAACTTACCAGGAACAGACAGGCAACTCACCACAAATGCACAGGAGATAACTCACCACGAAAGCACAGAGGATAACTGAACTTACCACAAACGCGCATGTGATAACTGAATTCAGCAAAAGCACACAGGCAATAACA
Source organism: Cryptotis parvus (assembly GCA_021461705.1). Taxonomy (NCBI): domain Eukaryota; kingdom Metazoa; phylum Chordata; class Mammalia; order Eulipotyphla; family Soricidae; genus Cryptotis; species Cryptotis parvus. Next base: position 236,817 of record JAJIBD010002401.1, read on the forward strand.
ACTCACCACAAACACACAGGCGATAACAGCTCACCACCAACACACAGGTGATTACTGAACTCATCCCAACTGCACAGGTGATAACAACTTATCACGAACAGACAGGCAATAACTGAATTCACCACAAATACACAGGTAATAACAACTTATACCAAATGGACAGGCGGTAAAAACTCACCACAAGCGCACAGGCATATCTGAACTCACTACAAACACACAATGATAACTGAATTCACCACAAACACACAGGAGTAACAACTCACCAAAAAAGCACAGGCATAACTGAACTCACCACAAACGCACAGATGATAAAAGACCATTCATAATGTTACTAAAGAAGTATAAAAACTTAAGACAATTCATAAAGTAGTAAGAGTAAACCCATAACAAACACCTGAAACTTCAGCTTGAAACTAACCTATAGCTAGAATTCCCTGAATGCAGGTAATTCCAACTATTCCAATTAAAACAACAAAATAAAATCCAGTATTGTCTTTTGAGTGTTAACCAAAAATAATGCAGTTCTCATTCAAAAGAAGCTCTGTGTCTACCTTAGCAATGTGCTTTCTTTCCACATTCTGGGGATACTGCTTTGAGTATGGCACAACAAAATAACATCCAAATAACCATCCTAACACCCAAACAACCAGCTTGATCCAGGAAGTCTATTTCTGGGTATAGCCACAAAGAATTGAAAATAGGAACTCAAAAAGATATTTGTACACGTGTTCTTCCTAGCAAATTTAGAATGGATAAACAAAATCATCTATGAATATGAGGTGTTAGTTAATCTTAATAGAAAGTGTTCACATGTGCTAAAAAAAAAAAAAAAAACAGACCATAAAAAAGATGCTAAAAATAAAAAGATACTAAGTGGAATATTCCATCCAGAAACAAAAGGAAAAGTATTATAGCGTACTAAAATTACCGAGAAGGGGCCCGAGCGGGTAAGGTGCACGCCTTGCAAGCGGCTGGCCCAGGCTTGATCCCCAGCATCTCTTATGGTCACCTGAGCACTGCCTGGAGTAATTCCTATGTGCAGAGCATGGGATAACCCCTGACCATCACAGGTATGACCCAAAGAGACACCAAAAAAGAAAAAAGAAATGCAAAGTACCAAGAAGACCTAAGTTCCCACAGAGAACAGAGAAGTGGGGGAACAAATGCTTGGTGCTGACAACATTCTGGCAAGGACGGTCACAGAACACAGCGCCACTACCAGGTTTCAAATGACAAATTTTGCTTTTATGTATATTTCACCAAAAAATCATAAATACACTTTGAGGCTGCAAAATCTAAGTAATGATAGAGGGGGGAAAATCAATAAAAACGCTTCAGTCTTTGAGAATGGTGAGCTTTGTGGCATCTTAATCTGCCTCCTCTCTCATTTCCTTTGGCCAATACCAAAAGCAGGGAGAGTGGGTGGGAGGCCTCTGGGCAAACCACCACCAAAGCAGAGCCAGTGCCTCCCACGGAAAGGTGCACTACAGGCTGCCGTGCGAAGGCTTGCCTTGTTTCCGTCTCCCTGAACTTGCCCCTGTGCTATCAGCTTCTCCATCCACAGCAGCACTGTCCAAATGCTGCTCATGTTGTGTCCGAAATAAAGTACTTTTGTCTTTGTTTCTTCATGGGAGTGAATCTGTGTGAGAGAAAGACTGAAAAAAAGTTGGGGCAAGAGAGGTAGTGCAGGGGTGAGATGGGGCGGAGTTGGTGCAGGGGTTGAGTTGGGGCCGGAGCTGGTGCAGGGTTGAGTTGGGGCCGGAGCTGGTGCAGGGTTGAGTTGGGGCCGGAGCTGGTGCAGGGTTGAGTTGGGGCAGGAGCTGGTGCAGGGTTGAGATGGGGCAGGAGCTGGGGCAGGGGTTGAGTTGGGGCGGAGCTGGTGCAGGAGCTGGTGCAGGGTTGAGTTGGGGCAGGAGCTGGTGCAGCGTTGAGTTGAGGCAAGAGCTGGGGCAGGGGTTGAGTTGAGGCAGGAGCTGGGGCAGGGGTTGAGTTGGGGCAAGAGCTGGTGCAGGAGCTGGTGCAGGGTTGAGTTGGGGCAGGAGCTGGTGCAGGGTTGAGATGGGGCAGGAGCTGGTGCAGGGTTGAGTTGGGGCCCGAAGCTGGGGCAAAGCTTGAGTTGGGGCAGGAGCTGGTGCAGGCTTGAGTTGGGGCCGGAGCTGGGGCAGGGTTGTGTTGGGGCAGGAGCTGGGGCAGGGTTGCGTTGGGGCAGGAGCTGGGGCAGGGGGTGAGTTGGGGCCAGAGCTGGGGCAGCGTTGGGGCTGGGAGCTGGTGCAGACTTGAGTTCGGGCAGGAGCTGGTGAGTTGAGTTGGGGCAGGAGCTGGTGCAGGGTTGAGTTGGGAGCAGGAGCTGGGGCAGGGTTGCGTTGGGGCCTGAGCTGGGCAGGGCTGAGTTGGGGCAGGAGCTGGTGCAGGGTTGCGGGGCAGGAGCTGGTGCAGGGTTGAGTTGAGGCAGGAGCTGGGGCAGGGTCGAGTTGGGCAAATGAGGTCTCTCTCTACATGGGACCAAAGAGACAGAGGCTCAGCAGCAGAGCACGGGCCCTGTGAGTGTGAGGGGCAGGGCTTAAAGTTTCACCTCCCTGAACCCTCCACACCCCTGAAAAGGAAAAGGAAAATAAAACCTGACTTATTCCTGGACATGTAGAAGGTGACATGTGAAAGGTGAGGCCATGCAAAGCAGGAAGTGAGCCAGACATAGCTGCTATTTGCCCCCAAACAGGGACTCGAGTGCCAGTGATTAGAAGGATGTAAGGAAAGTCAAAGTATTTGCTAAGTTAATGGTGAGGACACAAACTAAAATCTTACAAATTAGTTTAGAAGTCACAAAATAAACTTCTAATGTAGTGACAATAAACCTGTGTGGTGGGGGAGGGGAGGAGAAAAGAAGGAATATCTGATTCCAGAATTATTTCTACTATTTGAAATGTTCCACTTTCAACCCCTAAACAAACAAAGAAACATGCAAAACCCCGAAAATATGACATAAACCCTAGACTGACTCCTGGGCTGTTCGTTCCTCAAGACTCACAGACCGAGCCCAGCAGGTACAGAGCCCATCACGGGATAGAGAAACGATTTCCTCCTGCACCAGGGTGACGGCACCCGGGCAGATCCCACGGCAGCATTTCTTCCCTCTCTTTCCTTTCCTCCTTCCTTTTTCCCTTCCTCATTCCTGCTTTTTGGGTTTGGTTTGCTTTGGTTTTGGTGCCAGACCCAGCGATGCTCATGGGGATACTCCTGGCTCTGAGCTCAGGGATCAAGCTGGTACTTGGACATAAGCAATTGAGACACAAACCCTGCCCCAGCTCCGCCCCAACTCAAGCCTGCACCAGCTCCGGCCCCAACTCAAGCCTGCACCAGCTCCAGCTCCAACTCAACCCTGCACCAGCTCCGACCCCAACTCAAGCCTGCACTAGCTCCTGCCCCAACTCAAGTCTGCACCAGCTCCTGCCCCAACTCAACCCTGCACCAGCTCCGCCCCAACTCAAGTCTGCACCAGCTCCCGGCCCCAACTCAAGCCTGCACCAGCTCCTGCCTCAACTCAACCCTGCACCAGCTCCGGCCCCAACTCAAGTCTGCACCAGCTCCGCCCCAACTCAAGCCTGCACCAGCTCCTGCCTCAACTCAACCCTGCACCAGCTCCGCCCCAACTCAAGTCTGCACCAGCTCTGCCCCAACTCAAGCCTGCACCAGCTCCTGCCCCAACTCAACCCTGCACCAGCTCCGCCCCAACTCACTCCTGCACCACCTCTCTTGCCTCAACTTCTTTTTTCAATCTTTCTCTCACATAAATTCACTCCCATGAAGAAAAAAAAGACAAAAGTACTTTATTTTCGGACACAACTTTGTGTCCCTATCACTGAGAGCAAGAACCTCCAAACTATCAATCATGCCTGTCGGGCGCTCCGCGGGTACCCGACAGTGCCGGGAAGCGAAGTTCCCTTCTACCTCCGGCCGGCGAGGAACGGAAGAAAACTTAGGAATCCGATGCAGTTTTAAAAGGCTTTACTTATCACAGGTTCAGGCATACAAATCAGCAAAAGGAAAACCCGATGCTTAGGATTCCAGGCTAGAACCCCAACCATGTGTAGGCCAAGATGGCGACCACCACGTGTAAAAGCTTCCAAAGGGAATGAACGCTCACAAGGAGAGAGAGATCCCACAAGGAAGAAGAAGGGCCCGAGAGCGGAACCGGCTAGTTTATATCCCTGTAACTCAGACCTTCCTCCCACTGTTATGGAAAGCAGGGGAGGGTCCAATGCCCTTAGGTAATCCCTCCCTGCACCTCACCTAGGGCCTTTACTATGCTAATGTTTTGAGCCGAAATCTGCTTAGGAATGCTTTTGAAGTGTAGAGAAGGGGGTTTCTGAGATGGCATGTTCTTGACCAACACCAATGCCAGTTAAATATTTCTCCAAGCCTTCACAAGTCTCCTCTACTTCATTGTAGTTTTTTTTAGTTGCCTTTGAGTATATCAGGGAGCCATGCTTGTTTGCTTGGAAGCAAACAGCATTTCTCTCTGGTCTAATTACTTAGGTGTCCTACGTGGCCAGGCTAATATGCTGGTAAGATCTAGCTAGTCCCACGATGATTGTGATAGCATGGGAGAATATTTATACCAGCTAGTACAGCATACATGGTCGGATAAACTGCCACATTTAGACTACCCCCTTATCTACGGAGTGATTTGCGGGAGGCAATCCAGAGCAGATGCAGCGGCCCTTAGGAGTCCTGCAACACATACCCACTTACTTGATCAAGATTTGAGAGGCTGTTTGGGTCTTGACTCAGACCTTGGTACTGTCCCCGAGTCTGTCACCAGCTGCGATCTTTCGAAATTTCTTTAGGTCCACAACATAGAGTGCGCTGTGTAGAGAAGACCCACTTGTTACACACAGACCACTGAGCATTCAGCCTCTCTCGGCGAACTTGGCCCTAGGGCCACTCAAGCGCCAGGGTGGGAGGGGGCTGAGGAAGTGAATATAGGAAGAAAGAGCTGGGGTCGAGGATGAGTCTGAGACTTGGCCACGTGGAGGAGTCCCCACGCCTCCCTGCAGGGGCCTCCTTGACTCCCAGGAGACCAACACCCCGCCTTCTCTCTTTCTCAGCAGGCCAGCAGGCTGCAACATTCAGTCATTGCGTCTAGCCATGGACCACTAAGGGAACTAATTGCCAGCCTGGGAGAATTAAAGCCAAAACACCCTGTTCCCGTTCTAACTCAGAACACCTTACTTAACTGTTTGTAGGCTGTGCGGTAACTTCCCGTTCCCCCAACCTCCCCACCCCCCACCTTCGGATGGGCTTTTCCCATGTCCCCTACCTTCTGTAAAGGTATATACACCTGAGACTGTCTGGAATAAACCAAATAAGCTCTCTGTGTGCTTATTTGGTTCCTGGTGTGCTTATCTTTCTTAAGGCTCTGCGTATCCACTCTGTCTCAAGGGCGTTTTCCCCTTCCCGTCACCGTGCACAATGGACAGGTCAGTCATGGCTGGCTCTCTCGCCAGTGCCCTAGACCCAACAAGAAGGAGCAACACGCCACTGATTCTGAATTTCCTTTTAACGGAAACAACTGCTGACAAATGATGTCTAGCAAGTATTAAGCAGGTCAGCTAATTAAAAGTCATACATGGGTTTGATAAATAACTACTAGGCCTTGTAATATGACAGCTGCTCATAGAGCCAAGCGGAAACAGAAATGCTGTTTTCTTCACTGACCAGACTGTGCCCTGTCCTCTGCATTCCCTATGGGTCTCTGAGTCTCCAGATCTTGATGAACCACTATGGTGTTGGCTAAAAAGCAACAAAAGCACCCACTGTCTAACTCAGTAGTTCAACTTCTAGGATTATCTCCAATATGCAGGCTTGAAATAGACAAAAGAACAGACCAAGGCACTCACTGCCTCACTGCAATGTTCGCATGGTACGTCACTAACAGACTAGAACAGGGAGCAAAAGGGAATTGAATTCTCTCTACAGAGTGCCAACAAGGGCAGACTGTGATAAGGATGAGCTGGGGAGAGGTATTGCAGTGGTAGGGGCAACCCTGGCACCACCTGCGTGCTGGAGGTGAGGCCAGGGGCAGTGACACTGAGATCATGGTCATACAGCAAAAGGGGGTTCAGGCACAACACAACCAAATACTCACAAGCAAACGCCTGGGGGAGCAGAGAAGGCAGGCTTCTCTGGGGTTCCCAAAACACAGGGCATGTCAGTGGGGAACGTCAGGGCGGCATCTGTGAGGTTCCCAGCACACAGGGCATGGCAGTGGGAAGCAGGGTGGGCATCTGTGGGGTTCCCAAAGCAGAAGCGGGCCGGCCCCAGGGATGCGCAGCGCCTGTGGGGCCCAGCACACAGCAAAAGATCTGGGCCCGCCACAGAGGAGCGTGCACTGTGGGCCCAAGCAGCAGTGGGGACGGAAGAAGCAGCACGGCCCAGCACACGGCCATAGGGACCAGGGGGCACGGGCCCCCCAGGGATGCATGGGGAAAGCAGGGTGGGCACTGGGTCCCACACAGGCGTGGGGAGCAGGGGGGATCTGTGGGGTCCCAGACACAGGGATGGAAAGCAGGGGCACGGGGGTCCCAACAGCAAGCAGAGTGGGCACTGTGGGTCCCCAGCCCAGCAGCAGTGGGGAAAGCAGGGGCATCTGTGGGGTTCCCGCACACAAGGCATGGCAGTGGGGAAAGCAGGGTGGGCATCTGTGGGGTTCCCAGCACACAGGGCATGGCAGTGGGGGAAAGCAGGGTGGGCATCTGTGGGGTTCCCAGCACTCAGGGCACGGAATATGTTCTGCAGCTCCACAGCTCTGAGTTAAAGCTCCCATAACAGCTCCCCATCAAAATGGGCATAAAATTAAAAAAAGAAAAGCACGCTTCTTGCAAATAAGCAAAATTATACTGAAGTATTTTTTAAAATTAACAGTCTATGTTAAATGGAAGTCAAAACTGTCATGTGGGAACTGAAATGAGCTGCAGAAACCCAGGAACGGACTTTTTTTTTATATATAATCATTTCAGCTGCTGTCATATCAATGTATTAATTACCTGGCCACAATTTCTCTACAGAGAAAATTTTCTGATGCTATACCCAGCCATACTAAGGGGTCACTCCTGGCTCTGCACTTAGGAATCACTCCTGGAAGTGCTTGGGGGCCATATGGGATACTGGGGACCAAAAGTTATTCGTGTGCAAGGCAAATGCCTTACCTGCTATGCTACCGCTCTGGCCCCAATAAGCATGATTCTGAAAGACAACTACAATGGTTGTTAACGTTAACTCCATCACTCCCTTTGAATACCTGATGTGATACTTCCGTCCAGCCAAGTGACTGGCCCAGTAGCCTGACTTCCAGAATCGGTAGCCATCCATCTCTCTCCGGCTGTCACAAAAAGGGGTGTAGCCATAAGGGGCACCGTCCAGGTTGAAATCTCTCAGCTCCTTCAGGTCTGTTCGCACAATCTGGAAAGATGATATTCTCACACAGGCGCAGACGCCCTTTCTGCACTGAGCACCCCATGAAAGCACTGGAGCGGGGGCCCCGTGGTCAGCAGCACCCCACCTCTAGCACACCTAGTTAGACACTGGATCTGTCCACTGACCAACTGCCTGCACTGGATAGGAAATGAGCCAAGTGCTTGGCACACAGTCTGCTAAGGATTCTAAGAGGAAAAAAGAGCTACAGGTTAGACATGTGAATCAAAAGTGGAGCCACAGTGAGTGGTGATGCCTGCACACAGAAGGAGGCCAGCAGGGCTGTGTGGTCATTTCAAAGTTAGGAAAGGGAGCCTCCAACTGAGCCAGTCAGACCTGCATCATTTATTTATTTTCTTTTTGGGTCACACCAGCAATGTTCAGGGGTTACTCCTGGTTTTGCACTCAGGAATTACTCCTGGCGGTACTCGGGAGACCATATGGAATGCTGGGAATCGAACCCGGGTCCGGCCGCATGCAAGCAAATGCCCTACCCGCTGGATTACCGCTCCAGGCCCCAGACCTGCATCATTTAAAGTGATTCCTTGTCACTTGTCTTCCCGTTGTTCATCAATTTGCTTGGGTGGGCGCCAGTAAAATCTCCATTTGGTGGGAATGAGGTCCATTATTGTTACTGTTTTTGGCATATCAAATATACCATGGGTAGCTTGGCAGGCTCTGCCATGGCTCTGGGTTCATACTAGGGGGGCCAGTCTTTTTCTATGTCAGACCATCAACCATCCAGGACCCACAGGGCAGAGCCCTGGGTGAAGACAAGCCTGTCTCCTGTCTGCCACCTGCCAATGCAGCTGGGCACCGCAGCCACACCTGCAACACTTAGAGGGGCTCAGTTCAGCAGCACATATATTCAAATTGGAACAATATAGAGATTCCATGTAGGCACTAAATCCCTGTAATTTTTAAATCATGTAAAGTAAGTGTGTACTTTCCTCCCAGACCTGAAATAAGCCATTTGTAAAGGAAGAGGAGCTGAGTGCTGTCAGCCCACACAGCCTAATGCCTCGCACCTGGTCTGCATCCACGAAGAGGAACTTGTCGACAACAAGCGGGAAGAGCACGCCCAGGAAGAGAATCTTGTAGCCCCAAATGATACGCTGCTTCTCCGACTGCTGGTGCAGCCACCGCGCCATTTGTACTGAACAAGCTCATACTGGAAGTTATACTCCTTCGCCATGTATGGGATGAACTCCTACATTAGATATGGGCAACGACAATGATTGACTTAGGTTACGAAAACCAACAGAAGTCAACTGCCAGGGTCACAGTACAAGCAAAATATGTTTACTACAACCACGGTTAAACAATTGAAAACTGGAGCTGCAAATCCTTATTTATGATTTCTGATCCTGAAATGATGGGGGTATTTTCCCCCCCTTTCTTTAATTTGTTTAAACACTGCGATTTACAAAGTACAAAGCTTTTCGCAGTACAGTTGTTAGAAAGACTCATCGTTCAGCACCAATGCCACCACCAGTGTGACACCACCACCACCATAGACCCGCATTTCACACCCACCCCATCCCCTTACCTGCTCCCTTGGCCTGCGCCAATTATGTTGATCATTACAGCCCATATAAGGTAATGGCATTGACAAAGTCATGGCTTTTTTTTTTCTGGGTTGATGTGTGGGAGTCTGACCGATTCTGTCCTTGGATTCATTTTCTGGGTTTCCAGTAATATTGATTTTTCTACTGTCAACCCCAGACTCACCACCACTGCACATACGGACAACACCTATTTCACATTTATCTCAACCTCTACTATGAGCTTGACCTGTGCATACACTGAATAATCTATTCTATATTGCTCGTTTGGCAACTATCGCCCCACCTGCCTGTTTGTCATCTACAAGCTGTTCACTCGAATCATCCTGAACAGGATTGGCAAAACATTAGATGAAGGACAACCATGCGAGCAAGCAGGCTTCCAAAAAGGATTCAGCACAATCGACCATATCCACACAGTAACCAAGCTCACTGAGGTTTGTAGGGAGTACAAGATCCTGCTCTGTCTCACGTTCATTGATTTAAAGAAAGCCTTTGATTCTGTGGAGACTGAAGCAGTCATCGAAGCCCTAGCCAAACAGAGTGTTCAAACCCAATACATCAAGATCTTTCATGAGCTGTATTACGGATTCACCACCAGGATCTCACCATTCTACAAAGAAGTGAACATCGATGTCAAAAGAGGGGTTTGGCAGGGTGACACCATTTCACCAAAACTCTTCAACGCCACCCTCGAGAACATCATGTGACAATTAGAATGGGAAGGAATGGGAGTGAAGATAGATGGTCGGGCAACTACACCACCTGCACTTCGCTGATGACAACGTTCTAATAACACCAAACATTAGCCAAGCGGCACAAATGCTGGCTGACTTCGACTGAGAATGTGGAAAGATAGGTCTACAGCTCAATCTCAACAAAACTATGTTCATGAGAAATGAACTAGTTCCAGAGGCCCCATTCACTCTCAATGGAACAGACATCTCTGAATGCAGCAGTTATGTGTACCTAGGTTGAGAACTCAACATGATGAACGACCTAAAACCTGAACTGTGCAGAAGGAAGAGAGCGGCAGCAATGCCTTCAAAAGTATCAAAGGAATAGCTAAAAGGACAAAGAACCTCCGGCTCCGGGCACATCTCTTTGACTCCACCGTTCTCCCTGCACTACCATACACCTCAGAGACCTGTGCCCTACGAAAGCAGGATGAGAATGCTATTCAGGTCTCACAAAGAGGAATCGAAAGAGCTATGCTAGGAATATCACGCCTCACTCAAGTGAGAGAAGGAATCGGAGCTCCGACCTCCGTCGCTGTTCCAGAATCAGGGACACTGTCTCGCTTTGCCAAGGCATCGAAAATCAGATGGGCTGGACATGTAATGCGATTTGGAGACAACCGCTGGACTAGAGCCATTACCGACTGGATCCCACGGGATGTCAAAAGATCACGTGGCCGCCCACCTACAAGATGGTCAGACTTCTTCGTCAAGACCCTGAATGAACAGTTTGAGGCTCTTCGTATTCCTGAAGCAACTAGATGCCATTGGGCTACACTGGCACATGATAGGGTCAAATGGAAATGTTACTGGCGCCCGCATGAGCAAATCGATGAATAACGAGATTCAAGTGATCAAGTGATATTGCTCGTTGGGGCCACTTCTCTAAACAGTCGCTGAATATCTCCACCTCTACTGAGCTTGTCCTACGCACACACGGAATAATCTATGCTATGCTGCTCGTTGGGGCCACTTCTCTAAACACAGTCGCTGAATATGATCTTAGACAAAACTCATTGGAGATTCTTGAATCTCCACTTTGCTATCCGAGTATCAGATATCTGAGTAACAGGAAATTTCCCATATGTTCCCACAGACCAAACATGGTGTCCACACACTTGTGTTTCTATGAAATGTGATGGGATACCATGACAGAGTATTCTGCCTGTTTGGAATCACCTAAACAATGTAACTGCTTTGTCTTCCTACCATGTTGCTTCTAGTCAAAGAGCTTAAGCGAAGATTTACACTAAATTTAACAATGACACAGAACTATCAGTATCATTTGCATTTTGAATTTTTCTTTTTTCTTTTGTTTTGTCATTCAGGTACACAGTCACAACAGTACTATAACCTTTATGATTTTGATATAAAAACTTCCTGCACCTTCAACACTCGCGTCTCCCTAGCCTTCCACCGCTGTCCTTGTGTCTTCCTTCACCCCGAAACCCGCCTTCTCCTTACTGCCATGCTACGTCTATGTACCAGTGTACACACCAGCCCTCTCCTTACTGCCACTCTGTGTGTATGTACCACAGTGTGCATACCCGCCCTCTCCTTGCTACCCTGCTCAGTGTATGTACCACAGTGTACACACCTGCCCTCCTCTACTGCAGGGCAAGGAATTGCCCCATTGTGGCTGCTGCACCCAGCTCTGCAATACGGAGTTGTGCAGAGACCTTCCATGTTAACCTTTCTGTTTAGGGCCTAGACCCCAAGTTGTGGAATCACCAAGTCCTATAAAAGCTGGATTCAGACTCAGTTAAGAAAATTCTTCACAGACTTCTGGATAACTATTTAGTGTGTGTGTTTAAGGAAAAGGAACTTTACATTTGTCTATATTTAATTTCATTAAGACACTTCTCGAGGTTGGTGCTCAGCTAGCTCTAACCGGAGAATAGCAAAGCAAACCCAAACACTTAGTAGATATATTGCCCTCAAGTCTGCTACCAAATACAACTGAATACCAAATACAACTTGCAAAGTGACAAGTGACTAGGATACACTAATTCAGATGTATCCTAGTAACAGAAAATAAATTTAATTATACAGATGAAATGAAAGTAGCACAAAGTGTATTACGCTGTACATGTTTCCTTAATAAGAATGTTTCCCTTTCCCTGGAAAACAAACCTTAAAAGTGGGGGACAAATAATTCTTCAAGAACCAGAATTTCACAGGGGTCTTGGTGTTCTTCAGGACTGAGAGCATCATTATACTGTGAAGAAAAGCCAGTAATAACGTCATTGCCAATGCTCTGAGAGCTCAGCTAAGACAGTCATCACAGTCCCTAGATCTCCATTCTCCAGGACACAGTTTTTTTCTTTATTAAATATTTTATTATATCACCATGAGATCTACAATTACAACATTGTTCATGTTTGGAGGTTTCGGTCACATAGTTTTCCAGCACCCCGCCCTCCACCAGTGCCCATTTCCCACCACCAATGTCCCCAATTCCCTCCCCCTCCCATAGCCTGCCTAAATGGCAGGTTCTTTATCTCTTTTCTCTCTCCCTCTCTTTTCCTTCTCCTACACATTGTGGGTTGCACTATATACAGTTAGAGGCCATCATATGCATTTTTCTGCCTGTATTCAATGCTCAGTGCTAGGTTGGTATTAGCCCTTTCGACATTTATTCACACATGTTCCCTTCTCTGTCTTACCTAACCTCTGACTCCTACACGTTTGCGGTAATTTCCACTTTTGGTAAGACCTCCTGATCCACGTTTCGCCTGACATTAGATTTTGGTGTCATAATATGGATATATATATTTACATATATATATATTTATGTCATACAAATAAAAGCAGTCATTCTATATCTCTCTCTTTCCTTCTGACTAATTTCACTCAACATGATCCTTTCCATGTCCATCCATTTATAGGCAAATTTCATAACTTCATTTTTCCTAACAGCTGCATAGTATTCCATTGTGTAGATGTACCACAGTTTCTTTATCCAGTTCTCGGGCATACTGGCTGTTTACAGGTTCTGGCTATTGTGAATAGTGTTGCTATGAAAATAAAAGTGCGGATTGTGATTCCGCTGTGTGTTTTTGGCTTCCCAGGGTATATTCCCAGGAGTGGTATGGCTGGGTCAAAAGGGAGCCCAATTTCTAGTCTTTGGAGGAATGTCCATATTGTTTTCCAGAAAGGTTGTACAAGCCGACATTCCCACCTACAGTGTATGAGAGTCCCTTTTTTCCCCGCATCCACGCCAGCACTTGTTGCTTTTACCCTTTTGAATATGGGCCAGTCTCTGTGGTGTGAGGTGATATCTCATTGTTGTTTTGATTTGCATCTCACTGATGATTAGTGAGGATGAGCATTTTTTCATATGCCTTTTGGCCATTCCGATTTCTTCCGTGTCAAAGTTTCTGTTCATCTCTTCTCCCCATTTTTTAATGGGGTTGGCTGTTTTCTTCTTATATAGCTGTTCTTATATAGCCTGATATATCCTGGATATTAACCCCTTATCAGATGAGTACTGGGTGAATATTCTTTCCCATTCTGTGGACTGTCTTTCTATATTGGTCACTGTTTCTTTCGAGGTGCAGAAGCTCTTTAGTTTCATGTAGTCCCATTATGTTTATCTTTTCTTCTAGTTGCTTTGTTAATGGTGTTTCACCTTTCAAGATGTCTTTAGCTCAATGTCGTGGAGGGTTTTTCCTATATTTTCTTCAACGTACTTTATGGATTCTGGTCTGACATTGAGATCTTTAATCCAATTTGATCTAATTTTTATGCAAGGTGTTAGACACAGGTCCAAATTCATTTTTTTACATGTAGCTGTCCAGTTTTCCCAGCACCACTTGTTGAAGAGGCTTTCCTTACTCCAGTTTGGACTCTTTGCACCTTTATCAAAGATTAACTGATCATGTCTTTGAGGGTGGGTGTCATATACTCAACTCTACTCCATAGGTCCACAGGTCTGTTTTTGTTCCAATACCACGCTGTTTTAATTACTACTGCTTTGTAGTACAGTTTGAGGTTGGGAAAGGTGATGCCTCCCATCTTCTTTTCCCAAGGATTGCTTTAGCTATACGTGGGGGTTTATTATTCCATACGAATTTCAGGAGTGTTTGGTCAATTTCTTTGAAGAATGTCATGGGTATCTTTATAGGGACCGCATTGAATCTACTCTACTCTACTCTAGGGAGTAGAGCTTGACAATGTTAATTCTCCCCATCCATGAGCAGGGAATGTGTTTCCATTTCCTCGTGCAGGACACAGTTCTTGATGGAGCAAGTCAGTGAGGCAACGAGAGACCCTCTAGCAACCCAATCAGGTGGAACGGGGTGCTTCCCAAAGTGACGTGGCTAATAAAGAAAATGTTTTCATCATGTCATATTTTTAAGTAGATTGGTCCACAAACTGACAGACTTGTTCAGATGAGTAAGGGGTGATAGTTAAGGCACTGCACCATGCTAGGATAATTTGTGAAGCAACAGCAGCTCTGTGTGGGGCAGGGACAGATAGTACAGCGAGGAGGGCACATGCCTTGCATATGGCCGACCTGGGTTTGATCCTTGGCGTCCCATATCCCAAGCTCTAGGAGTGATTCCTGAGTGCAGAGGCAGGAGTAATCCATCAGCATTCGCAAGTGTGGCCCCAAAAAAAAAAAAAAACAAACCAACACCAACTGTGTGTAACCACACAGCTCCCATGGCCCAGAGGTCTGAAACTGCTGGACAAAGGGCAGAGGCAAGGGGGTTTCCAATGGTGAGAGCACCAGAATCCCCAACTTCCTCCAGAAAATCAATGAGAACAAATGCAGAAGTGAAGCACTTTCATCATGACCTAACATAATGATCTGAGCTCTTTACTTGAGCTGAGGCCTTGCTCATTTGGGTCTGTCATGAAGAATGAACAGGAAAGAGAGCCCCAGGTCGGGAATGTATAAGAGCCCCATTTCAGTTGTGCTGATAGCAGGTGACCTGGGTCTTCTCATCCCATGTGCGAAACAGGCATCTGGGGTGATAACGAGGATCCTCAGGCTCTGCAGCCTGCCAAACCCTCAGAGGGCAGGGCCCCAGTCTCCCTACTAACTTCCTAAGTGCTTATTTAAGCAATACGTGGGAACCAATTAAACATCATGATTTATAACCCTGAGCGCAGAGGTAGAAAAAAGACTTACAGTTGAACCTATACATACATACATACATACATACATACATACATACATACATACATACATACATATATACATACATACATACATATATATATACAGAGAGAGAGAGAGAGGGGGGTCTATATTGCAAACCTTGATATTGAAAATAGGTCAAAATTAATACAACTATAAATGGTCACCTAGCCACAGTCCTCAAAGCACTTTAAGTATAATAGAAAAACTCCCATGCGAATTTCCACTCTCATCCAGAGTCCTGTGACAAGTCCATTCACACACACTGAAATAATCAATGTGACTCACCGAAGAAACCGTTCATAGAGATGGCCCGATGCAACAGAAAAGATATTAATTATGTTGTCTTTGTCTTGCTTCACTTCCTCAGTCTTTTGTCCTCCTGAAAAGCCCCTGGAATGAGAAAGGAAAGAGCAGCTGAAGTACTGTTGGGCACACAGCCTGGAGATGGGCCCCTTTCGCAAGCAGGGAGGAGGAGCCAGCAAGCACAAAGCTTCATCACGGGGCGGGAACAGGGTAGTTCCCAAGGGTGACGGAAAAGAGCTGCTTTGGGAATTGAATCAAAATGGAATGTTCCTATGGCAGATCAGAACAACAGGCTACTTGATGGACAACCACCAGGCAACTATGCAAGGAGCAGGTCCAGCTCAGGGAGAGCGACATTCACCAGGACAGTACAGCAGTTTCTCTCAGATCGCTCTGACCATACAGGGTAGAAAAGAGGATGGGTCTACTCTCCTGTAGATGGAGGGAGATGGCATTTATATCTTGCAGTGACCCTTAAATACAGTACTCTTTGAAATGATGCCAGCTTACCATTTGAAAGAGTCCCAAAATCCAGATTCATTCTCATTCGCCCCATCACTCAGCAAGTCTTCATTCACCATGTCTGCCTTCTTCTGAACCTGTAATCATGCGAAGGAATGTTACTTCTGCCAAACTGATTTGGACAGGCGTATGCATTACATATCCATCTGTGCAGAGTGCTGGCACAGGGGGACTCATGCACCCATGGGTAAGGGCAGCCAGCGCGGATCGGGCACTGGACAAGTCAACAGAAGCACCTGCAGAGCTGGAGTGACAACAGAGCAGGGAGAGCGCTTGCCTTGCACTCGGCCAACCTGGGTTCGGGTTCAATCCCTGGCAACCCATATAGTCCCCAGAGCACCCACTAGGCGTAATTCCTGAGTACAGAGCTAGGAGGAATCCTTGAGCATCGACAGATGTGACCCAAAAAGCAAAAACAAACACACAAAAAAAGAAGCATCTATATCCTGATATTCAATCAACACCCCAAGAGCAGTCCCAAAAAACTCATTAAGACAGTAACCATTGCAGCACAAAAAATTCAACAGAGGAGATGGTCTCAGGGAAACAAAGCCAACTCTGGGGGTTAGCACTGACAGGGGGAAGTCACTTCATGCCGCAGCCTTATTCCAGGAGGAAGTGTTACAGATCTGGAACTTTTCTCTGTACAGGGACTATTTTCTGCTTAATTATATGCAGTCTGATGACTACATTTTACTTGAATTTAAGACACTACAAATTATGGAATTCTGATAGAAGTGAGAAGGTATTAAAAAGGGCTACCATATATTATAATTATGATTTCCACTGCCTTCTCTCTCCTAGTTCTGGGATAAAGTATCAATAATAACATGAACTGTGGCTACATAAGCAACACAATATCTATGAAAACACTGAAATGAGACTCACAATATTTTTTTTACTTTGGAGACACATCTGACTGTGCTTAAAGCTTTAACTCCTGGCTCTGTGTTCAGGGATCATTCCTGGTAGGACTCGGGGATTAAACCCAGTTTGAACACATGGGTGCAAAGCAGGTGCCCTACCAGCTCTGATCTCTCCACCCCAAACCTTATACTACTCAAGAGGCTCTATAGACTCCTATTTACAAAAGACTAAATCTTGGGAGTGTCTTTTTTCTTACTCAGCTTCATGAGAGGGGTCATGGACGGTACTGTGAGTTACGGTATAGTGTTAGGTTTGGTATAGGACTGGCAGATTATGAAATGATTACACAATATTAGCATTATTGTTGATATAATAATGCTTTCCCCCATCTTAGTTTTTGAGTCAGATCTGGTGGTGCTCAGGGTGACCATACAGGAAGCTGGGGACTGGCTGTATGCAAGGCTATTAGGTTACCCTTTGTTTACCCTTTGTTTATAGTCTGTCTCCCACTTGCCAGCCCTGGGTTTTGTATTGTAAATGAAAGGTTGCTTCTCTCTTTTCTGTATGCCCTTTAAGTAGCCTTATGCTAGTATAAAGGATTTTTGTATAGACACAGTTAAGGTGATGCATTTGTGATATAGGAGTTAATTAACTCTGAATCAGTTACTCCTGGGCATCCATCATATTTCCTAACTTAAAAACTCAGTTACCCTTAAATTGATTCTATTTCTTACACTCCAAAAGGAGAGGCTCATCATGGGACTGGATGGACCCATAGCAAGCCATGAGTAAACCACACAGGCCTCAACATGGGAAGGACTAAATGTCCTAAGCAATATTATAAGCTAAGAGAAAAGTCATGGAACAAATTCTCATGACCCAAAGATAAGCAACAAACTGATAAAGAATCCTGTGAAGATTAGAAATAAAACACGTCCAGTGGGTAGAGCGCTTGCCTTGCATGCGGCCGACCCAGGTTCGATCCCCGGCATCCTATATGGTCCCCTGAGCACCGCCAGGAGTAACGCATGAGCATTGCCAGGTGTGACCCCAAAAAGCAAAGAAAAAAAAAAGGAAGAAAGAAAAAAAAAAAAGAAATAAAACAAACTGGCAAGAGAAAAATAGTCAGGAATATATGGCTAGATGTACCCAGGAACGGTCACCCTGTAAGTTTAGTCCCAGGTACAGATAAATGTCTATATATTTTACTATGTTTATATAAAATGGCTAGAAATATTATTAAGATAATTGTTTACTAGCTAAGGAAAGTAGAAAACAACACACCAGGATTCCGCCGTTGCCCTGGGCAGGCATATAGATCCAAAACAAGATCTAGAGGGCGGTCACGGAAAAGATGAACTTAAGGCCTATTACCTCTTGTAACTCCCTTCTCCCAACCTTCAGTAAAGTCTCTAGGAGATTAGACTTGATGGTGGTGTGTGTGGAGTCAGGTGGAGTGAGGGAGTGGAGAGAGATTAAAATAAGAACTTCAGACTTTCTAGAGACTGTGGTCTTGTTCCTTTGTGCATCAGTCGGAAGGATGGTCGCCAACCCCAAACACAGCCAGGAAATCCACCGAACCCCAATATCTGTTGGGGATCCCACTGTACTGTATCCCACTGTACAACCTAGGATCTCCTAGGGCTGGAGATCCTGTACTGTATCTCCAGTCCTAGGAAACAACACATCATATCAACTTCCACTGTTTGGTGATGATTTCAAGATACACATTTTTATGTAAAACGAAAGAGTATCAGTTCAGTGCTACTTTACCAAATACAAAGTCAATCCTTTAATAAGCCAGTCTTACCTTCACTTTAATAATTTTACTCTTAAAATTGTTGAGGACAACAACAACATCATCAGCATCAGGTGGAGAATCTGTACCATCATGACTTAGAGAAAAAAAAGAAGTAACACAGTTACTCTAAACCAAAGTTTTCAAAACACAGGAAACACTGTGACACCAATCAGTCTTATCTGTCTGTATCTTAAGCATCAAGAAGTTTGGGTTTATCCCCCGCCCCCAGTCTTCAGGAAGTCCCTTCAAGCTACATAGAAGCCCTTGTCCAAAGTCAACCCTTACAATCATCAGCCACAGGATACATTTTCTTACTAAGTTCACTCTAGCAAATGGTATCCAAGGAACAACATAATCCAGAAGCCATGCATCCAAAGAGCACCAGGTCTGATGCGAATGCTGCATCTTCACTCAGGGAATGCTGGAGCCACTCTGCTCAGCCACCAGCGACTCTGCCCTTCTCCTCAATGGGCAAGCACCAGGGCAGGTAACCCTGGCTCTCTGCTCAGGGATCTCTCATAGTAGGGCTCAGGGAACAAACCCAGGTCTGCCGCATCACTGACCCCTAAACTCCTTATGCAAGCTTAAAAATTCTGTCACAGCAAGGGCCAAGATAGCACAGTGGGTAAGGTGCTTAGCTTGTACATGGTCAAAGCAGGTTGAATCCCCAGCAGCCCGAATGGTGGCCAGAGTCCACCAGGAGTGATTCTTGAGGAAAGAGCCATGAGTAACCCCTGAGCATCTCCAGGTGTGGCCCAAAAACAAACAAATAAAAAAATCTGTCAAACCTTATTTGGAGAAATCATCAAAAAGCAAATCTTTACATTGAAGAGGTTACTATTTAGATTAGCCTTCATTCCGTGTCAGACATATTGTAAACCAGAAAAAAAAAAAGTCAGAGGCAGAGAGAGAACAGTCAAAGAGAACTCCCACAGAGCTAACATATGAGATTCTACAGACCAGAAGAGAATGGTGGGATATGTTTTATAAAAATAGGGCCGGAGCGATAGTCCAGCAGGTAGAGTGTTGTTTGCCTTGCATGTGGCCGGCCTGTGCTGGCCCGGGTTTGATCCCCCGGCATCCCATATGATCCCCGAGCACTGCCAGGAGTAAGTAATTCCTGAGTGCGGAGCCAGGAGAAACCCCTGAGCAATGCCGGATGTGGCATCCCCCCAAAAAAAAAATCGAACTGAAACCTCACTCCAGCCATCTCCCAGACACGCATCTAGAAATCTCCAAGGAGACCAATAAACTGAAGACAAATTACCAGTCTGTCCCACGCCAAGTTGAACAAGGGGAGATCTGGAAGGGGAGACCGGCGCCTCACCCAGTCCGTCTCAACAAAATCCCAACAGTCAGAGACCTCAACTGCAAGCGCAGCTATTTCCCAGGCTGGATTTCACTACTAGAAAGAGCCCCACCCATGAGAGAAGCTGTTTTTCCAATCAGGAATGCGGGTCCCCTGTGGCTGATTCCTCCAGACATTCTTGGAGCCAGGATTTGGGCATCAGCCCATCTCCCACTCTCCAGAAGGCCAGGTGGCCACACGCACAAACTGCTTTGGGCACCACTGCAACCTCACTCCGCCATGTCCCAGACACACATCTAAAAATCTACAAGGAGACCAATACACTGCAGACATGCTACTGGCCGGCGGCTCCAAATTCTAAAAAAAGTGTATAGACACAATCTCTATTCAATAAGAACATAGCAGTAATTTATTGTACAGGAGGATCAAATGGCCCATAGGGTCCAGGGTGAGATTTAACAATCCCTATTAGCTGCAGCAGTACACTATGCCCAAAGCCTCTGCACCTTGCCTGGAGTTACCTCCTGCAGGCCACTTTGTAGATAAGGGGCAAGAAAACAGTTTGAATCTGTGACTTTATGTGGCAGTATATCTTACCATGTATTCTATGTTAGCTGGTATATTGTATCTCATGCTACCACAATCATCGTGGGTCTAGAGAGATCTTACCGGTATATTTACCTGGCCACATTGGATCGCTAAGTAATTAGACCTGAGAGAAATGCTGTTTGCCTCCAAGGAAACAAGTGTAGCTCCCTAATAAGTCTAAAGGCTCATACAAAACAACTATGAAACAAAGACAAGAATCTTGTGAAAGCTTGGAAAAATATATACCTGGCTGTAGAATATCCATTGGCACAATGCATGCCTTTGTAATCTGAGATACAGTTCATCTCAGATGCCCTTCTTCCACATTTACAAGGGCCTGCAGCCTTGGCTGGGCAATATTAACATTTCAATGGAATTAGGTGAGGTCCTGGGAGAAGTTACCTGAGAGGGACTAACCTTAACTGCTTTCCCTTGATGTGGGCCAGTCTGGGTGGAAAAGTTATAAAAGCTATAGCCTGCTTTCTTTCAGAATGCCTTTTTCAGAATGCCTTTTGGCTTTTTCACCTTTTGCCTTTTAGCCTTCTCCCTCTGTCTCTCCTCTCTCCTTTCTCTTCTCTGTTGGGCCTTACCACTTGGTAACAGCCATCTTGGCCTACCTACACGTGGCCAGGGCCCAGCTAGGAACCCAAAGCCTGGGTTTTCCTGTTACTGGACTATAAACCAGAACCTGTGATAGTAAAGCCTTTTAAAACTGCGCTTGAACATATCGAAAAGAGCAAGAAAAACAAGTGCTGGCGTGGATGCGGGAAAGGGGACTCTCATCCATTGTTGGTGGGAATGTAGACTGGTACAGCCTTTTTGGAAAACTATATGGACATTCCTCCAAAGACTAGAAATCGAACTCCCATTTGACCCAACTATACCACTCCTGGGAATATACCCTGGGAAGCCAAAAACACGCAACGGAAACGCCATCCCTACTGTTATATTCATAGCAGCATTATTCACAATAGCCAGAATCTGCAAATAACCAGAGTGCCCGAAAATTGATGATTGGATAAAGAAACTATGATACATCTACACAATGGAATACTATGCAGCTGTTAGGAAAAATAAAGTTATGAAATTTGCCTATAAATGAATGGACATGGAGAGGATCATGTTGAGTGAAATTAGTCAGAAGGAGAGACAGATATAGAATGACGGTATTTATTTCCATGACATGAATACACACACACACACACACACACACACACACACACACACACACACACACACACACATAAATATTATGATACCAATATCCAAGGTCGGGCGAAACGTGGATCAGGAGGTCTTGTCAAAGGTAGAAATTACCACAAACGTGTGGGAGCAGAGGTTAGGTAAGACAGAGAAGGGAACAGTGTGCCATAATTGTCTAAAGTCTATTACCACATAGAACTTAGCATTAAATACAGGCAAAAAGATACACATGATAACCTCTAAGCATATGTATTACAATCCACAATATGTAAAAGAGAAGAGAGAGAGAGAGAGAGAGAGAGAGAGAGAGAGAGAGAGAGAGAGAGAGAGAGAGAGAGAGAGAGAGAGAGAGAGAGAGAGAGAGAGAGAGAGAGAGAGAGAGGAGAAGTTGGGGAGGGGTGGGGAGGGAATCGGGGACATTGGTGGTAGGAAATAGGCACTGGTGGAGGAATGGGTCCTGGAACACTGTATGGCGGAAATCCAAACATGAACATTTTTGTAATTGTTAAAAAGAATTTTTTTTAATTAAAAAAAAAGAAAACTGCGCTTGACTCCTGAGTTTTCATCCATCCCCCACCAGCTTCAGAAGTAGAAAGGAACTCGTTTCCTGATATCAGTGGAGGACCCAACAATTAACCTTCTTCTATGAATATGCTTTTTGACCATATTTAGCAAATTAGTTCTAACAAGCAAGATAAATTATTCAGTACAGGCTCAAGATAGGTCCAAAGAGTAGTTGTAAAAACCTGAAATACTGATGATCCAAATTTGCATATAATAGATATGGAATGACTGCATTTATTTGCAGGATAATATATACAGTATATATTACATATTACACATATATTATAATATATGTATATATATATTTATTTACTATGATACTAATATCCAAGGCCAGGCAAAACATGGATCAGGAAGTCTTGTCAATAGGTGGAATCAACCGCAAAGTGTTTGGGAGTCAGAGGTTAGGTAAGACAGAGAAGAACAGTGTGCTAATAATAGCTGGAAATGATAATACCAGCCTAGAACTGAGCACTGAATGTAGGCAAAGGGATATACATAACCTCAAATGTGTGGATTACAATCCACAATGTGTAAGGGAGAGAGAGAGAGAAAGAGAGAGAGAGAGAGAGAGAGAGAGAGAGAGAGAGAGAGAGAGAGAGAGGTAAAGTGCCTGCCACAGTGTCAGGCCAGGGGTGGGGAGGGAACTGGGGACATTGGTGGTGGAAAATGGGCACTGGTGGAAAGATGGATGCTGGAACACTGTATGACTGAAATCCAAACACGAACATCTTTGTAATTGTATATCTCACGGTGGTGTAATATAAAATAAATTAGCACGTAGCCACCTCAGAATCAATACAATGACTACTTATACATGAATAAACAATACAGTTAGTGCTGGCAGAGGAAGCAGGCATGGGGATAGAGGGCAGCAAAGGAAGGCCTTTGGTGGTGGGAGGGGCACAAGGTGACAGGATTGGTGTTAAATGATGAGTGCTTGTAACAACTGTACTGTGAAAAACTTTGCAAACCTCCGTGTTTAAATAAAGGGGGAAATTAAATTAAATGAACATCTCCCAAGAACGCTCATCCAGCATGATTATCACTCAAATGTGAAAGGGAAATGCAGAGCTATGCAGACAAGCAACAGCTTAGAGAATTCACAGCCTTGAAACCACTTTCAAAGGAAACTTCTTTAAAAAGACAAGACAGACTCCATGAATACTTGTAACTTCTACAAGATAATGGCAGTAAACTCCTTCATCTCCATCATCCATAGTGTGCCAGGATGGATCAGAAAACCAAACTCAAGTTCTTGCTGTCTACAAGAGGCAGATCTCAACAGTCAAAGCTCATTGTTGAAGGCTGGAGAAAAACTGCCTCCAGAAGACTGGGGTGGCCATACTTACAGTGGATTTCAAATCAGGAAAGGCCAGAAGGGATAGGGATGGTAGCTTCTTAATGATCAAGGGACCAATACAACCAGAAGAACCCACATCCCTAAACATATATGCACCTCATGATGAACATGCAAAGATTTAAGGCCACTGCAAACAGGCAAGGGACACTGAGTGCAACACTCCCATCATGCTGGGCAGACCAATTAGGCAAAGACTCAGCCAGTAGAAACTGGTCTTGAAAGAAGACACAGACCACAAGCAGACATCTAAGGGCCTTCCAAACCCCCAAAAGGTCAGACACACATTCCTCTACAGTCTCGGGCAGACCACTGATGGGCACAGAACACAGCTCCATGAAAGCCTATCAGCTCTCCTCAGAACTCATCACTGTGAATATGAAAATTAATCACCCAGAGAAACAGGGGCCCAGGGAGAAACAGGACTCAAACACTTGGAGGGGACTAAACAAAAATAAATTAAAAAAAAAAGATAAAAAAGTGGGGGAGGGATTAACCACAAAATACAGACACTTAGCAAGGGAACATAAGGACAAAGGCAGCAGTACTAGGGTGCTGGTGGCCAGGAGTGAGCTGACAGGGCTGTGTGGCAGGCGGACTCTCCAAGGGCAGAGGTGGGGTTACCGCAAAGCATGCACAAAACTTATCAATGCTCTTTCCTCCTCCCTAGATTCTGGGGCCAAGGGTGATCTTGGCATCTCCTTTGAAAACATTGCATACTTCCGTCCAGCTATTCTCAACACCACATGAAAGAAAAAGAAGGGCTGGAGTCATAGTACAGTGGATAGGGCATTTGCCTGGCATTTGGCCAACCTCGGTTTGATCCGCAGCATCCTATTTGGACCCCCAGCACTACCAGGAGTAGTTCCTGAGTGCAGAGTCAGGAGTAACTCCTGAGCATTGCTGGGTATGACAAAAAAGGAAGGAAGGAAGGAAGGAAGGAAGGAAGGGAGGGAGGAGGAGGGAGGGAGGAGGGAGGGAGGGAGGGAGGGAGGAGGGAGGGAGGGAGGAAGGAAGGAGGGAGGGAGGGAGGGAGGGAGGGAGGGAAGAGACAGATGAGAAGCAACAGGGCAAGGTCAGGGGACTCAGGTACATTGGTGGTGTTAAGGAATGATAGAACGAAACATCCAAACCACAGAGTCAACAGCACTGAAATCATAAGACCCATAATTTAACCAATGAAGAACCATGAGAACCAAACTTTAACCAATGAAGAACCATGAAACCAAACTTTAACCAAACGTGCTGGTCAAGACAGAGGGCTGGGGGCGGAGGGAACCATATGGGAGGGACTGTGAACACTGGTAGTAGATCAATGCTACAATATTGTAAAAACTCAACTATGAATAACTTTGTAAATCATGCTGCTTTAATTAAAAAAAAACTGCAACAGTACTTACAACCATGGTACCTCAATAAAAATTGCAGTAGAATATAATAAATTGACAACGAAATAACTGAATGGGCTGGAGCTAGAGCACAGCAGGTGGCACCTGCCTTGCAGAGTCACCTTGTGCTTGACCCCTGTCTCCACACAGCTCCAAAAACACCCCTAGGAGTGATTCCTTTAGCACAGAGCCAGGAGTCAGCCCTGAGCACTGCCAGGAGTGGGCCCTCCAAATCTTATAAAAGGGAGCATGATTTTATTATTCCAAAATTGCTTGCGGTAAACCTTTACACTAAGTCCTGGCTCCTGTCAGAAGCCCTTGGAACAGGTCCACAGTCTCAAGAGACCTGGAGAGGGTAAGACCAGCACCACGCTCACAGCCACCATGCAGGGGAACTGGCCATCTTCACCCAATGCCCTGGGGCAGGGAGCATACTCTCCAGTAGAACACTGGACTGCCCTTCATCTCCCGTCTTCTTTCTTGAAACGGCCCAAGTTCTCACTGTCTGTGCTTTTTATTCAGAACAGAACAGCCCGATTCAACAATACGGTCAGCGTAGAGGACTGACAACAAGTGGTCCCACAGCTAACCTGACTAACCAGCAGCGCCCAGCAACGCCTCCCCAGTTAACCTGTCCGTGTCACTGAATCCTACCTGTAGATTCTATAAATATCTTCTGAACGTCCTTTTCTCAGTCTGAGAATCCAAGCGCCTGGATTGGCTTTTAACTGAAAGTAGCCCTATTGTAAAGGGGGAAAAAAGACAATTTATTCATCTATTTATTTTGGTTCTGGGCTACATCTGGCAGTGCTCAGAGCTTACTCCTGGCTCTATGCTCAGGGATCACTCCTGGTGGAATGCAGGGGACCACATTTGGTGCCAGGGATCGAACCCAGGTCAGCCATGAGCAAGACAAATGCCTTATACACTGTGCCTCTGGAGAACCGGAAACGACTGACTGAGGTCGTGCTGAGACTGAAATCAGGAAATCAGGCCCTTGTGCTCCACCTCCCAGGTCTCTTGGTCACTGAATCTGAGACAGGATAGCAAATAACAAATCAGTAAAACTCCTGTGTGTGTGTGTGTGGGGGGGGGCAGGGAGAGGAGGGAAACTTTCCACATTAGAAATATTATCAAAACATAGGTTAGTCAAGCCAAGAAGCTGTGCTGCAATAAATAATTAGTTGTCCGGGGGCCGGAGCGATAGCCCAGCAGGTAGGCGCGTTTGCCTTGCACGTGGCTGGCCCATGCCGGCCCAGGTTCGATCCCCCGCATCCCATATGGTCCCCTGAGCACCGCCAGGAGTAATTCCTGAGTGTAGAGCCAGGAGAAACCCCTGAGCATTGCCGGGTGTGACAAAAAAAAAAAAAAAAAAAAAAAAAATTAGTTGTCCTATGTGTGAACAAGCTGTAAAATTCCGAATAATACTGATTCTTAAAAAAACCCCACTGCCATGAGCAATGTAGGTTTAAGGCCCAATTGTGTTACAGCAAGATTTTCTAGTACATTTTAAGTTGATGTGACACCTAGGGGCTGACTGAACTGACAGCTGTAATGATCAGAGTCAGTGGGCCTAAAGTCCTGTCAGAAAGCTAATGTTCAGAACGCCAAGCGCACCTTCAGAACTGACCCTCCTGACCTGCCTCATGATGTCACCTGAAATCTGACCATTTACCAGATTGGCCATGACGATGGTGTCCACGATGACAGGTTTGGCAGATGTCCCCAGGGTGAACTGCAGGCCCCGTGGCGGCTGGCCTGTGGTGATGTCGTAGCAGTGACCCTCCAGCAGCAGGTACTCCAGCTCATAGTCAGCAGCCACTACACTGTCCACCTGCCAAACCAGTGAGACATGACTGAAGGATCACTTAGCAGCAAGAAAAAACAAAGATTGATACACGCTGGGCCTGGTGCAATCACAGCTGTCACCCCAAGGGAAAAAGCACAGGGAGAGTGAGAGGATTTCTGGCACAGGGGTCCCAGAGAAGCTTTTGGGGAGATGGAAATGCCTGGACTCCTGGTTTTGTGGCTGAGTAACACCCTACACAATTTCCACAGGTCAGGTGGGTTGGGACCAAATGGGCTCTTGCCTGGAAAGAGGCAAATCCAGGTTTGATCCCTGGAACCCCATATGATCCTCCGAGCCCACCAGGAATAACCCCAAGTGCAGGGCCAGGAGCCAGCTCTGGGCAATGCCTGATGCAGCCACAAAACAAAACATACAAAACCCAACCGAGCCATGTGGGTTGAGAGTACAGTACACAAGGCTGACCCCAGTTCAGTCCCTGGCACAACATACTGGGCCAAGTATTGCCAGTAGGCCAAAGAGCATCAGAGCAGACTTGATAGTCCCAGAGTACCACAGGACCCTCATATCCCAGGCCTTGGTCAAGAACGGCTAGGAGGTGCCCTGGACTCCTGAGCATTGCCTTCCAAAGAGTTAGGGGAAAGGCCACAGAAAAATAAACTGATCAAGGAAACAGCAACAAAACAAGAGGTAAGAGTCTAGGGGAAGGGGGACCAGGTTGGGGGGGGCAGAGGCAAAAAAAAAGAGAGAGGTAAGAGTCTAACCTAGAAAATTAGAGTATTTTATATATACAATGTGAAAGCAACATGCCAACCTTTAGATGTTAACCTTTAGAATAACATCTAAAGGTTAAGGAAGAGAGATGAGAGTGAAGACATCCCGTGAGGTTCACTGATGCCACGAGAAACATCAGAATATGGAGACATCCCCGTGAAACTCACTGACAAAAGAAACATCAGCAAAATGGAGACATCCCCGAGAGGCAGGCACAGTGACCCATGAGAGACATCAGCAATACGGAGGCATCCCCATGCAGCTCACTGACGCCACGCAAACATCAGCAATAGAGGCATCCCTGTGAGCCCGCTGATGCCACTGAGAAACATCAGCAAAAATGCAAATCCATCTCGTTGATTAGAACATAACCAAAAAATACTGATTCTCGGGGCTGGAGCGATAGCCCAGCAGGTAGGGCGTTTGCCTTGCGACGCGGCCGGCCTGTGCCAGCCCGGGTTTAATCCCCAGCAGTGCATATGGTCCCCCAAGCACCGCCAGGAGTAATTTCTGAGTGCAGAGCCAGGAGTAACCCCTGAGCGTTGCCGAGTGTGACCCAAAAAGCGCAAAAAAAAAAAAAAAAAAAAAAAACCACTGATACTCTAAATACAAGTGTCTAGATATATTTAAATGTTCATAATGGCATAAAATCATCCATATTCCACTCCAACTGCCTGAAGTATTGCTGACTGCAAGCAGAAAGTATTATCTGACTAAAGTGACATGCCTTCAGGTGAACACAGTGGGATTCACGCTACGGCCCATCTACCCGAGCTACATGTGAGGGCGACACCAAATTCTCAAAGTGGAAGAAGCTAGAGGCAGGGCTCACGTGCTCAAGTCTTAGGCTGCCAATTTTCCAGAAAAGTAACCACAAAGGGAGGTGAGAAAGAACAGCCCTAGTTCTCAGCTAGGGAGAGATCAGCGCTGTGTTCCATGCCATACTTCCCTACACTCCTCTTGGTACTTTTTGTTTATTCCTTGAGTTTTCTAGAAAATTGAGGTCTTCAACAAAGGTTGATTCCTTGACAAGACTGTAGTAGTGGCCTAAGACAGAAATGGAGATCAACAGAACAAAACCTGCACAGTTGGAATTAAATGCCTGTTGACAAAGGTCAAATGAATGAGACAGAGCAGCCTTTTTTTCTTCTTTTTTGGTCACACCGGGAGATGCTCAGGGGTTACTCCTGGCTCTGCACTCAGGAATCACTCCTGGCGGTGCTCAGGGGACCATATGGGATGCCGGGGATCGAACCCGGGCCGGCACAGGCTGGCCACATGCAAGGCAAACGCCCTACCCGCTGGGCCCCCAGAGTAGCCTTTTGAACAAACTCATCACAAAGGAAGCACCTCACACCATCAATCAAAGTTAACACAAAGTTAACACAAAGTGAACGAAAGACTTGCATGTAAAAACTGAAAATTAAAAGTCTTAGGAGATAACAAAAGCAAATCTTTGTTATCTGGGATTTTACCAAAAACCAAGCAACAATAATAACACGGATAAGTTATATTTAATCAAGACCGGAAATATTTATGCTTCAAGGAGAGTATTCAGAAAGTAGGGAGGTGAGGGGGAAGCCTACAGAGTAAAACATATTATTTACTGATTTTCTATGTGATGAGGGATATGCTAAATTCAACTACAAAAAGATAAGGTAATCTCTGAAAACAGAATTTAGTCTTTTTTTAAGTGATATAAAACTGTCTACATTGGTGCCCGTGTTTTTCACACCTTTGTCTGTCTGTCTGTCACACCACAGGCAACTGGGCCCTCTCACTGTGCCTGCCCACACCAGTTGGCTCAGCTCTACAGCCTAGAGCCAAGTTTAGCTCTGAATCATTTTTTGAGTTCCTTTGCTCTGTGTCTTCAAATCCCATGAAGACAGTAATCTGATCTTTCTCTTCCTGAGACATTTCACTTAGCATCACAACCTATAACACCACCCTAGCTGGAGAGACAGTACCAAGGTTATGGTGTTTGCCATGTGGCTGTGGCAGCAACACTGGTTGACTCCCAGAACCTAAAAGACCCCTGAACACCGCTGGGTGTGGCCTCAAAACAATTTCATGTCTGAGCTGAGTACTTCTCCACTGTGTAAATATGCCATCTTTATCCACACACCTGCTCTGCAGCACACAACTGCTTCTGAATCCTGGCTCTGTAACAGCGCTGCAAAGAACATAACGTAAGCATCTTATCTAATTAGTGTTATATAGTCTTTAGGAACAGAAGTGCTGGGGCCAGAGTGGAAAGAGCATTTGCCTTATAGGCGGCCAACCGGGTTCGATCCCAGCATCCCATATGGTCCCCTGAGGAAAAGCAATTACCCCAGGAGTAATTTCTGAATGCAGAACCTGGAGTAACCCCTGAGCATCACCGGTGTGACCCAAAAAGAAAAAAAGTGCTGCCGCAGGGTCAGTCTTTAAGCTCTGGGCAAACTTTGATACTGCCTGCCAGAAAGGGATGGACCTTTTGTTTACACCCTATCAACAGGCATAAGATTTCTCTTCTTCCTACATCCTCACAGGAAATCTTGCAATCTTGAAGAGTATTTCCTTAATAGTAGGTACAATAGCATTTTTTATGTGACTCTTGGCACGGAGAGATGTCTGTTTTCTTCCCATTCTGGATAAAATTTTTTAAAGGGTAAGGAATTTAAATCTACATTTTATCTGCCAGGTAGATGGTAGAGTATTTGCCTTACATATAGAGGGTCTGAGTTTGATCTGACATTGAGAATAAATTAATAAATAAACATTTCTTCAAAGATGATACAAAATGGCCAAAGAATACATGAAGAATGTTCACCAATCTACCAGTGTTTTACTAAATGTGGGAAATGGTAAGGGCAGATCAAAACTCACCATGGAATATACACAAAGAGACTTAAGTGATAAACTCTAAATATCTGCAGGGCTAGCCCCAATATGTAAAATAAGAGGGAGAGAGATGCAGAGACAGAGAGAGAGAGACAGAGAGAGAAAGAGAGGAAACAGGGCTACCTGCTATTGAGGCAGCCTGGGGTGGGTGGGAGAGGGTGGGGTACATTGGTGGTGGAAATGGGGCACTGGTGGAGGGATGGGTGCTGGAATACTGTATTTCCAAGCACCAATTGTGAACATCTTTGTAATCTCACGGTGGTATAATAAAAAAATGTAAAAAAAAAAAAAGAATGTTCACCAGTAGACACAATGGTTCACTTGAGACTATCTCTCAAAAGATCAAATAGAGGATCACCCTCTATTTGAGGATCACCCCTCCCACCTAGCCATGCCACTCCTAAATACACTGTCCAAAGGAAATAAAAGATGAGCTACAAAAAACTTGCATACAGGCGTTCCACACAGAATTTACTCAAAATTCTTCAAATTGTGACGTAAATTCAGAATTTACGACAACCCACATGTCTACTGATAAAGTGAATTGGCCATGCCACATACACACAAGACACTCTCCACTGGCAATGAGACAGAAATACAGAGGAAAGGGACAGGATGGTGGGGGGGTTCTGGGCCACATAAAGAGTGCTCAAGGGATCCTGAGCACTGCGGTAAGGGATGGACAGAACCCAGTTCAGCCATGCGCAAGGCTAGAGTATTCGACCGCTGTACTCTAGCACCAGCACACCTCTCCCCGCCCAACTACATCTTAAACAGTTGGTACAAATGAGCAGAAACTCGGAAGCGTATTCTTACCTCTTCTAAATAAATATTATCAAGATCATAGGGTGTCCTGACAGATTCCACCATCCAACTCTCGGGGTGTTCAAATTCAGGGTGAATAGTGGAGACTGTGGCATATCCAAAAAACTTTGCTATTGGGCCCTTAGCAAAGCTGTTCTCTGAAGTGAAAGAAATCTCTGGTTCTAAGATATAACGGTAAAAGCTGAAATTAAAAAGAAGAATGTTAAGGGTTTATTTTATTTTAAATGCAGTCACAGTCCTTGGTTTCTTGGGCAGCTGCAGAAGCAAATGAAGGCAGACTGTACTTGTAAAAGTTTCCTTCCAGACTGCGGAAGCCTTCTTTATTATTCATTTATTGATTTATTAATTTGTTTGTTCATTTTTAAAGGGCACACCCAGCAATTTAGGGGTTACTCCTGGATCTGCACTCAGAAATTATTCCTGACGGTGCTCAGGGACCATATGCAATGCCACTGGATCGAACCCGGATCGGATGTGTGCAAGGCAAACTCTCCTACCCACTGTGCTATCACTCCGGCCCCAGAGGAAGGCTTCTTAAAAAAATATCTTTGGGGGGCCAGAGCGATAGCCCAGCGGGTAGGGCGTTTGCCTTGCACGCTCCCGGTGCCGGCCCCTGGGTTCGATTCCCGGCATCCCATATGGTCCCCCGAGCACCGCCAGGAGTAATTCCTGAGTGCAGAGCCAGGAGTAACCCCTGAGCATTGCTAGGTGTGACCCAAAAAAAGCAAAAAAAAAAAAAATATATATATATATATATCTTGGGGAAATGAATAGAAACTTCCACAAAGAACAAATTCAAATGGCCAAAAGGCCTATGAAAAAGTGCACATCATCTTTAATCATCAGGGAGATGCAAATCAAAACAACAATGAGGTATATCATCTCACACCACAGAGACTGGCACATCCAAAAAAGCAAGACCAACAAGTGCTGGCATGGATGCGGGGAGAAAGGGACTCTCATTCATTGTTGGTGGAAATGCCAACTGGTCCAGTTCTTTTGGAAAACAACACGGACATTCCTCCAAACACTAGATATTGAGCTCCCATTTGACCCAACAATACCACTCCTGAGAATATACCCTGGAGACCCAAAAACACAGCAGAAATACAATCTGCACTTCTATATTCACTGCAGCACTATTCACAGCAGCCAGAATCTGAAACAATCTGAGTCCCCAAGAACAGGAGACTGGATAAAGAAACTATTATCATCTACATAATGGAATACTATGCAGCTGTCAGGAAAAACAAAGTCATGAAATTTGCCTAAAAATGGATGGATATAGAGAGCATCATGCTGAGTGAAATTAGTAAGAAGGAAAAGAATATAGAATGACTGCATTCTTTTGTGGAATATAGATATATACTAGTGGTCTACTAATTGTTGGAAATGGTAATGCCAGACTAGAACTAAGCATTGGATATAGGCAAAAAGGATATACACAATAACCCTTAAATGTATGTAGGGCAAGCCACAAAATTGTAAAGTAGGGGGAGGGGGGGGGAGGGAGAGGGGGGAGAGATAGAGAGAGAAGAAGAAAAGTGCCTGCTGCAGAGACAGGCTGGGGGAGGAAAACTGAGAAAATTGGTGGTGGGAAATGGGCACTGGTGGAGGGGATCAGTCCGGGGACATTGTATGACTGAAACCCCATCATGAATATTTTTGTAATTGTTTATCTTACAATGATATAATCACTTGTATCATTTTGTATAACAACTCCCATTGTTCATCAATTTGCTCTAGCAGGCACCAGTAACATCTCCATATGTCCTGTTACATGCTAGACAGCCCAATGGCATCTGCTCCCTCTAGGAACATGAAGAGCTTCAAACCATTCCCTCAGGTCATAAAGTTAAAAAAAAAAGTTTTTGGCATATTGACACCTTCAGGGACAAGGCTGAGACGGGAATGGTTCTCTCTGCTGGGCTGTGGGGTCAGAAGCAGTTTCTGACTGTTGGGGACCGCCGCGGGTCCCCGACAGTGTCAGGACAGAGGTTTGTCTTCTACCCTCTGAGGACGCCGGGAGAAAGATGAAACCTCACGAGTCCGGGCAGTTCCAAAAATGGCTCTTAATAGTACAAAAGCTCTTCCACAGCAATCCAATATAATGAACAAACTCTAGCTCTGGTCCGAACTTAGACCATACAAAAAGAGCCCAAGTCTCCCACCAAAGAGAGAGGATGTCACCCGAGCTGAGTCCCACCAGAAGGAGCAAAAGGCCAAAGAGCAAAAGGCCAAAGCCAAAAGTCAAAAGCCGCAGGAGCCAAAAGCTGAAGGCTGAGGAACCAAAAGGCAAAAGGTGAAGGGGCCTCAAGTCAGCCCCCTATATACACCAAAGTAATCCAACGGGAGGTTGTCATGCCAACAAAGAACCCTAAACAGAGTGTAGTGCCACACCCTATTGCAGATATAAACAAAGGTTAAACAAGGATTAACCGAGATTATCTCTTATGTAAAACACTGAGAGAGAGGGGCTGATATAAAGTAATACATCTTAACTTCATGAGCTTCATGTAATCTAGATGGTACCCACAAGGTCCTTATTATTATCTGAACCGGGTGATTCTGAGTATCTGTTCTCATGTAATAGAAGACACTCGCGCTTAGAGCAAACTAGTATGATCCTTCCTATAGTCTTCCTTTTTTTTTTCCTATAGTCCTCCTTTAGTCTCAGCGCAGCCAGGGTGGTAGTCTCCTGGTAAGTTCTAACTGTCCCACGTTGGGTGCAGTGGGTATAAAGAGGAGCTGTGCCCAATCTAGAAAACATAGAAGTCTTAGTAGATGTATAAGTCAGAAGTTATTCAATCAGGGTGACTTCTGTAACTGCCACACCCTCTAGCAGTGTTTAGATAGAAGAGAGATCTCATTAGAATGAACCTTGGCTTAAATAAGATTAAGCTGGGAGTGAGCAAAACAACAAAACTCCCAGATTAGCTAAACATGTCCTCCAACATCTGACTACCTGTCTAAAGACAAGAGAAAACACTTTTTTTCTCTTAAAAACAAAGTCCTAAAATAGTCACTGGGTGGTCAGGCAAGTAAGTTCTGAAAACATTGTATGTAGAATTTTACACTTTTACTTCTTCACAAGGACAACAGTGGAAAATGTAAAGGATTCTATCACTCTGAAACAGGAACAGGTAACTCTGAGTCTAAACTTTAAAACACATTACACTACATATCAGAAATTTCCCACAATCCATGCATATGAATGGACTATGATTTATTGCTATAAAATGCTTTTGGTATAAGTTTTTTCATAAAGGACCACACTGAAGTTGAGGCAATATACAGCACTGTGTTTTAAAGCTCAAGAATCCTACATAGGCTGGGAAGACAGTCCCAAGATGTAGTGCACTTCTCTGCTGTTCATGGCTCACAAACCCTGAGGGAGAGCACCCAAGCACTGAGCTTGGGTATCAGAAGTGTGGCACGCAAGCTAAGAAAAAGGGCTGGGGATTTGGCTCGGCAGCAAGTGTAGGCCATGCATGTGCTACAGTACAACCCCAACAGGGTAACATACAAAACAAAAGCAATCCATTTTGAACTCTCACAGCGGCCTGACTCCACCTCAGTTAACCTCCTTGGGGTGTACTGCTGGCCAGGCGGGCGCCTGGGGTCGTGGTAGAGCCCCAGGTCTCGGCAGAAGATGGAACTACAACCCCCAGAAGTCCGAGCGGAACCGAAGTATCACTGTATCACTGTCTTCCCGTTCATCATAGATTTGCTTGAGCGGGCACCAGTAACATCTCCATATGACCTGTCTCATGCAGGTAGAGCCCAAGGGCACCTGCTTGCTCCAGGAACATAAAGAGCCCCAAACCATTCCATCAGGTCATGGGAATGAGGTCTGTAATTGTTACTGGTATCTGGCTTATCAGATACAATACGGGTAGCTTGGGCTCTGCGCGCGGGTGGCATACTCTTGTAGTCATCCCCACCCCACCGGAACCGGAAGTAAATGGTCATTTTGAACTCTCACACCGGCCTGACTCCACCTCAGATAACCTCCCTGGGGTGTGCGGCTGGCCGGGGCGGGCCGCGTTAACGCGGCCGCTTATTAATAGAAAAACTAGGAAATTCAACACCAAGGGAAGGTAATACCTTCAAGAAAAAAGAAACAGTACACCAGAGGAATCTATCCCTGAACACCACAACACCATGGGGAAACAACGCAGATCCCCAGCTCGAAGAACAGATGAAGGAATCGACCCTGAAGACTCAAAAAAGGATACAGATGTGCATGATCTCTCTGACAATGAAATTAGAGAAGAAATTGGTAGGATGTTTAAGGAGCTCAATGAAAAAATTGAGCAGATGTCCAATAAAATACAGGAGAACATAAACAAAGCAGTTGAAAGGTAAGTCAGTAAACTCGGGAGGAAATGAGAGCAGAAATGAGAACCATACAAATAGAAATATCATCGCTTAAAAACTCAGTAGACGAAATGAAAAACACAATCGGGGCTCTCAGCAGAAGGATGACAGCAGCCGAAGAGAGAATCAGTGACACTGAAGATGAGCTGCAGAAAGCACTCAGAGATCTACATAAGACGGAAAAAGACCGGAAAATGGATCAGCAAAGAAACAGAGAACAATGGGATGAAGCCAGGCTGAACAACATTAAGAATCATCGGAGTCCCAGAGGGACAGGAAAGTAACCCCAGAGAAAAACATCCTGGCTGAAAAGTTCCACGAGTTAAAGGACGAAGGTATCCAGATCCAAGAAGCCCGACGCTACCAGCAAGAAGAGACCCCAATAGAAAGACCCCAAGACACATTCTAGTCAAAGTAATGGATGCCATAGACAGAGACATAATTCTTCAGGCAGCAAGATCAAAGAAGGAAATTGTATACAAAGGAACATCCATTCGACTTTCAGCAGACTTCTCAGAAGACACCCTCCAAGCCCGAAGGCAGTGGTGGGATATAGTAAAAAAACTTAATGAAATGAATGCCTCAGCAAGAATTCTTTATCCGGCTAAACTCTCACTCAGATTTGAAGGACAGATATACAAGTTCTTGGATAAACAACAGCTTAGGAACTTTGTAGATTCAAAACCAACCTTAAAAGAAGGACTGAAAGATCTACTATAAGACGAGACATAACCCAAAAGAAGAACCAACCTATTCAGAAAGATGGCACAAAATCCCATGACAATAATCTCTCTCAATGTCAATGGTCTAAATGCACCAGTTAAGAGACACAGAGTGGCACAATGGATCAAAAAATTGAATCCGACATTCTGCTGCCTTCAAGAAACACACCTGAACAATCGGAGCAAAGACAGGCTCAAAATAAAAGGTTGGAAAACAATCCTTCATTCAAACAACCCATCCAAAAGGCTGGGGTAGCCATACTAGTATCCGACAACATAGACTTCAGTCTGAAGAAGGTCAGAAGGGACAGTGAAGGTCACTTCTTAATAGTCAAGGGATGTATATATCAGGAAGAAATCACGCTATTAAACATATATGCACCCAACGAGGGGCCAGCAAAATACCTAAAACAACTACTAATAGACTTCAAAGAAGACACTGACAGCAAAACAATTGTAGTTGGAGACTTCAACACTGCTCTATCAACCCTGGATAGATCAACAAGATTGAAACTTACCAAGGAAATACAAAAGAAGAGATGGTAGAAAGAGGGCTGGTAAACATATACAGGGCATTTCATCCCCAAAAAGCTGAATACACTTTCTTCTCCAGTGCACATGGAACATACTCCAAAATAGATCATATGCTGAGCTATAAATCATACCTCCAAAAAATCAAGAAGACAGAAATTGTGCCAACTAATTTTTCAGACCATGAGGCACTGAAAATAGAAGTTAATTGTACACAAAAAGGAGACCAATACCAAGTACCTGGAAAATAAACAGCTCACTGCTGAACAACCAGCAAGTCATAAAAGAAATCAAAGAGGAAATCCAAAGATTCCTGAAAACAAATGAGACTGAAGACACGAATTATCCGAACTTGTGGAATACAGCGAAAGCAGTGTTAAGAGGCAAGTTCATAGCTCTTCAAGCATTCATCAGAAAAGAAAAGGCCATCATAAACAGTCTGACTTCACAACTTAAGATCTTAGAGATGTGATCAACAAAAGGAACCCAACCCAAGCAGAAAGAAAGAAATAATAAAACTTAGATCACAAATCAATGAGATGGAATATCAAAAAACAATCCAGAAGATCAACGAAACTAAAAGCTGGTTCTTTGAAAAAATAAACGTTACTTCAGGAAATAAAAGAAGACCTGAGAAATGGAGATATATTCCCTGCTCAGGGATCGGAAGGATTAACATTATCAAAATGGTAATACTCCCTAGAGCTTTATGCAGATTCAATGCGGTCCCTATAAAGATACCCATGATGTTCTTCAAAGAAATTGAACAAACAGTCCTGAAATTTGTATGGAATAAAAAAACTCCACGAATAGCTAAAGCAATCCTTGGGAAAAAAGAAGATTGGAGGTATCACTTTCCCCAACCTAAAGCTCTACTACAGAGCAGTTGTAATTAAGACAGTGTGGTATTGGTATAGAGACAGACCTGTAGACCTATGGAATAGAACTGAGTATCCTGAAACACATTCTCAAATATACAACCACTTAATCTTCGATAAAGGAGCAAAAAATATTAAGTGGAGCAAAGAAAGCCTCTTCAACAAATGGTGCTGGGAAAACTGGGCAGCTACATGTAAAAAAATGAACTTAGACCTCCTTCTAACGCCATGCACAAAAGTCAGATCGAAATGGATTCTAGATCTCAACATCAGACATGAATCTATAAGATACATCGAAGAAAACATAGGAGAAACGCTCTACGACATCGAAAGAAAAGTATCTTTAAAGACGACACACCACTGACCAAGCAAATGGAAGCAAAGATAAACACATGGGATTATATAAAACTAAAAAGCTTCTGCACCTCAAAAGAAACGGTGACCAAGATACAAAGACAATCCACAGAGTGGGAAAGGATATTCACCCAATACCCATCTGACAAGGGGTTAATATCCAGGATATATCAGGCACAGGTAGCCCTCCACAAGAAAAAACAGCCAACCCCATCAAAAAATGGGGAGAAGAAATGAACAGAAGCTTCCAAAAAGAAGAAATTGGAATGGCCAAAAGGCATATGAAAAAGTGTTCTTCATCTTTAATCATCAGGGAGATGCAAATCAAAACAACAATGAGGTACCATCTCTCACACCACAGAGACTGGCACACATCCAAAACAGCAAGAACAACCGGTGCTGGCGTGGATGTGGGGAAAAAGGGACTCTCATCCACTGTTGGTGGGAGTGCCGACTGGTCCAGCCCTTTTGGAAAACAATATGGGCATTCCTCCGAAAACTAGATATTGAGCTCCCATTTGATCCAGCAATAGCACTCCTGGGAATATACCCTAGAGACCGAAAAACACATAGCAGAAACACTATCTGTACTTCTTTATTCATCTCTGCGCTATTCACTATAGCTAGAATCTGGAAACAACCTAAATGCCAGAGAACAGAGGACTGGCTAAAGAAACTGTGGTTCATCTACACTATGGAATACTATGCGGCTGTCAGAAAGGATGAAATTATGAAATTTACCTGCAAATGGATGGACATGGAGTCTATCATGCTGAGTGAAATTAGTCAGAAGGAAAAGGACAGATATAGAATGACTGCATTCATTAATACGACATAAATAGATACCAGTGTTTTACTAAATGTGGGAAATGGTAATGGCAGATTAAAACTCACCACTGAATATACACAAAAGAGACTTAAGTGATAAACTCTAAATATCTGCAGGGCTAGCCACAATGTGTAAAAAAGAGGGAGAGAGATGCAGAGACAGGGGAGAGAGACAGAGAGAGAGAAAGAGAGGAAACTGGGGTACCTGCTATTAAGGCAGAATGGGGGGGGGGTGGCGGGAGGGGGTGGGGTACACTGCTGGTGGAAATGGCGCACTGGTGGTGGGATGGGTGCTGGTATACTGAATTACCAAGAACCAATTATGAACACCTTTGTATTTGTATGTTTCACGGTGGTATAATAAAAAAATTAAAAAAAAAATCAACAGCTCAAGGATTATAATTTCAAATAATCCTGATCAGTACCCATGCTTCTCCACTCACAAAGAGAGAGGGTGGGGGAGAGTGAAAGAGCAAGAAAGCGAGAAAAAGAGAAGGAAAGCTAGAGGGAGGGAGGGAGGGAAGGGAGGGAGCGACGGAGGGAGGGAGAAAGGAAGGAGGGAGGGAGGGAGTGAGGGAAGGAGGGAGGAAAGAAAGAAAGAAAGAAAGAAAGAAAGAAAGAAGGAAGGAAGGAAGGAAGGAAGGAAGGAAGGAAGGAAGGAAGGAAGGAAGGGAAGGAAGGAAGGAAGGAAGGAAGGAAGGAAGGAAGGAAGGAAGGAAGGAAGGAAGGAAGGAAGGAAGGAAGGAAGAAAGGAAGGAAGGAAGGAAGGAAAGGAAGGAAGGAAGGAAGGAAGGAAGGAAGGGAAGGAAGGAAGGAAGGAAGGAAGGAAGGAAGGAAGGAAGGAAGGAAGGAAGGAAGGAAGGAAGGAAGGAAGGAAGGAAGGAAGGAAGGAAGGAAGGAAGGAAGGAAGGAAGGAAGGAAGGGAATGAAAATTGCAGGCAGGCACAAATGCCAAGCAGTTGCAGTTGATGTAAGCTATAATGCTCAGGATCCACATATGTTCAGAATGTCTGACTAGAATAGAAATACTCCAAATATTAAGCATCCAATAAACGATCTTTTCAAACATGACATTCACATAAACCATCTGATCATTAACACTCACTATACGCTTTCATCCTTGGTGCTATCTATTTCAGTCACTTGTTACTCAGAACACACTGTCTTACCTTTTTAAAGGCATGTCAGAAAGCTTAGATTGGCAGTTCATAAATACTCGTAGATTCATGTTGATCAGCTGAGTTAGAACCTAGAAAAGCAAACCAGATGACAACATTAGTTGTTTCCCAATGAAGCAGCCGACATCTGAGACAACACATTTTCCTCAGAAACCAATTGCCTGGCTGAGAAGAGTCTGGCTTGATCTCAGACCTACAGAGAGAAGATAAGAAGGTACAAAACACCAAAATGCATTCACTGGTAAGCTTCTGGAGTCAACTAACTGCACAGAGTAAATTCCCATGCCCCCACACACACACACAATGACAATGTGCCAGAAACAGGGAAGGCAAAGCAGTGGACAGAGGACAGCTGTGTGCACAAAGAAACTGTAAAGCCCCTCAGTCAAACTCCACCGTGCTAGGAAAAACATACATGTTAAGATGCTACCCATGGTGATTTGGTTAGGATCAAGTTAAAACTCTACTTTTAAAAAATACATATTCTTGCAGAAACTATGATTTTTGTCTGAGGCATTTAAATTTTGTTAGAATTAGCAATATTTGACAAATATCTAAAGGGCATGCTACCATCAGCAGTAATATACAAAGGGGTAACATTAAGGAAAATGATAAGGCAGAATCCTTCATCTTCATAAGTTTAAATACAGTATAAGTCAACTTAATCCTCAACTTCATGCCCTGATCAAGCAGTTGGTGTCTCTTCAGCTCCACCAAGTGACCAGCCACACTTGTGCAATTGTCAAGGCCCCGGCAGTGCTGTTTAATCTTGATGCAGGCCATCTTGCTCTGCCTACAACAGCCTTGGCGCTCCAGTGCCCTCTGAAGCTAACCAAGAAATACTGGGCAAAGGGGCTGAGGGACCTACCAAGAGCAGCGGGGCGAGTCTCTGCGCCTCCCTGGTAACAGGGTCAACGACAGCAACAACATCAAAGTACGTCTCCCCTTCCTTCGGCCGAAGTTTAATCGCACTAAAGGGGGTCAAAGAGACAGAAGGTCAAGCTGAACGTAAGAAACGAAGTTAACTTCTTTTCGTTGATTTTGTGTGCTCCAGCTTGTTGACCCTCTCTAAGTGTCAAAAATATGACCTCCACACTGGTGAGATTAGACCTTTTTTAGTCTGTGAAAACCTCAAAAACACGGGTTTATTCAAAGATATGTGAGGGAAGAAAATGAACATGAAATTGCAACCATCGCCAAACTGCTTAAGTTTCTGGTATTAGTTATAACAATACAGACCACAAGTGTCAATTGTCATTTCTCCACAACGAAGAAGGTACTCAAGAAAGGAGACAGAACTAGGGGTTTTATAGTTTATGGATCACACTCAAGACCTTACACAGGCAAAGAAAACGCATTACCACTGAGCTACTTGACAAACAGTCCTTAAACAATACAAGGAAAGGTATTGTTTCCTGCTGGCTGGGCGGGAGGGTGCATGGTGAAAGTGGTAGAGTCCCAGACCTCAGGCAGAAAGCGAGACTACGGCCCCCAGAAGTCAGAGCCAAAGAGGAAGTAAAGGGGGCACTCTGAACCCTCACACTGGGTCGCCTCCACCTCAGGGGAGGTAATATCCTCGAGGAGGGAAAAGGAGAACATCTGCAAAGCATCTCTACAGTCCTACCTACAGCTTGGAAGAAACAGTAACCTAGAAGAAATCACCCAGACCACCTGAGCACCATGGGGAAATAACGCAAACCCCCAATTTGAAGAGCAGATGAAGAAACCAACCATGAAGACTCAAAAAAGAATACAGATGTACAAATCTCTCTGACAAAGAATTTAGAGAAGAAATGGTGAAGATGTTTAACAAGCTCAATAAAAAAATGGAAAAGATGTCCAAGAAAAAACAGGAGAACAGAAATGAAGCAGGGGAAAGGGCAGTCAATAAATTATGGGAGGAAATGAAAGCAGAAATGAGAACAATGCAAATAGAAATATCATCACTAAAAAACTCAGTAGATTAAATGAAGAACACAATAAGGGCTCTCAACAGCAGGATGACAGCAGTGGAAGAGAGAATCAGTGAGACTGAGGATGAGCTGCAGAAAGAACTCAGGCAAATATACAAAATGGAAAAAGACTGGATCTGTGGCAGAGCAGAGAATGTTGGGATGAATCCAAGAGGAATAACATAAGAATCATCAGAGTCCCAGAGGGATAGGAAAGCAACCCCAAGGAAATAAGAACAGTTAAAGACATCCTTGCTGAAAAGTTCCTAGAGTTAAAGGATGAAGGGATTCAGATCCAAGAAGCCAGCAAGAAAAGACCCCCCATAGAAAGACTCCAAGCCACATCCTAGTCAAAGTAATGGATGCCACAGATAGAGACACAATTCTTTAAGCAGCAAGATCAAAGAAGGAAATTGTAGACAAAGGAGCATCGATTTGACTTTCAGACCTATCAGAAGAGACATTTCAAGCCCCAAGTCAGTGGTGGGATATAGTTAAAAAAACTCAATGGAATGAAGGCATCACTGAGAATTCTTTACCTGGCTAAACTCTCGCTCAGATTTGAAGGCCAGATACACAGCTTCTTGGATAAACAACAGTTCAGGAACTGACCTGGATTTGATCCCTGGCATCCCACATGGTCCCCTGAGCACCACCAGGAGTAATTCCTGAGCAGATCCAGGAGTAACCCCTGAGCACTGCTGAGTGTGACCCAAAAAGAAAAAAGCAAGAGCCAAAATTGGCAATGGAATTAGAACGAGGAACTGCACCAAAGCGAGGCCCCTCTCCCCAGGTAGAACCATGGTGGGGGCATGGCTTTCATTGCTGAAAAGAAAATAGAGTTGAAGCCTCAAAGAGAAATACTCACACACATAATCTCTGATAAAGAATTCAGAGATAAAATGGTGAGGGTGTTTAATGAGCTCAAAGAAACAGTTGAACAGACAGAAAATAAAATACAGGATGAAAAGAGAGCTGAAATAATGAAACTGCAAACAGAAGTATCATCAATAAAAAACTTGGTGGCTGAAATGAAAAACTCAATGGGTGTCCTCAACAACAGAATGACAACAGCCAAAGACTGTCTTTGAGCATGAAGAAGAGCTGCAGAACACTCAGGCAACAACAGAAGATTAAAACCTCGAAATGGTTCAGCAGCGAGCAAGAGAATACTGGGTGAATTCAAGAGGAAAACTCTAAGAATCATCGGAGTCAAAGAGGGACAGGGGTCAACCCCAATTAATAAAGAACAGTTGAAGACATCACTGCTGAAAAATTCCCAGAGCTGGAGGATGCAGGAATCCAGATCCAAGAAGCCCGAAGTGTACCAACTAAAAAAAAGACCCAAATAAAAAGATGCTAAAACATATCCTAATCAGAACAAAGAATGTCATAGTGATACAAAACTGCAAGGGGCAAGATCAAAGAAGGACATTTCATACAAAGGAGTGTCCCTTACATTTACAGTAGACCATCAGATGAAACCCTTCGAGCCCAAACAGAGGCGGGACAGTGCAAAGTCTTAACGAAATGAAGGCCTCACCAAGAGTACATTACCTAGCTAGATGAACAGACAGATATACAACTTCATGGATAGACAACAGCTCAGGAACATCACTTGTATTACCTGCATCACTTGTCTTTCCGTTGTTCATCAATTTGTTCAAGTGGGCACCAGTAACATCTCCATGTCCTGTCATGTGCTAGTTAGCCCAAGGGCATCGGCTAGCTCCAGGAACA
Organism: Cryptotis parvus; assembly: GCA_021461705.1. Lineage (NCBI taxonomy): Eukaryota > Metazoa > Chordata > Mammalia > Eulipotyphla > Soricidae > Cryptotis > Cryptotis parvus. The sequence goes on from JAJIBD010002401.1 coordinate 280,498, forward strand.
CGAAGAGCCTCAGACCATTCCTTCAGGTCATGGAACTGAGGTCTATAATTGTTACTTGTTTTGGCATATCAAATACAACACAGGTAGTTTGCCAGGCTCTGCTGTGTGGGTGGTATACTTGTTGTTTGAAACAAACAAACAAACAAACAAGCAAAAAAAAAAAAAAAAAACTCACAAGAAGTTCGAGACATCTAGAGAGAACCTTCACTAGTTGTATGGGAGGGTGTTCCCTAATACACGGAGGGGTTGTATCCGCCCTGGAGTGGCTGAAAGGAGTTATAGTCCCCTCAGGAGAAGTTAAGATAACATCCTAGAAAAGTTTTGTCAAGGAACCTTCTGGTTTTGATGTAGGTGGGCCTCACGGGTGGCTCATGGGTGGCCAGAAGGGGAGAGAGATGGTCACTTTCTCCCCAGCCGCCTCTGCAGCCGGGACCTGCTGGGCAGGCTAGGAACTGATAAAAGGCAAGTCAATCCTAGACCTTACCCAGGGTTTCCTGAGGGTTCTTGCCTTCCTCACAGAAAAAAAACTTTTCAGGAGTTGACGAGCAGTGAAGTAAAATAGATTTTATTAGGGAGGTTTTAGGATGGGGAAGGAAGAAGGAAAGTGAGAGAGAGTAAACATCTCAAGAGGGAGATGCGGGCCACACACGTGCTCGGGCACCACATGTGCTCAGCCACATAGGCTCAAGCAGCACATGGGCTCAGGCAGCATATGCGCCCAGGCAGCGCTGGAAAACAATATGGACATTTATCAAAAAACTGGAAATTGCAGGCTGGAGCAATAGAACAGCTGGTAGGGCATTTGCCTTGCACGTGGCTGACCTGGATTTGATCCCCAGCAACCCATATGGTCCCTTGAGCACTGCCAGGACTAATTCCTGACTGAGAGCCAAGAGTAACCCCTGAACATTGCCAGTTGTGACCCTCAACCCCCCCATTAGAAAACACACCCAAAAAAAAAAAAAAAAATAAATTTTTGATAATATTAACAACTCTAGTTTTCAATAATCATTCCAAAACAATGTTTGTTTGTTTTTAAACTATAAGAGAAGTCACAGATCACTTAAAAAATCCAAATACCCCAGACTGAAACAAAACCAGAATCACAGTGACAGAATGCAAGCTTTGGAATACAGAAATCTTCCTGGTGTTTCTTAAGTACTATTAAGACAGGTACTTGTATGTATATATTGTACATATCAAGAATATAGCATGATTATACCTTATACTTCTATACTCGTCTATTCAGCAAAGGCTATGGGACTCAACTGAGGCATTCTTCAAAAGACAAGTGAATGTAAGGTGATTATTTTTTTCTAATTGTGAAAAAGCAACCAAGAATATATGATGTTTGAGAAGGAAACTGGCCTGGACTCTGAGAAATCAGCATCTGGACAGGAGTCATGAAAGGGCTCCGGCATATGCTTTGCCCTGGATTTGATTCCTGGCACTGCTAGTGTTATGGTAGGCTGAGGTGTAAAGGGCCAGGTAGCTTTAAATATCCGCCCCCAAAAAGACTGCTAATCAGGACATAGAAGGGGCTGGCTGGGAGTGGACTTTGAACTGATACAAGGCCCCTAGTACAAATGAACAGAGAGGAGAGAGGTGGAAGGCCGGCTCTGAACTGATACAAGGCCCCTAGTACAAGTGAACAGAGAGGAGAGAGGTGGAAGGCCGGCTCTGTTCCTTCTGTTGCCAGGCCCCAGAGCAGGCTCTCCTTCATTTCTCCCAGAACCACAAGTGTCCGGACCCCTTGCTCTCTAGCCATAGGACCTCCAGGTCAGGCAGGCCTGCATGAGCCAGTTCAGGGCATAGAACAGACAAGCACCTCAGGGCCAGACGGGCAGAATATAGGCTGGGCTCCGATCCCAGGTAACTGAGGTACAGGTGGGCTTGGATGCCAGGAAAGGGATACAGTGCGGAGCACAGGATCTGGCCCACCGGGCAGCCATGGCCATCTCCAGGAAAGCATAAGCTAGAGAGAGAAGCGCAGGGACAGGACCCATGGGAGTCCTGCGAGGCGAGTAGACTGCGTGGAACAGGACAGGAAGTCATACACTGAACAGGCAGTGTTCACGGACAGCCATGGCCATCTCCAGGAAAGCATATAAGACAGAGAAGCGCAGGGACAGGACCCATGAGAGTCCTGCGAGGCGAGTAGACTGCGTGGAACAGGACGGGAAGTCATACACTGAACAGGCAGTGTTCACGGACAGCCATGGCCATCTCCAGGAAAGCATAAGCTAGAGAGAGAAGCGCAGGGACCAGGACCCATGAGAGTCCTGCGGGCGAGTAGACTGCGTGGAACAGGACGGGAAGTCATACACTGAACAGGCGGTGTTCACGGACAGCCATGGCCATCTCCAGGAAAGCATATAAGATAAGAGAGAAGCGCAGGGACAGGACCCATGGGAGTCCTGTGAGGCGAGTAGACTGCGTGGAACAGGACGGGAAGTCATACACTGAACAGGCGGTGTTCACGGACAGCCATGGCCATCTCCAGGAAAGCATATAAGATAAGAGAGAAGCGCAGGGACAGGACCCATGAGAGTCCTGCGAGGCGAGTAGACTGCGTGGAACAGGACGGGAAGTCATACACTGAACAGGCAGTGTTCACGGACAGCCATGGCCACCTCCAGGAAAGCATATAAGACAGAGAGAAGCGCAGGGACAGGACCCATGAGAGTCCTGCGAGGCGAGTAGACTGCGTGGAACAGGACAGGAAGTCATACACTGAACAGGCAGTGTTCACGGACAATAGAGGCCTAGACATATGGGGGAGGGACCTGAGACCATCTGTACAATAAACCCATCCTGCTTTCTTCCAAGCTTTGTATGCAAATCTTTCATACAATTCTCAAGAACCCACAAGCACAGGAAAAATCCGCTTTTGCATTAACACTAGGCACAATCTCCCAGCACCAAGTGGGAAGTCACCCTGAATGTGGTCCCAAAATAAAAAACAAACATGAAAATAAAAAAAAAATAAACATTACAAATCACCCCCTTGCCCCCACCACAAATCACCCCTTGCAAGGAACTCTTCTAGATTAAAGGAGACTGAAAACTACAGTGTGTGACCTGCAGAAAAATAAAGCAGCTGTGAGGGAGAACTGGAGAAAGTTTAATAAGGACTGCCCCTCACTTAGCAGTGCCAGAGCAAAGTTAAGCTTCTAAGGGATGTTTGACAACCAGGCCATGAATAAGCTCCTCATACACAGGAGTACTTATGATGAGGAATTCCGATAGTATATCTCATGATGTCTAAGAACACACTTCCGAAGAAATATGAGTGCACAAAATAATGTATTGATGAGTTCACAAATATTGATGAGTAAATAAGCAGGAGTCCATCAGTACAACATGCACATGCAACACACACGCACCCGGATGGCAGGTTAACAACCAGCGGATCTACATTACAGCTATTTCAGAGTTCACCTCTATGTTTAAACTTTAAAAACTAGAAACCAAAATAAAAATCAAGGACTTCCTTATAACACTAAACATATTATTTTATTAAACATTTAAAAAGAGGATGAAGACAACAAATGCCTGACCATCTTAATTCCTAAATATCAGAAAATTACAACTGCTTCACTTCATTAGGTACTTTCTTAAAGTACCTAATGAAATTTTTTAAGTGCATTCAGAGCTTTTAGGTGTATATGGAAATAAATGTCAACTTTTACTTTATGAGAAGTGTACATGAATTTTACATTATATATTCAACATGCCAAAAACAGTAATAATAGACCTCATTCCCAACAAATGGAGACATTACTGGCACCTGCTCCAGCAAATCGATGAACAACAGGCAGACAAGCGATACAAGTGATGACAACCACCTACCAAATTTTTCATTCATGGAAGAATTTATATACACAATTTATATGCAACGATAACAAAGCTGAAGTAGAACTTAAAAGAGTGTGATATTTAAAAAAATGCACACAAAATTTTTTTTAAAAAACGCACAAATTCAACATTAATCCCATACCTGTGTCTGTCTTCAAAAAACTGGTAGTCAACTCTGGCATCTCCTTTTGGCTGAGCAGACAGAAGAGCGTCCACCTTCATGAGCAAGTCACTTGCCCTGCGGGTGACATTTTAGAGTCCTGACACCAAGGGCTTTTCCAACAATTGCAAAAAGATTATATACTTAGCCTAAGAACTGAACACCAACAAGAGAGCTTGAAGAAAGCACAAGATCTTTACAACAGGTACAATTATTGACCTTGTAACTGATTAGTTTCAGTGGAGGGGCTGACTTACATTTGTGAAATATAAGTACGATTACTGACCTTGTAACTGATTAGTTTCAGTGGAGGGGCTGACTTACACTTGTGAAATATAAGCACGATTACTGACCTTGTAACTGATTAGTTTCAGTGGAGGGCTGACCTGCATTTGTGAAATATAAGCACGATTACTGACCTTGTAACTGATTAGTTTCAGTGGAGGGGCTGACCTGCATTTGTGAAATATAAGCACGATTACTGACCTTGTAAGTGATTAGTTTCAGTGGAGGGGCTGACTTACACTTGTGAAATGGAGGAAGCAGCTACTTTTTTTTTTTTTTTTTTTTTTTTTTGCTTTTTGGGTCACAACTAGCGATGCTCAGGGTTACTCCTGGCTCTTTACTCAGGAATTACTTCTGGCAGTGTTTGGGGACTATATGGGATGATGCGAGGGATCAGACCCAGGTCGGCCGTATGCAAGGCAAATGCCCTACCCACTGGAATATCTCTCCAACCCCAAGGAAGCAGCTACTTTGGACATGGCTTATAAATACTGCACTGGCTACAGCTACAAAGCAGGGAACTCAGGGCCAACCATGACGGAGTCAACAATTTACATTCTCCTTCACCCTCTTTTAAACAATATTAGTCTTAAAGTTCACTAAAATAATTCACTGGCAAACAATCAGAAAAAATATGTAAAGAAAAAACTAGGATACAATGATTAAGAAACAACATTAATAACATTCTGTTCAAACTTCTCCTGAACTGGGGCCCCATGGTACTTGAGTGATGTAGTCCTCGCCTGCCTTGCAGAACAGTGAACCCCAAGTGTGGCCACCAGTCACCAAAAATGGGACTACACTTTCTACGATTCTTCTAAATAAAAACTGGAATATATGCATATATGTAGAAAAGTGTATTGTGTGATTCGGCAACCTGATACACACACACAGTTTATTATAGGGAAATGTCAGTATTTTTAATGACTATATAATATTGCACTAATGTATACACCAACCAATTATTAAACCAACCAACTGCTGAGCATCTAAGTAGTTTTCTATTTCCCCGTGACAATCAATACAGTGGTAAATGATCAGAAGAGCAAGTCGGCTTTGCTGCCCCTTCCAAGGTTGGTTTCAAACAAATGAAGAGCTGGACCTGAATCTTGAGAATGGAAAGAGTATTCCGGTGTGCTGAAGCACAGACTACAATCTGAGCCGCCTACAACAGCACCTGCGAATGTGTGTGAGGCAGATGAATACACACAAAATCAAGACTACATGTTTTGGACATCAAGCCATACAGCTGCATCCAATCACCACTCTGGTTTTAGCCTCCCAGGGCTAATTTTGAATACACAGAATTAATTCGAGTCACGCACCATGTGGTGACAGGACTCTCAGTTACATGGTCTGAGGTAAAGACATACTCAAGAAACTTCAGGGAGATTCATGAAGCACCAGGATCTGAATTACAGCTGACCTTCAGACACTGGGGGACACTGTTGGTCATGAATGCAGGGCTGGCAAGCAGGGGCAACACTAGGGAGCAGCAAGTCTGGTATGAATAAAAATCCTCAGCAGAAAACTTCAGTATACTGGTAGTTCAGACAACCCTAACAGTTTCAGCATTGGTCTTCGGTTGGTTTCAATGTCCACTTTTCCCTCCAGAGTCGCTAAGTAAAGGCAAGACTTTGGTCTGCCAGTAACTAGGGCAGAGACTCCTCAGAGGCATTCACCAAAGCCTCCAACAGAGAAGGAGTGTGCGGGGCACACCACATCAGGTCTGTGCCCAGGACACGGTGGCTTCAAGTCTCAGATATGTGACTATTCAATAATTTAATCCATGCACCACCAACATAGCAAATGCATGGACCAAATCATTCTCTTCCAGGGCCAGAGCAATAGCCCAGCAGGTAGGGCATTTGCCTAGCATGCAAGTGACCCAGGTCCGATCCCTGGCATCCCATATGGTCCCCTGAGCAACGCCAGGAGTACTTCCTGAGGATTGCTAGGTATGACCCAAAACATTAAAAAATAAATAAATAAATAAATAAATAAATAAATCATTCTCTTCCATCATGAGTGGCACCATGTTAAAATACATTAATAATACTGAGTTAAAATAAAATCGTTGTCAGCAATAGCTAACTCCACCTTCAGAGGACATTATTCCACTGGTAAAGACAAAGAGCATTTAACTTGCCTTTCCTTTCCTGAACAAAATAAAACTGAAGGGTAACCAAATACAGAAGGGGAAAGTATCTTTTTATATAAATATTTTAAGGAATAAAGTCACACCTCAACTTTCACATGTTATAAATACTCCGTAATTAAAGATAAGTTTTAAATAAAAATGGAAAAGACTGGGGCCGGAGCGATAGACCAGTGGTAGGGCATTTGCCTTGCACGTGGCCGGTTGGTGGCGGCCTAGGTTCGATCCCTGGCATCCCATATGGTCCCCCAAGCACTGGCAGGAGTAATCCGAGCATCACCGGGCGTGACCCAAAAAGGAAAAAAAAAAAGGGGCGGGAAAGACTGGGGTTGGAGTGATAGCCCAGCGGGTAGGGCGCTTGACTTGCACGCAGCGGGCCTGTGCCGGCCCGGGTTCGATCCCGGCATCCCATATGGGTCCCGTAAGCACTGCCAGGAGTAATTCCTGAGTGCAGAGCCAGGAGAAACCCTGAGCACTGCCGGGTGTGACCCAAAAAAAGCAAAAAATTAAATAAAAAAAAAATGGAAAAGATTACTTCAGCTCTTGAAACTACTGGCTACAAAATAAATTAACTTGGGGCCAGAGCAATAGCCCAGCAGGTAGGGCGTTTGCCTTGCTCACGGCCAGCCCATGCAGACCCAGGTTCAATCCCGGCATCCCATATGGTCCCCTGAGCACCGCCAGGAGTAATTCCTGAGTGCAGAGCCAGGAGTAACCCCTAAGCATTGCCGGGTGACCCAAAAAAAAAAAAAATTAACTTGCTTCAATAAAATATAAATCAATATGTGGATGGAACAGCATGATTACACTTGAAAGAATAAAGGTCTTGGGACAGGGAAAGCTCACCGGCGCCCCCGGGTATGGATTAGTTAACAGGGTCCAGAGAGACTTACACATCTTCTTCTACCGGAAGCTGCTGAATATGAGATTTGATTTTCTGTCCAGATGTTTTTAAGATGATACTTTCCAGGAGGTGGAAATCATCTTGATTAAAGAGCTCGCGGTCCTCCAGTGGACCAATAACCTGGAAGAAAAGCCATTGACCAAATCTCAGGAGGTCTGGGCACGGCCCTGCAGGAGCCTCCATGCCCTCGAGCTTACCCTAAACACTACGCACTCCTAAGTACAGTCGGTGAAAGTGGAAGAATAAAGCCCAAACCAATGAGCTCCTGAACTACAGTGTGGACTGCACGCATGACAATATTTTCGTGGCAAGGAGCAAAGTAAACAAGCAAGATAGTTCCGTTAATTCTCACGAATATAAACAAAGGCCCACAGTGAGAGCAGAGGTTTTCACCTAAGAACTGAAGCGTTTTCAAGTGAATCTCGATTCAGTAGCTGCAGAGAGGAAACTGAACGGATGTGGCCCCCGCCATGGACGCGCCCAGGCCTCACTACTCTCACCTATGCACATACTGGCGGGACAGAACACAACAGCAAAAAGGTTTCACACAGGCCATCTGTCAAAATGGCAAACGTCTTTTCAAATAAAATAACATCAGTGCTGCATAACTCCTAGTCACCTCTGGAGAACAGCTCTGGTAAGAGTTTACTAGTGCGAAAGAGAATGTTGCTAAGATGGCTGACAACTAATTTGATGTCAAGCCTGACTCAGTACAAAATTCTCACCCGTCCATTGCTGACCACTGCCCTCTGTCCCTTCTTCAGCTTCAGAACATCCCTGCAGTACATGGCGTGAGACAAAATAAAATCCATTTTGGTAGACTCAAAGACCTCTTTAAAAAAGACCGAAATCCATGCCCTAGGAAAAGTAATAATTATTAAGGAACGTGATTGTTATTCTGTTAGCCAGAAACATGAATATAATGAATACATCATAGAACACCATCTAGGCGGTAATTGGTAGTCATATACTCCACATTTTCACTCCATGTCTCCTCCCTCCAGCTTACATTTCCCTATCTTCTGATATAACTCGCTCAATGGTAAACTACTTTCATGATATCTACAATCTGCATTTTAAAATTTGGCAAATTCCAGTAAAAGTTTTTTTTTTTTTTTTTTTTGCTTTTTTGGGTCACACCCAGCAATGCTCAGGGGTTTCTCCTGGCTCTGCACTCAGGAACTACTCCTGGCAGTGCTCGAGGGATCATATGGGATGCCGGGGATCGAACCCAGGCTGGCACAGGCTGGCCGCATGCAAGGCAACGCCCTACCCGCTGGGCTATCGCTCCAGCGCCAGTAAAAGTCTTTTTAGCAATTAAAACATTTTTATCAGAAACTTTAAAACTACAAAACTTTTTTTTTTTTTTTTGCTTTTTTTGGCTCACACCCGGCAATGCTCAGAGGTTTCTCCTGGCTCTGCACTCAGGAATTACTCCTGGCGCTGCTTGGGGGACCACATGGAATGCCGGGATCGAACCCGGCCGGCACGGGCCAGACACATGCAAGGCATACGCCCTACCCGCTAGACTACCACTCCAGCACCCACAAAACTTGTTTTAAACCACAAAACTCTTAAAAATCAGTTCCATTTAAAGGAATAAACATGGTTTATACAGTTTTCACCAGGAACTCATCAAGAACTCCTAAATTTCTAATCCATAAATGACATAACTCCCAATCTTTTACTCCGCAAATAAAAATAGTATCCATCTTTTAAATACTAAACAAATACACATAACAGTGCCATGCACTTACGTTAACCTCCTAAGGTTAAAAGCAATAAGAGAAATGTGGCAGGAACTATTCTTGGAATAGTCCAGATTAAAGGGGGAAAAATCTTCTGAGACCCCAAAATGATATCAGGAATCCTGAACAAGAACCATTAGCCATGGGGAGTACAGACACCAGCGGTGACCTCCAGGTAAGCCCACTTACCCCGACAGAGAACTCGCTGATATCAGCTCCTGCAGCCAGGGCCTGCGCAGTCTCCTCCTTGGCCATTTTTGTGATGAAATTCTTTGCTAAGTTAGAGGTCTGTGTTTGGAGAGATGCCCAGATGGCTCTGGAGACCCGTGTGTTCTCATAACTCACATCTCCACTAGGGTTATTGATCATGCTTATCCGAACATTGTTACTGGATTTCTATTTGTAAAAATGGAAACAAGAAAAGCTCTACGGCAACTGTTTGGAATTTTAAAAGTGGCATTAACATTAGTAATATTCTAATGACTAATAAAAAAGAGAGAGAAATGCATCTTGAAAAGCCTTCTAATGGTGTCTACAAGAAAATCAAAATTTAAATTCAAAAGCCAAGCACTCAAACCCTCACAAGAACTTGTGCCATGACTACTTTTGAACTTCATTTCTTTTGTTTTTTTTTCCCATCTTTATGGGTCACACCTGGCAATGCTCAGGGGTTATTCCTGGCTCCATCACTTGATCACTTGAATCCTGTTATTCATCGATTTGCTCGAGCAGGCACCAGTAACATTTCCATTTGCAGTCCAATGGCACCTGGGTGCTTCAGGAATACAAAGAGCCTCAAATCGTTCATTCAGGGTCTTGACAAAGGAGTCAGATCATCTTGTAGGTGGGCGGCCACGTGATCTTTTGGCATCTCGTGGGATCCAGTCGGTGATGGCTCTAGTCCCGTGGTCATCTCCAAAATCGCATTTGTTTGTTTTTGTTTTGGGGCCACACCAGATGGTTCTCAAGGCATACTCCTGGCTCTGTGACGATAGATCACTCCTGGCATGCATCAAGAACCATTTGTGGTGCCAGTTTCAGAGTTGGCCCGCAAGGTCAACACCCAGTGAGCTGTCCTAGGCCTTGGCCCCTTCCCTGACATATTTATTTCTGGCATTTCTGAGTCGTGGGAGTCGGCCAGCGCACTTGCCTCTCAGTGTTAAGAATCTTGTTTTTCCATGGTGTTTGTGGCCATCTCTATAGCAAACTAAAGACTGGTCCAAGAGTAGAATCCCAACAGTTCTCCAAAGATTTATAATATCTTCCCTGAATACAAAGCCAGACCACTGCAGTCTCTCTTCTTGATGAGCTGGTAAACCTCTGAAAACTCTTTCCCAAATGCACTAAGACTTCTGCCTTCCTGCCCAAACATCAACATTCACACATATCTGCCCATGAAAATACCTGTAGCCTTGAACAAAGAGAAAGAGTAAAAAGAGAAGTACGTGCCTGATGTTTAATAGCATCATACAGCAATTGTCTTCCAGAAGGACTATCAAAATCGCCAACGATCCAAAAAGTTACTGGCCTAATAAAAGAATCATCTGTAGAAACACAAAAGCAACAATTGAAGACTGAGGGGGATAAAAAGCATATCCTGTGTACAGAGACGATTACTAAGCCAACTCATTTCCATAAAACATGCACAAAAAGAGTCAGGAAAACAACAAATTTAATAGAGACATAGAAAAAGCAGTGAAACTTTTTAAACTAGAAGGAAACTGGCTTAATTCCAAACTAGAAACATGCACCCATTGCTGTAGTTTGAGTATCTGTTAGCATGTGAGGTGAAAAGGAATCTGTAAATGTGTGGGTAACATAGTAGAGTTTCTCATATTAATTTATAATTTTTCATTTTCTAGGAGGCCCTTCCAGAGAAGTATGGTCTGCAGGGGGAGCCAGTGGCCCAGTACTCATGTGTCCCCAAGGGCCACGCCGAACACAATGTTTTGCTACCAACAGAACAATCGTCAGTTCCACTTTCTGTGATTCTTTCTGAGCATTCACAAAATCTATCCAATTGATAAACAATCTACTATTACCCACAGTTTCCAGAACATCCCAACCAGGTGCCAATACATTTCAAATTATAACAGTGCCTGAAACCACATCAAATAGTTAAGGAAAGGAACAGAACATTCTGATTACCATAGATTTCCTTGGACGACATTCCTGGACAAAGGTGAAGAAAAGAAAGCGTCATTTCTATGCAAAAGCCTGTTATCAGTCAAACATTCCATGCTGCCTAGGAGGCCCAAGGGGGCTGGTCCAGAGGGCCACAGCATTGCAACACTTAGCCTTCAGCCCTTAAAACAGCATCTGTGAGGGCCCAAGTGAAGCAAGAGGCTGTGGCGGACAGTTACTTGGGAAAGCAAGACTCTTTGGACATGACTGGCGAGATCTAAACTTTGTCTTAAGTGAGTGCATGGGCAAGACAGAGTGTGCCGGCAAGAAACCATGAGAATGCTATTATCCCTATACGCCACTATAGCACTCAAAACATAATAACCCCTACAAAAAAACCAATTGAAAGACAGGGAAATTTCTAGAACCATATTTATCTTGTAAACCCTAAAAAACAGACCACTGCTGTTACTGAGGCAATAACTCAAACACTGAATCCAATTTCATATTATTTTGTTCTTCACTTTTAACCACAAATTCTCTCCCTTTTGACTTTAATATCTAGCAAATTATAAAGATGACATCTGCATTTAAAAAAAAATACATGAATAGGGCCAGAGCGATGGCCCAGCGGGTAGGGCGTTTGCCTTGCACGCGGCCTGCCTGTGCCGCCCAGGTTCGATCCCTGGCATCCCATATGGTCCCCTGAGCACCGCCAGGAGTAATTCCTGAGTGTAGAGCCAGGACCAACCCCTGAGCGCCGCGGGTGTGACCCAAAAAAGAAAAAAAAAAAACATGAATAACATTTTAAAAGATACCAAACTGTATTTAAATAATAACGTTTTTACAACAATTATGGAGCTTTAAATCATTTTAGCAAATACTGAAACTGAACCCAAAGTCAACTCAAGCAGATTACCTTTCTTTGTCAGGTAGTTCATGCTATTGGCTACCGCTGCTGTCTTTCCTGGCGAATCCAAGACAGTAAACCTAGCAAAATCGTCCACAAAAAAGTTATCTGGAATAAAAGAAAATACACTTAACCATGATGCAGAATTAAATCTAATGGACACATTCAACTTAAGATATGATTTACTCATAAAACAAGATTTATTAAAATATGTAAGTGACAAATATAATTTCTAGATAGTGAAAGAGTTCCTGGCATGAGCCACACCCAGAGAAACCAAATTCTGTGTATGCAATCATGCGCAAAGGCGCCAGGGTGTGTGTGTGTGTGTGTGTGTGTGTGTGTACATGCGTGCATGCGTGTCTGTGGGTGTGTGCAAACCCAGAGTCCTCACACATGCCAGGTAAGTATTTTAATCAAAGCCTACTATTCTGGACACACAGACTGCACAAGCAGGGGCGTCCTCAGCTCGCCCTACCCAGGGCACCCTGGCAGATGCTCCTCAGATTCCTTACACGTTGCATGTGAATTATTGTTTGATCTGCAAACACTCAGAAACTATGTGCTATTACCAAATTGAACCAAAAGTTGTTAAACAACCCACACTTTAGGGAGACATTCCCTTGGAAACAACTGGTAACATCTCCAGCCTGGTATCAGGGAACTCCCTAGGAAATGGCCCTCTGCACCCTGATCCCACAAGCTCTCTGAGGAAGACATGTGCACTTCACAGATGAATTCCTTTCCGTTTATTTTGTTCTTCAGTCATCCCGAACAGGAATGGCAGAACATTCGATGAAGGACAACCGTATGAGCAAGCTGGTTTCCAAAAAGGATTCAGCACAATCGACCATATCCACACGGTAACCAATCTCACTGAAGTTTGTAAGGAGTTCAAGATGCCACTCTGTCTCACGTTCATTGATTTCAATAAAGCCTTTGATTCTGTGGAAACTGAAGCGGTCATCGAAGTCCTAGCCAAATAGGGCATTCAAACCCAATACATCAAGATCCTTCGTGAGCTGTATTACAGATTCACCACTAGGATCTCACCATACTACAAGGAAGTGATAATAGATGTCAAAAGAGGGGTTCAGCAGGGTGATACCATTTCACCAAAACTCTTCAACGCCATACTCGAGAACATCATGCGACAATTAGAATGGGAAGGAATGGGACTGAAGATAGACGGTCAGCAACTACACCACCTCTGCTTCGCTGATGACATCGTTCTAGTAACACCAAACAACAGCCAAGTGGCACAAATGCTGGCTGACTTTGACCAAAAAATGTGGAAAGATAGGTCTACAGCTGAGTCTAAACAAAACAATATTCATGAAAAATGAACTAGTTCCAGAGCCCCCATTCTCTCTCAATGGAACAAACATTTCTGAATGCAGCAGTTATGTGTATCTAGGTCAAGAAGTCAACATGATGAATGACCTAAAACCTGAGCTGCACAGGGAGGAAGAGAGCGGCATGGAATGCCTTCAAAAGCATTGAAGACATAGCGAAAAAGACAAAGAACCTCCGGCTCCAGGCACATCTCTTCGACTCCACAGTTCTCCCTGTATTAACATATGCCTCAGAGACCTGGGTCCTACAAAAAACAGGATGAGAATGCTATTTGGAAATCCCAAAGAGGAATTGAAAGAGCTATGCTTGGAATATCATGCCTCACTCAAGTGAGAGAAGGAATCCAGAGTTCCGACATCTGCCGCTGTTCCAGAGTCAAGGATGATGTCTCGTTTGCCAAGGCATCGAAAATCAGATAGGCTGGACATGTAATGCAATTTGGGGATGACCGCTGGACTAGAGCCGTTACCGACCGGACATCAAAAGATGCAGGTGGTCACCCACCTACAAGATGGTCAGACTTCTTCCTCAAGACCCTGAACGAACGATTTGAGGCTCTTCGCATTCCTAAAGCAACCAGATGCCATTGGGCTATACTGGCACGTGATAGGGTCAAATGGAAATGTTACTGGCACCCACTTGAGCAAATCGATGAATAACGGGATGTCAAGTGATCAAGTGATCTAGTTGTCTTGTTCTGAAGCACCACACCTGGTGGTACACAGGGCTTATTCTGGCTATGAACTCAAGGATCTTCCTGATGACGATTGGGTGATCATTATATGGGAATTTCAGTTAATTAATCTCTTAAGTTTTATTATTTCCATCCTCCTGCTTGCTTTGGGTTTGTTGTGCTGGTCATTTACGAGATTATGACATTGTGCATCAAGTTATTTCTGTAGGCCCTTCCATCCTGGTGAATGCTTGCATAGATCTGAGCTTTCGTCTTAACACTGCTTTTACAATGTCCTCAAATTCTTGTAGGGAATGTCCTCACTCTATTTGTTTCCACGAATCTATTAATTTCTTCTTTGATTTCCTCTCTGACTGACTGGATGTTTATTAAATGAGCTATTTATAGGTATTTAAGTTGCTACTCCTTTTCTTTGTAATTAACTTCTATTTTCAGGGCAACATGATCTGAAAAGTTAGTTGGTACAATTTCTATTCTCCTAACTATATGAAGGTATTTTTGTCTCAGCATATGATCTTTCATCCCATGTGCACTGGAGAAGAATGTTATTTGGCTTTTGGAGGAAGAAAAGCCCTATCTACTAAATCCCTCACTTTCATTTCTTCCTTCAAAGCAAGTATTTCCTTACTGAGTTTTAGTCTAGTTCATCGATCAAGAAGTAACAAAGGTGTTGAAGTCTCCAACTACTATTGTGTTGCTATCAATGGTCTTTCTTCAAGTCTAGTGGCAGTTGCTCTAATATTTTGCTTTTCTGGGGAATTATTTTGCTGTTTGGGTGCAAATATATTTAAGAGTGCAATTTCTCTTATAGTATGGATGTATAGATCCCTTGATCACTTCACCTTCCCTGTCTCTCAGACCTTTTTTAGTTGATGTCTATGTCATCAGATAGTAGTTTGGCCACCTTGACCTTTTCTGAGGAGGTTGCTTGCTTGAGAATAGTCTTCCAAAGTTTGATTTTTGAGTCGAGTCTGTGTTTGCTCTGACTGTTCAAATACACTTCTTGCAGGCAGCGGTGCTGGGTTTATTTTCTAATCCATCCTGTCCTTCTGTGTCTGTTAATTGGTACATTTAGTCCACTGACATTGAGAGACTTAGCATGATCTTTCTGCAGAAATATAAGAATTTGTGGATCACTTGATCACGTGACATCCCGTTATTCATCGATTTGGTTAAGCGGGCACCAGTAACATTTCCATTGGACCCTATCACGTGCCAGTGCAGCCAATGGCATCTGGTTGATTCAGGAATACGAACAGCCTCAAACGATTCGCTCAGGCTCTTGACGAAGAAGTCTGACCATCTTGTAGGTGGGCGGCCATGTGATCTTTTGACGCCCTGTGGGATCCAGTCAGTGACGACTCTAGTCCAGTGGTAATTTCCAAATCGCATTACATGTTCAGCCCATCTGATTTTCAATTTCTTGAAACAAGACAGCGTCCCTGACTATGGATCATCGATGGAGGTCAGAACTCCGGGTTCCTTCTCTCACTTGAATGAGGTGCGATATTCCAATCATAGCTCTTTCGATTCCTCTTTGGGAGACCAGAATAGCATTCTCATCCTGCTTTCGTAGGACCCAGGTCTCTGAGGCGTATGTTAATGCAGGGAGAACGCTGGAGTCGAAAAAGATGTGCCTGTGGGGCCGGAGCAATAGTACAGCGGTAGGGCGTTTGCCTTGCACAAGGCCAGCCCATGCCGGCCCGGGTTCGATCCCTGGCATCCCATATGGTCCCCCAAGCACCTCCACGAGTAATTCCTGAGTGCAGAGCCAGGAAAAACCCCTGAACATCACCGGTATGACCCAAAAAAGCAAAAAAAAAAAAAAAAAAAAAAGAGATGTGCCCGGAGCCGGAGGTTCTTTGTGCTTTTAGCTATTTTTTTCAATGCTCTTGAAGGCATTCCATGCTGCTCTCTTCCTCCTGCCCAGCTCAGGTTTTAGGTCATTTATCATGTTGACTTCTCGACCTAGGTACATATAACTGCTGCATTCAGAGATGTTTGTTCCGTTGAGAATGCTATTCTGGTCTCCCAAAGAGGAATGAGGCCTCTGGAACTAGTTCATTTTTCATGAATATAGTTTTGTTGTAATCGCCCTATCCAGTTTGTTAGGCATTCAAATGAATCAATGTTGACGGCCATGTTCATGTTGACAAAGACACCAACGCCACCGACACCTCCTTCGTCGCATGTTCTTCTCCGGTGTCAAATACAGTGTGATGCGACTGACGCCTCCTCGCCTCAGTCAGACCAATGATGTCGTAATTGCTCTTTTTGTGCTTGCACCACCAGATCCTCGATATATGCTTCCGATGCCAGCGCACGTGCATTGAAAGTACAGACAGTCATTTTAGTCCTTCTTCATTTTTGCAGCCTAGGTCGGCCGTGAAACTTTATCAGGCACTGCTTGTTCACCTTTCTTACTGCTGCTGTATTAAGGGCTCTTTCGGGGTCAGGAAAATAAACATTTTTGTTACTGGTTTTTGCATATTGAACACGCATTGGACAGCTTGCCAGGCTCTGCCGTGCGGGCGCTATACTCTCATTACATTGTGGGGACCTCTCAGAGGGGTGAGTAGAATATTTACAGCAATCTGGAGGTAAATCAGCGGCTGCATGCAACGGGGAAAGCTGGCATCTGCTCTGGCCGGGTGTATCTGCGTCTGTGGCTCAAGCATTCCTGGGCTTGAAATATCCTCCTCTGAAGAGTGGGTCTCTGAAGGGTTAGTCCTTGTAGGCTGGGTTTCTGACAAGCCAGGCTGGAGACTTGCTTAATCTCTTGGGTGGAGATCTTCAGAGCTGCGGAGTGTGGATGGTGAAGATCACTGCCAGCAAGGTGTGGGGGGTTTTCTGGGTTCTTATGAGGCTCTATCTGAATGGTGGACTCGGGTTGGAAGTCGCCTCTCATGGTCCGTGGAATGCAGGGATTTCAATGGGGAAAGCTGTAATCTGCTCTGCCAGTGTATCTGCCTCTGTGGCTCAAGCATTCCTGCCTGGGCTTGAAATACTCTCCTCTGAAGGGCGGGTCTCTGAAGGGTGGGTCCTTGTAGGGTGGGTTTCTGACAAGGTGGGCTGGAGACTGGCTTAATCTCTTGGGTGGAGATGTTAAGACACTTCGGAGTGTGGACGGTGAGAGTGTAGATGGTGAAGATCATTGCCAGCAAGGTGTAGGCGTTTCTCTGGGTTCTTCTGAGGCTCTATCGGGGTGGTGGACTCGGGTCGGAAGTCGCCCTCATGGTCCGTGGAATGCAGGGGGTTCAACAGGGAAAGCTGTTATCTGTGTCTGTAGCTCAGCATTCCTGGGCTTGAAATACCCTCCTTCTGAAGGTCGGGTCTCTGAAGGGTGGGTCCATGTAGGGTGGGTTTTTGACAAGCCGGGCTGAAGACTGGCTTAATCTCTTAGGTGGAGATCTTGATGAGCTGCGGAGTATAGATGGTGAAGATGGCTGCCAGCAAGGTGTGGGGGTTTCTCTGGGTTCTTCTGGCTCTACGGGATTGTGGACCGGTTGAAGTCGCTCTCGTGGTCTGTGGAATGCAGGGTGTCCAACGGGAAGCTAGTCTGCTCTGCTGGGTGTATCGCGCCTGTGGCTCAAGCATTCCTGGGCTTGAAATACTCTCCTGTCGCTCTGTCTCACATTCATTGATTTACAGAAAGCCTGACTGGGAGACGAGCGCATGAAGCCCTAGCAAACAGATCAACCCCGATCCTCGGAGTGTTTATGGATTCACCAACAGATCTCACATTCTAAAGGAATGATCATTGATCAAAAAGGGGTCGAGGGGATACCACACCAAAACCCAGCGCCACCCTGGAAATCCCTGAGAATTTGAAGATAGGTCTACAGTAAATCTCACAAACTATGTTATAAATGAGCCAGAGCCCCATCTCTCAACGGAACACCACGAATGAGCAGTTATGTGTATCTAGGCAGAAGTCAACATGATGAACAACCTAAAACCGAGCTGCACAGGATGAAGAGAGCGGCATGGATGCCTTCAAAGGCATTGAAGAAATAGCTAAAGGAAAAAAACCCCGGCCGGGCACATCTCTTCGACTCCACCATTCCCCTGCATTAACAACACCCAGAGAACTGGCCCTCAAAGCAGATGAGAATGCTTTTGGGTCTCCCAGAGGGGAAGAGCTATGCATGGAATATCATGCTTCACTCAAGTGAGAGAAGGAAGCCGGAGTTCCGACCTCTATTGCTATTCCAGAATCAGGGACGCTGTCTCGTTTGCCAAGGCATCGAAAACCAGATGGGCTGGACATGTAATGCGATTTGGAGACAACCGCTAAACTAGAGCAGTTACCGACTGGATCCCACGGGATGTCAAAAGATCATGTGGCCGCCCACCTACAAGATGGTCAGACTTCCTTGTCAAGACCCTGAAGGAACGGTTTGAGGCTCTTCATATTCCTGAATCAACCAGATGCCACTGGGCTACATTGGCACGTGATAGGGTCCAATGGAAATGTTACTGGCGCCCGCACGAGCAAATCGATGAATAACGGGATTCAAGTGATCAAGTGATAGTTTTGTTGAGATTCAGCTGTAGACCTATCTTTCCACATTCTCGGTCGAAAGCAGCCAGCATTTGTTAAGCTTGGCTAATGTTTGGTGTTATTACAACGATGTCATCTTCACTTCCATTCCTTCCCATTCTAATTGTCGCATGATGTTCTCTAGGGTGGCACTGAAGAATTTTGGTAAAATGGTCTCACCCTCCCGAACAATTTGTGGAACTTGTCTTAAAGTAGCCCTTTTAGTTCTTTTAAAAATAGTTTTGAGTCTGTAAAGTTCCTGAGTTGTTGTTGATCCATGAAGTTATGTATCATTCCTTCAAATCTGAATGAGAGTCTGCCTGGGTTAAGTATCATTAGTTAGGCGCTCATTTCATTGAGTTTTTTCACAATGCCCCATCATATATTCATGCCCAAAGGGCTTCATCTGATGTGTTGCTGTAAATCTTAGGGAAGCTCTTTTGCATATAATTTCCTTCTTAGATCTTGATGCTTTCAGTATTCTATCTCTATGGTTTACATCACTCTGATTAGGATTAATTTGGATTTCTTTTAGCTTGTACTGCTCAGGCTTCCTGGATCTAGGTGCTTGCAGTGTCTCTCTCACTTTCTTCTTTTGTGTACTGTTTTGCAAAACAAGACAGTGAAAGGTTGTCATGTATATTCCTTTACCTACTTTTCATACTCAGTTCTCATCCATCATTCTATTCCCAAGTAAAATTATCAAACTGGTCCCTTCTCTATCTTATCTACCCCCTACTCCCCACACTTCTGTTTCCAAGTTTTCAACCCTAGACAAGTCCTCCTGGTCCATTTTACCTGACTTGGATAGTATTTTTTTTTTTTTTGCTTTTTTGGGTCACACCCGGCAATGCTCAGGGGTTTCTCCTGGCTCTGCACTCAGGAATTACTCCTGGCGGTACTCGGGGGACCATATGGGATGCCAGGGATTGAACCCAGGCAGGCATGGGCTGTCCGCGTGCAGGCAAACGCCCTACCAGCTGGGCTATCGCTCCGGTCCCCATACATATTTTTATACCCCAAAAATGAATGCAGTCATTCTATATCTTTCCTTTTCCCTCTGACTAATTTCACTCAGCATGAAACTCTCCAGGTCCTTCCATTTGTAGGCAAATTTCATGACTTCGTTCTTTCTAGCAGCGGCATAGAATTCTATTGTGTAGATGTATCATAGTTCCATTATCCGGTCTTCTGTTCTAAGGCACTCTGGTGGTTTCCAGATTCCGGCTATTGTGAACAGTGCTGCAATGAACATAGAAGTGCAGATGGTGTTTCTGCTGTGTGTCTTTGGCCTCCCAGGGTATATTCCCAGGAGTGGTATTGCTGGGTCAAATGGGAGCTCAATTTCTAGTTTTTGGAGGAATGTCCATATTGTTTTCCAAAAGGGTTGGGCCAGTTGACATTCCCACCCAGAACTAAATGCCGCCCCTTTCTTCCTCCATCCACGCCAGCACTGGTTATTCTCGCTCTTTTAGATGTGTGCCAGTCTCTGAGGTATGAGATGATATCTCATGGTTGTTCTTATTTGTATCTCCCTGATGCAATGAGGAAGAGCGTTTTTCATATGCCTTTGGTCTCTTCTTTGAGGGAGTTTCTATTCATTTCTTCTTCCAATTTTTGATGGGATTGGTAGTTTTTTTCTTTTAAAGTTCTACCAGTGCCTTGTCTATCTTGGATATTAACTCCTAATAAGATGGGTATAGAGTACATATTCTTTCCCAATCTGTGGACTGTCTGTTGAGGTGATACATGAGTTTCACGTAGTCCCATAGTTTATCTTTACTTCCACTTGCTTGATCACTGGTGTATCATCTTTGAAGATGCCTTTAGCTTCAATGTCGTGATGGGTTTTGCCTACATTTTCTTCAATGTGCATTATGGACCGAGGTCTGAATGGCGAGAAGCAGGTTTGATATTGAAATCTTTAATCCATTTTGATCAGACTCTTATGCACTGGGTTAGATAGAGGTCTAAGCTTATTATTTTACTACTGAGGCTGTCCAGTTTTCCCAGCACCACTATAAAGAGGCTTTTCTTGCTCCACTTATTTCTTGCTCCCTTATGAAAAATTAAGTAATCATGTATTTGAGGGTGTCTGTCAGGATATTCAACTCTATTCTACTGGTCTGCAGGTTTCCCTTTATTTCAATATGGACGTGTATCTTGTGTGCTGTAGTGTGGCTAGGTGACTACTACAGTTAGGAATTCTTTATATGTGGGTCGGAGCGATAGCACAGCAGGTAGGGTGTCTACCTTGACGCAGCCAACCCGGGTCCAATCCCCAGCATTCTATAGGGTCCCCTGAGCACAGCCAGGAGTAATTCCTCAGTGCAGAGCCAGGAGAAACCCCTGAGCATTGCCAGAGTGGCCCAAAAAGTAAAAAAAAAAAAAAAAAAAAGTTCTTTGTATGCTCATGGTAAGATATGAAGTAGTCACATAGCAGCTTGAAGGGGTACTAACCTGGGGGCTAAATGGTGATCCCGAGTCAAAAGCAGGTCCCTGAGGCCATGCTGCCTCAGTTTCTTGAAACTGGGGCAGGGCAAGGCCAAGCTAGGATCTCAATAGCTGGTTTTAAGATGGATGGCAGTCTGGGTAAAATTATATGAACTCCGATGACATCCCAGCTTGGCTACTGCAGAGAACATTCTCAGGGGACCATATGCAACCCCAAGAGCTGCATTCAAGGCCTCACCCACTGTGCTATCTCTCCAGTCCCTGACATTATTTCTGATCTGCAAAAATGAAGACAGCTGCTTAACTTCTTTATGTCCACCAGTGAAACAACACAGGAACTTTATGAGGCCAGAGCAATAGTCCAGCAGGTAAGGCGTTAGCCTTTGCACACGGCTGACCCAGGTTAGATCCCCAGCATCTCATATGGCCCCCTAAACACAGCCAGGAGTAATTCCTGAGTGCAGAGCCAGGAGTAATCCCTGAGCACCACCAGATGTGACCCCCAAAGAGAAAAAATATATATAGAAACTTTAAAAAATAAAATCTAATATTGCTTAGCTAGCATTTAAATAGCACTAAATAGTTTTCAAATTTTACAACGATTTATCTGTAAGGATTTTCTCTCCTTTTGGAGCAAACTCTTGGGAATTGAGAAGATTGTGTTATGAACTCAAGGTGCAGAGAGTTTAAGCACATAACTCTCAGGCGGACTATCTTCAGAGCACGACAATCAAATAAGTGTAAGACTTTGATAGCAGAAATCAGAAAAGACCAAAGCTGATTCTAAACTGCTCCTTACTGATTGCTGTTAAATCCAGGTACTCTCGCTCAGCTGTCAAAATCCTTGAATTAATTCGGTGGAACAACATTTGGTTGATTCATGATATACTCTACCACATCTTGATCATGGGATAATTCTCCCTGTTATGAAGAGGAAAAAAAAGAAAAAGGATGAGGGATGGGGGGGGAGGAAAGGGGATGAAACAAAGCTGATCAACAACAATTTCTTAGGTCCTAAGGAACCAATAGTTTTATGATACTTTATTTACTAGTAACATCTAAGAGCAGAAGCTGCCATCGCTGTGACCACCAAGGACAGCCTGAAGAGTAGTGGACACATGTTCATGTCAACTACGTGAGGCCAGTATTCTTGACATGCAGTCACTCTGATGACTATTGTATGTATATTTATTTGGTGCTGTGACTCCCGTGTGCGATTCACACACTTCCTCACTCAGCTACATACATGGCCCACAGGAGGGAACATAGAGCTCAAGCACAAGCCTCCAAGTCAGAGACGCTTGGAAGTGGATGGGGAACACAAAGAATCCCTGCACATGCCACAGGGCTGGAGGGAACAGTCCGTAGCACTGTGGCTGCATCAGCACAAAGGATGAAACAGAAGGTCACCAGCTGCTAAAGGCAGCACCTGTAGAAAACCCACAGGAAAGAAACTCCGGGCTCTGAGCACCTCAATCCCAGGCAGCACAGAATGGCGGCAGCTCTGGGCTGCAGGTGCCTGCCCTGGTAGGGAGCAGCGAGAAGGAGGAAGGATGAGGAGCAGAGAGCACTGTGGACAGAGAAGCAGGCAGGATGAGCAGAGAACACTGCAGAGAAAGAAGCAGGAAGCATGAGGAGCAGAGAGTACTGCGGAGAGCAGGCAGGATGAGGAGCAGAGAACACTGTGGATAGAGAAGAAGGAAGGATGGAGAGCAGAGAGCACTGTGGACAGAGAGCACCACCCTGCAGTGAGCTGGCTAGAGCAAAGCTTTCTGGGTGCACTGGGCAAGTCTCAACGAGGCTGGAGCATTCTAAAGTCAAAGCTGGGTCGGAGTGATAGCCCAGCAGGTAGGGGCGTTTGCCTTGCACACAGCCAGCCCATGCCGGCCAGGGTTGATCCCGGCATCCCATATGGTCCCCAAGCACCGCCAGGAGTAATTCCTGAATGCAGAGCCAGGAGAAACCCCTGAGCATCGCCGGGTGTGACCCAAAAAGAAAAAAAGAAAAAAAAAAAAAAAAGCTGGGCTCTGTGCTCACCGCCTTGGAGCCTCATCCCATGGACACAGCAGGTAGGGGCGTTTGCCTTGCATTCGGCCAACCGGGTTCAATTCCTGCCACGGGTTCATCCCTGGCTGACCTGGGTTCAATTCCCGGCATCCCAAATGGTCCCCTCAAGCATGACTAAGATTAATTCCTGAATGCAGAGTCAGGAATAACCTCTGAGGACTGCTGAGTGTGACCCAAAAAATAAGCAAATGAGTACAGACAGACAGACAGACAGACAGACAGCAAATGTTAAATGGCAAAAAAAAAAAAAACACCAAAATCTTCATTAGAAAAATGGTAAATTCCTTAACATCCATAGACAGTGGAAAGCTTCTAAAGGCAGAGTGTAAGATATAACTTAATGCTGTTTTAAGAGACATAATCCAACTCTGTTGCTGGGTGACACCCACCTATGAGCCTTGGATTTTTGCATTGCTGATGAGGGGTTGTTCTTCTCCTTACTATAAATCATTTGCATTCCTTAGGCCAAATGTTTAGGCAAAAGAGATTTCATTCTTATGTAAACACAAAAGAAGTGTAGGGGAGGTATTCATGAGTTAGTTTGACTCTGAATTGATTGCTCCAAAATATCCCTTCATATTTTTTAACTACAAGCCCCAATGCCATTTGGATTGGATCTAATTTCTCATTTCTCCTATACCAGTTCTCTACAAGGGACTGGATGGTGCCAGGAAGAGAGCCACCCTGGTTATGAACAGCACCCTTACCTATAAAGCCAGCTCTGACCCAAATGGCCCACAGCATTAAGCAGAGCAAGATCTAAAGAAATGCCCTGGGGCAGAGCAGGCCTGTTCACAACCAAGGACAGGACCTTGAGGGGGTTGGAAGAGAAAATCAATCTGATCACTTGATCACTTGAATCCCGTTATTCATCAATTTGCTTGAGCAGGCGCCAGTAACATTTCCATTGGACCCTATCACGTGCCAATGTAGTCCAATGGCATCTGGTTGATTCAGAAATATGAAGAGCCTCAAACCATTCCTTCAGGGTCTTTATGAAGAAGTCTGACCATCTTGTAGGTGGGCGGCCCACGTGATCTTTTGACATCCCATAGGATCCAGTCGGTAATAGCTCTAGTCCAGCGGTCGTCTCCAAATCACATTACATATCCAGCCCATCTGATTTTCAATGCCTTGGCAAAAGGCATCTGATATGGGGAACATAATTTGGATTATGTGCCGTGATCTCCCCATGAAAGTTTACCCCATATATTTAATCTCAGGTATAGTTGTTGGATGACAGGCCTAGCTAGTTTGGGAGTTTTGCTGTTTAATCTATTTCATGTATTTACTCACAGTTTAATCTATTTACATGTTCTTGGGAGTTTTGCTGTTTAATCTATTTCATGTATTTACTCACAGTTTAATCTATTTACATGTTCTTAAGCCAGGGTTCATGCTAATGAGATCTCTCTTCTGTGTAAACACTGATAGAGGGTGTGACAGTTACATAAGTCACCCTGACTCTGACTCTGACTTACTATTATTTATCTACTATGTCTTCTATGTTTTCTAGATTGGGCACAGCTCCTCTTCATACCCACTGGTCCCAGCATGGCACAGTTACAATTTACCAGGAGACTACCACCCTGGCTATCATTTAAGATGATAGGAAGGATCATACCAGTTTTCCCTCAAGCAAGAGAGCAACACCCTTTCAGTATACAGAGAACAAGAGACTCAGAATCACCCTGGTGCAGATAATAAATAAGAAGAAGAACTGATGTAGGCAGGCGGGGGAGGAAGGAGGAGAGAAGCCCTGAATGGCAATGAACTGTCACTGTTAGGCTATCACCTTTTGGAACCAGGAATGAAGACCTGATAGGACCCATTAACCAACAATAGACCCTGAAGAAGCTGGATCCACCTTCTTCCTCACAGCCCTTAGCCCCTCATCAACCTTTGATGGCCCAGCAGTAGATTCCACATCATTCCAGCCCAAGAAGATAAAAGCCCCCTTTGGAAATCAGGGCTCGCTCTCTGCCTCTGGAGCAGCCTTCAGTCTCTCCCTTGAGAGTGTTACTCTCTTTCCCTCCTCCTTCCCCCGTCAAAAAACCTTCATAATAAAATCTGTTTTACTTCATTGCTCTTCTCCTCCTGAAAATTCTTTTTCTGGGAGGAAGACAAGAAACCCTGAGAAAAACCTTGGGAAAGGCCTAGGACTGACTTTCCTTTCCTGCAAAAAGCAATTCCTCACTCCAGCCTGAGTCCGTGGCTCAGTGGGGTATCTCCCTTGACAGTTGCATAGCTGACAGTTAATCTATTTGCAATTGCTTTATGAAAGTTCCTACTCCTGGGCCAAGGTGATAGTACAGAAGGGAGGGCATTTGCCTTGCGCGCAGCTGACCAGGAATCAATCCCGGCATCCCATAAGGTTCCTCGGGAGCACCTCCAGGAGTAATCCCTGAGTGCAGAGCCAATAGGAACCCCTGAGCATCACCAGGTGTGACCCAAAAGGGAGGGAGGGAGGGGAGGGAGGGAGGGGGGGGGGAGGGAGGGAGGGGGGGGGGGGAGGGAGGGAGGGAGGGAGGGAGGGGAGGGGAAGGAGAAGGAAGGAAGGAAGGAAGGAAGGAAGGAAGGAAGGAAGGAAGGAAGGAAGGAAGGAAGGAAGGAAGGAAGGAAGGAAGGAAGGGAAGGAAGGAAGGAAAAGGAAGGAAGGAAGGAAGGGAAGGAAATGCTGCTGCTCCTTAATCTGGTGCCTATTTTATTTGTTTGTTTGTATTTATTTATTTATTTATTTGGGTCTTTTTGTGTCACACCAGACAAAGCTCAGGGGTTATTCCTGACTCTGCTCAGGAACCACATAGGATGCCAGGAATCAAACACAGGCCGGCTATGTGCAAGGCAAATACCTTAACCGCTGTGCTCTGGCTGCTAAGGAATTACTCGTAGCAGGGTCCAGGGGACCTTAGGGATGCTAGGGATAGAATTTGGGTTGGCCGCATGCAAGGCAAATGCCATCCAGGCTGTACTCTCACTCAGCCTCCTATTTGGTACATACTTATATGTTAGTTAAGTCCTCTTGGTCTGTTGATACCAAAACCAGTACATAATGGTCATTTCTATCTCTTAAAACTACATTTAAGGGGCCAGAGAACTAGCACAATGGGTAGGGCACCTATCTTGCATTTATCTGACCCAGGTTACATTCGCAGCATCCCATATGGTCCCACACACACCACAAGGCGTGATCCCTGCGCTCAATGCAAGGATTTAAGCCTCGAACACCTTGGGTATGGCACCAAACCAAAACATATGTGAAGATGTGTAGATAGATAATACACATATTCAGATAGATATATAGATATATAGTCACTTGTATCACTTGTCTTCCCGTTGATCATTGATTTGCTCGAGTGGGCACCAATAAAATCTCCATATGTCCTGTCATATGCTAGTATAGCCAAGGGCACCTGCTTGCTCCAGGAACCTAAAGAGCCTCAAACCATTCCATCAGGTCATGGGAATGAGGTCTATAATTGTTACTGGTATTTGGCATATCAAATACGACACAGGTAGCTTGCCAGGCTCTGCCGTGCGGGTGGGATATTCTTGGTGGTATAATAAAATATTCAAAAAATATAATGAAAATAAATAAAATACACCAGCTCAATTAGATATATCATATTTTTTCATTTTATAGAAACAGCTGAACTCCATGAGAGACCTCAAAGCCAAGTATAAATGGCTACTATAACTTTTAAATTTTCCATATTTAAAATAGTTCATACAGGGGCCGGAGCAATAGCCCAGCCGGGTGGGGCGTTTGCCTTGCATGCGGTTGGCCTGTGCCCGCCAGGGTTCTATCCCGGCATACCATATGGTCCCCCCGAGCACCGCCAGGAGTAATTCCTAAGTGCAGAGCCAGGAGAAACCCCTGAGCATTGCCGGGTGTGACCCCAAAAAGCAAAAAAAAAAAAAAAAAAAAAAAAGTTCATACAAAGTCATGTGTTTTTAAGGAAAAGATATAAGTGACTCAAATGTACTCTATCTGGAAATACCTCTGAGAATGGGTCTGTGCAGGAGCTGTGCCTGGTGCAAGCGCTTTACACAATGACAATCAACTAACCACAACTCAGAAGGCGCTGTACAGAAAACACTGGTCTCAGTTATAAATAAAAAATGATCCCCAAACAATCCCATCAGGAAAGGCAACCAAGGAACATCTACTCAAATATACCACATAATTTCCGATGTGGTGCAAGTATGCCGACACACACAAGTTGTTTCCAGAAAGAGATGACAAGTGGAAGGTGAACAGAACAAGTGAGTAAAAGATTCCCTCAAACTTCGCCACTCTGTACAGAAC